>CM041782.1:53358672-53848450 GCA_023374045.1 Limonium bicolor
AATGTAGTTTAAATGCCTTAGGAAAAATGAGCTTGATTTGCTTGATAAAAATACCTAAGGAGCCAATGGTGAATGACCTAGTAAAATGCTCTCAAGGAGTTTATTAAGGGCATATGTATTGTTGGTTGTATTTGCAGGTCAAAGGCATTATTTATGTGGGAAATTCAGTGTTTAAGGTTTATGCAATTTAAGGGCCTAAGAGCCATGTTATTTAAGGGCCTGAGTGCCAAGCAATTTAAGTTTATGCACTATATTGTGATGTAGTGTAAATTTGGTGAGTGTTGTGTGTGAGAATACTCTTGATGGATTTTAGGTGTTCTTGAATGAAATAAGGTAAAAACCTAAGTGTTTGAATGTGAGAGTATACAAGAGAAGCTATGGCAAAATTTGGAAGATGTATAAGAAGTACTAAGTGTTTTAAATGAGTTCTGGTGAACTAGGAAGTGTTAAAAATGAACAAGTGTTTTACTAGGGAAGGAAGCATGTATTAAGGTGATTTAGAGTGATACAAGGATTAAGGTATTATCTGGGAAGTTCTAGGAATTCAATGAGTGTTTTTGAGGATGTATTAAAGTCTTGAAGAAGTTTGTTTAAGGTTTAGGAATGTTGATGTACAAGGAGGAAATGATGTTTAGGTAGATGTGAAAAAGGAGATTTAGTTAGTAAGAAAAGATGTTGAGAGATGATGCTAAGGTGTAGAGGAAACATCTTGGTATAGTGGTCATTATAGGTGAAATACCACTTAGAAAACCAAATGAAAAATGTACAAGTATTAAGAGGTTTTGTAAGGAGTTTGTGGAATGATAAGAGTGTTTGGGGTGTGATTTAAGGAGTTTAGTACATGGCTAAAGATGTGTTTGAAGTGCCAAATGTGATTAGAACATACTAGGGCACTATGAGGTGAAGTTTGGAGTCAAATGGGATTTTAGAAACAAAGGTCTGGAGCCGACCGACCTTAGGGACCGGACCTGCAAGGTCGGTCGAGCTCAGTTTACACTACCGGAAAGAGTTTCTGGAACGGACCGACCTTGGGGACCGGACTTGCAAGGTCGGTCGGGCTTGTATTTTTAGTACGGATTAAGTCTCTGGAATAGACCGACCTTGGGACCGGACTTGCAAGGTCGGTCGTGTCTAAACTTTTGTACGAGAATTGTTTCTGGAATGGACCGACCTTGTGGACCGAACTTGCAAGGTCGGTCGAGTAGAATTTTTGACGGTAATGTGTTCTGGAATGGACCGACCTTGTGTAAGGTCGGTCGGTAAGGTCGGTCGGACCAAAAAATTGTTTAAGGTTATAGGATGATGGGGATTATTAAGTAATGATGTTATAAGATTGTTGAGGACATGTTAAGTGAGTTATGATGACAATATAATGGGGGAAAAGTTTATCAAATGTAAAAGTAAAACAAGTTAAAATGTGAAGTTATTTAACTAAGTTAACGGGGATAAGTTATGAGCATTAGACCTTAAACAATTATGTTACCCCCGATGTTAATAAAAGTACATGTAATGTTATCAGTTGTTCGAGAATTGCTCGAGGAACATAAGTGGACATGATAGAGTGGACTCCGATGACAGGTATGGTTTTCTTGCAACCTGTGTCCTACCGGATTACACCAGCTTGTATGCCAATGTGTTTTTCTATTTGTTTGCCACGTTATAAGATTAAACATAATGAGTTTACAGTAATTCATTTATGTGGCGTGTTCAACTCCGAGACCATTTAACCTCGGAAGTGCTAAACCTTAGCTAACAGAGTCTAGGATCACATGAGAGTTCGGTATTCGGATTAAACGACCTGAACCATGGGACGTTTAACCACGGCTATGCGTGTGTAATTATGTGATATGTGTATGTGAATGTAGGGATCTCCCTTGTATGTTCAACCCAGTTGTAATACTGTATGGTGCGTAGATGTGATAGACTCCATAGTGGGGTTCTAACTAATATCTAAAAGTAAGTATGTACTAACAGTGGTGAGGAATCCGGTTAGGCCGGTCGCGCGTTGTTTGGGAGTGGGTATCCTTTTTAGCCTTACCCTTCTCTCTGTTATGGTTGTTTCCCTCACGGGTTATGATCTCTCATTAGCTTATTCCAAAGCTTAGCTATTCTGACTTATGATCGGTTTAGGGGGAACATGTGTTTGTGTGGTGTGTTCGGGTCACCAAACCCGAACCATCTTAACTTAAGTTACTCGTCCGACTATTAGGACGGTAATGAGTGTTGTATAACGAGCTTACCATGTGGGTGACATCATTCTCTAGGCTCACCAGTGAATTAACAATGTTTGGGTCGGTTCCTAAGGGAACCGCTCCCGTTATGTTAAGTGTTGTTGATGTAATGCAATTTCTATTGCGATGTTGTTATGTGCACGTTGAACGTGAAAAGTGTTGTTATGTGATGTATGATATGAATATGTGTAAAATGTGAGTATGTGGATCATGGATATGAATCCCAGTTTGGGATAAGAGGCGCTTAAGGATAACCCGAATAATGGGTAGTTGTGGTCTATTAAGGAAGTAGCTCCATTAGAGGAGAACACTCTAGGGGTAATGAATACCATGAGTGACCTATTAAGTGTGGATGTGTTATCTGTTTGTTGAGCCATTGAGGCAGAATATTATGTGTTGTGTGTTTATAGTTTACATGCATGATTCAAATACAATCAACAACATGCTAAGACGACAATTAGTTGTGCGTGGCCCGTAGCATGTGGGCTGCGGGATTACCATACCAGCAAAGGTGTTGAGCCCCTTGGGGCCACCCTTTTTCTTCTTTTCCTATTTCAGGTACAAAGAGCTGGAAGCCGTTCGAGAGTAGGACGGGGTAGTCGTTTGTACATGGGTAATCACTTAAGTTATATATGTACAATAGGTGTAGTAAGACCGAAATTGTTATCGGCATTCGTTTGTGAATACTCGGTACAGTTGAAAGGTGTATGTTTTGTTGTTGTTAATGGAAAGGGACAGTAATGTGTAGTCACTCGGGAATCTAGTCCATCAGACCGGTACAATGTATATGTAATAGCCTTGTTAGCCACGTGGGTGGTTAATGGCGTGTAACACCAACAAGTTAAGTAATGTGTTGTAGTATATTTTCGCTGCAGTTGGTTGTTATGTGTGTTAATATAGGATGGGGTGTTACATCACAGTATGCTTTTGAATCCATCCTCATTGATACAAATCTTGAGGGAAATCTTGACCCTTTTTTGATATTTTTAATTGTAACTTAACTCTCATCCCATGATATTACTTCCCCTGACCGACCATCACTTGGCACCTCTTCCCATGCAAGGTTGACCCTTTTTCCCAGAATTTGTAAATCTTTCACCTGACTGATGACGAATGTTGGGTCTTTAGTAAGCCTAGGGATGATTTATCTCTTGCTTGCACCTCTTTGCTGACCGTGTAGCCACCACACCTTTTGCACTAGGCCCCATTCCCCTAATGTTTTGAATTGTTATGGTTGTCATTATGTGGGCTTGATACTACTAGTTCAAGTGTTGTGTGACTCTCAAGGATTCTTAGGAGTTTGTGTTAGGCTCTCTCCCACTCTAGCACCATGCATCCCAATTGCTCTATATTGTCTAAGCAGTCAATTGCTTCTGAGAGCCTCGGTTTTGAACCACTATCCTATATTGATTAGGGTGGATTAGGATCTGATTGGGTTCTAGGTCCACTATAAAACCAAAGTTTAATCACTAAGTCAATAACATTAATTATCAAAACCTAGTTCGCTCATGAACCTATTATGAGTCACCACCTAATTTTAAACTAGGGTACATTAAGGAAAAGAAATAAGGAAAGGTAGAGTTCAGGTTCGGGGGCTTGATATTCAACTTATTCAGGGTTCAAATTACTTTCATTGCCCCTATAGGTTGTTTTTCCTCTACTTAGTTATTTACGGCTTATTATGAGGTTGTTTTAACCTAGGTGCGCATGGTACTGATTTTTTTATTTTTTAATATTTTTTACCAAAATTAAAAGTGGAAATTGAAATTACCTAAACTAGGGTTTCACATGCTAAATTAGGTCAAATTTTAATATCGTCCATGGCCACGGACCTAATGTCTGAATCCACGGACCCTAGTTAACCTAGTTATCAAGAAAAATCGAAATAACGAGAAAACAAAATTTTACAAAGTTCGGGGCCACGGACAAGGTGTCCGTGGGCCTGGACATGAATTAGAAAACCAACAAAGTTTGAAAAATTAATTCCTGCCACCGTCCAAGGGTGTCTATGGCCACGGGCAAGCCATCCGGGACCCCCGACAAGCTATCCGCACGCACGGACTAGCCACGGATGGGGGCTTTATAGTGGCTCCTAGCAGTGTTTTCGGCTAAAAATTTATAGGTGCGTAGCCTGAAAGATTTCTAATATGTTAGAGATCAAAAGATTTCAGTTTGAATTCGAATTAGTGATGAAACATAACAAACAAGTTATTAGGCATAGACAAAAACAAGCGATGATTCAGAAGCCAAGAAGATTCAGTTTGTACTCAAATTTTAATGCAAGGTTAATCAAATCATGGGGAGTTAGGAAAATAGGAACTTGTTATACTCTTGGGATTCACCAGATTCTTCATGCCGGGAGTTTTTTCGGTGCTTCGTCGGAGTCGGCTCCGGATTGAGTTCGAGTCCAGCTTCCGATCCTTGCAAATTGAGGTTGTTCTTCATGTTTTAATGTTGATTTGGTGGTGGATTGTTGACTGTTGATGTGGTGGGAGTTGAAAAGCGTGTTTAGATGACGATTTTGGAAGGATTCTAATGAGATTTTGGTGATTGGATGTTGAAAAACGTGAGGGAGTTGTGAAGGTTGTGTCTCTCTAACTGCTTAGGGTTCTTGAGGGTGTTTTTCTTATCAAGGGATAAGATCCCTTATATAGGCATCACTAAAGATATAGTAAACTCGATAAAAACCGAAGTTTACTGAGGTTTGACAAGTGATTTCTAGAGTGAGTTTGGGTATGAAATTTTAACCATGTGTAGAGGAAGATATTTATAATTTTTATAGGGAATGATTAGAAATTTTGGATAATGGAAGATTTTGAAATTCAATTTCTCATCATATTCAAAAAAAATTACTAGAAAATTAATGAAATTCAAAACTTCAAAATTCTAAAGACATTATGCTCTAAATGTCATCCTCTATCATGTAATATAATTTTAAAGCATTCCAAGTTGAGTTGAACTGTTTTGGAGGAGAGAGAAAGATCACAAGTGGCATAGGAGCCCTAAAATTATGAAAATACCCCTCGTGATGACCAAGTTGTTGTTAATGCCCTAAAACTTCCTAATCAAAAATGGGATTTTGTGTCACTTGACCAAACTATCCTTTGTAGAGTTTGTGCCTTAGAGACTCTCTTCTGGGGGTGAAATTTTGGGTATAACAGATTCCCCCCATCAACTAGGCTTTGTAATGAAGATGAAAATACTAGTTGATGCTTGAGTGATACCACAAAATTTTGTTCGGTCCCTAAGGAATGAACTCCCCGCCTTAGATTTCTCCTAAAAGTGTTGATTGTGCTGAGTTATTATGATGCGCTAGCTACCTAGGAGAGAAGTTTAAGATTATTCGGCTATTATGAGGTGCCAACTACCTAAGAGAGAAGTTTAAGATTATTAGGCTTTTATGAGGTACCAACTACCTAAGAGGGGAGTTTGAGATTATTGGGCTATTATGAGGCGCCAACTACCTAAGAGAGGAGTGTGAGACTATTGGGCTATTATGAGGCGCCAAGTACCTAAGAACGTGGAAAGTGAGTTGAACTAATAATGAAATAAGCTAGACTGAGCATCTGAGGTGTCGGAAATCTGGAAATGAATGAACTAAGCCGAGCATGATGATATCCTATAAATGAATGAAAAGAGGTATGATATGTAATGAGATGTGTTTGATGAGTGTAATGTGTGTGGTAAGGCTTATGTGTGCCTGGATGAATGCAGGGTATGATGGATGTAGAGTAAAATAGGTGTAGAGTGGGGCTTATGCATGCCTAGGATGTTTTTGTGGTGGTAGTACTTATGTATGACTAATCTGAGTGAAAGTATGGTAGGACTTATCGGCGCCTGAAGTGAATGGATGTAAGGTATGACTTATGGGTGCCTGAAGTGAATGACTATAATGTAGAGCTTATGGGTGCCAGCAGTGATTGAATGTAAGGTAGGACTTATGGGTGCCTAAAATGATTAAATGTAAGGTAGGACTTATGGGTGCCTAAGGTGAATGAATGTAAGGTAGAACTTATGGGTGCCGGAGGTAAATGATTGCAAAGTAGGAATTATGGGTGCCTGAGGTGAATGAATGTAAGGTAGGACTTATGGGTTCCTGAAGTGATTGAATGTAAGGTAAGACTTATGGGAGCCTGAGGTTTAGGGGTTGAAAGGGGAAAATAAATAAAAATACATAATTTTTATATGTTCAACAATGCTAGATTTTTCCGCAGTGTTAGTCATTAAAGAGTTGAATGGGGTAGGGTCATATTTTTTTATTGTGTGGTGGTTAATAGTCGAACCACATTAGCCTTCATTGACGGTGTTAGCGGTCCTAGGGTTATATGTGGAGGTAGGGTTATATTTTTCTTAAGTGATTGTTAACAATCGAACCAAATTAGCATTCTTTAACCATTCGGCGAACTTGGATGTTGATCTATGGGACCCAATGAAAACATGTTTAACCTTTAATTTTTGTGAAAAATGAGTCTTTAGTTAAAGAAAAGTGAATCTTTCGTTTAAGAAAAATGAACCTTTCCTATTAAATAATCTGAGTCATTTGTGTTTAAAAGTTAATCTTATGAGAGAATAATATGAACCTTTGGTTTAAGAAAAGTGAATCTTATCACTAACTTATACGAGAACAATATGAACCTTTCATTTATTAAAAAGTGAATCAAATGTATAAGAAAAGTGACTCAAATGGTTAAGAAAAGTGAATATTATGTTTTAAAAAATGAATCTTACCCCAAACTTATGCAAGAATAATATGAGTCTTTCGTTTAAGAAAAGTGAATCTTACCACAAACTTATGCGAGAACAATATGAATCCTTCGTTTATTGAAAAGTTGATCTTTCGCTTAAGAAAAGTCAATCAAATGTTCAAGAAAAGTGAATCTTATATTTAAAAAAGGTAAACCTTTCACATTAACCTTTGTTTTTCTAAAAGTAAGTTTTTATTTAAGGAAAAGTAAATCTTAAAGAAGATTCATTTTTTAATTAATAAAGTTCATCTTCATATTAAAGAAGGTTCATTTTGTTAATAAATAAGATTCACTTTAATAATATGTAATATATATACTCATTCTAAAAACATGTGAAATTTTAAGTTTACCAAAAACATATACATGATGCATCTTGTTTTGAAAAGCACGGATTATGATGAACAATAATATAATTTTTTTTATTTGTACACATATATTTTGTAAGTTATAACATTTTAATTTTTTTCTCTCTCTTTCCAAATAATCACAAAACACTCTTCTTTTTTCTCTTTATTTTTTTTTTTTCCTCCTCTTACTTCTCTTAATTTTATTTGAACTAGTATATTACTGACACTTGACACTAAAGTCATTCTGATTCTGATGTAATGATAATAAGAGAAGAATAAGTTATCCAAATCCATGCCTTAATATATGTGTCTTTTTTCTTAAGATGGTCATCTTGACACTGACATCCACAAGTCCACAACCAAAGATGATATTTTCCTCCTGCAATAAATAGGCCACTATAATTTATATGGTAAGATGCATATCCACAACATCTTTGATATAAAATAAGTACTTGTACCAACGTACACTACCACCCATTTATTTTACCACTTCCCACTTACTTAACACATCACAATCACCTGTATATATTGTTATTGGTTGTTGGTCCCCTTTTCCCAAATTTCACATTTCCTTTTTTTACTCCATCAGCTAATATCGACACACACATTCACACCCCATATTTTTGTATATAAATACGCGCATACCTGTAATGGATAAAAAACACCCCTCGAGTCAAGTCCCCTTTCTACCCACAAGGGCCACAACAAAGAACAAAATAAATCATCATCAACCTTGCCCCCACTTAAAACCCAATTATCCGTTCTCATTTCTATTCCCTTATCATTTCTAAATCTCAAAAACCGAATCAAATTCTACTTAACCGGAAATGGGACAGGCCGTGAACACCACCACAACAACCACCAATATCCTCAAAGCGTTGAACGTGAATGTAATCGGCTCCGGCCAAGCCTACCTCGTCCTCGCGCACGGATTCGGCCGACCAGTCAGCTTGGCAGCGAATCCTCCCGTACTTCACCCCGAATTACAAAGTTGTTGTTTACGATCTCGTCTGCGCCGGCAGTGTTAACCCTGATCACTTCGATTTCCACCGATACACCACTTTAGACGCCTACGTTGACGACCTTCTCCTCATACTTGATTCCCTATCGATCTCTTGTTGCAGCTACGTTGGTCACTCCGTCTCCGCTACCATCGGTCTACTCGCTTCCATCCGCCGCCCTTCACTTTTCTCAAAACTCATACTCATCGGTGCGTCACCTAGGTAGGTGTGGCTGGTTAAGTATAATTCTGAAAATTTCATATTCCGGCGGGATTTGTGGAGTTCGAATGCGATTTCTCGTTTTTGAATTCCAGAATTGAATTTGTAACTACTCTCAACTGATCTCGGCAAATCAATTCTATTAAGGTTCTTGAACGACGAGGATTACCACGGGGGATTCGAGGAAGGGGAAATAGAACGGGTTTTTACAGCAATGGAAGCGAATTATGCAGCATGGGTGAGTGGATTCGCTCCGATGGCGGTGGGAGCTGATGTGCCGGCGGCGGTGAGGGAGTTTAGTCGGACACTATTCAATATGAGGCCGGATATATCATTATTTGTTTGCAGGACGGTGTTCAATAGCGATTTTCGTGGTGTTTTGGGTTTGGTGAATGTTCCCTGTTTCATAATCCAGACGGCGAATGATGTGTCTGTTCCGGCGACGGTAGCGGAGTACATCAAGAATCATTTAGGTGGGCCGAGCAAGGTGATTATGCTTGATACTGAAGGACACTTGCCGCATCTCAGTGCTCCACGGCAGCTCGCACGTGTGCTGCTTACGGCGTTGATGTCTTCGCCGCCGTGACTGTGGAGGTTTATGGATGATTGGTTAGAGGGAGGAAGTGTTAGTTTCTACGCGCTGGTATTGACGCGTGGGTTTGGTTATGGAATAAAACGAGGTTACGTGTCTAGCAGGGTGTGGATGGTAGGAGTCTTGGTTCCCACAATCCATATTCCTGAAGTGGGGGCGTTTTGGCTTTAGATAAATCTTGTTCGCGTTTTCTTTTTGCTTTGGTTTTTGTTTTATTTGGGCAATGGAAGATAGTGGCCCAGATGCGATGACTTGGTTGAGATATTTGTCTTGTTGTGGCAACTTGGCAAGGTGGGGTTTACGAATAGAATTTTGAGTAAAGGAGCTCAACGGATGAGATGAGATGATGTATCATAAGTATAGTCAGTAGAGCAAGTAATAGTAGAGATTGAGGAATATTGTGCAAGTTGTGCAAATCGCCACCCAATGATTAGATGATTTGATCCGCTTCTTGTATGATAAAAAGAGCAATCTTGTTGTATGTGATGTGCCCTTTTTCAATTCAATATCTATCAATGGGCAAATGATGGATTTTTGAAATTTAGGACGCACTCTTTTACCTGCATGTGTGCTCAACTGAAATATAACACTTCTAATGTGGTACTTTATGAGACAATCAGATCATTTGTAGTGGTTGTTTTGTTTTGCTTTCAATCTCTACAGATACCCGTAAGGTTTCTTTGATAGCACTATTGATAATACGATGGATCACCGCAGTGTGCTGAGGAAAAAAGATGAATCAAGGTTGATTTCTTTTACGTTTGGGTCTTTGTTTGTTAAGTGTTTGACACAAGAGATTTTTCTTTTCTGGATTTATTATCAGTGATCCATAGGAATAATTTATTGGTTGATAAACAATATTTCCTTGCCAGAAAAAAATGAGTAAACATTAACAGTGGCCGAATCCGAGGGGGCCATGTCCCAAAAGTTATATTATTTTTTAAAAAATACAAAATAATAATGTTTCAAAAAATGTTACTGTAAAAAAAAAAATTGGTCCTGAAACAAAAAATTTGGATCCGTTATTGATTGTATACAACTAACTTTCTTCATCACTTAAAAGTAGTAGTTGATTAGCAAAGTAGGTCAACCTATATAATGAGGTAAACTAAATCCCAATGAACTGGTTTCTTTTTATATTTAGATTGTGTTTAGTTTTATACTATAAATATTCTATTATCATTTTCTAAAATAAAAAATTTTAACAATTGATCTTAGCAAGCATAGCAACTCAAGGTTGACTTAAAGCAATTCAAGTCAAGCGGTATTATTGATCACTAAGCACAAATAAAAGAGAGATCTTGAAGATATACGGTTGAGCGAGGGAGTAAAAAAAGGGTTCACTATACTAACAAGAAGCATAGCGCAAAGAAACTAAGCCCCCATTATTTTGTCATGTTATTAAACGAGTTTATTTGATCATCTAATTATTTCTGTATGTCACATATATCATTTGTCATATTAACTATTTTTTCTCTTTACTTTTTCTAATTTTAGCTGACTGAAATCAGCTATATGTTTCAGCTAACAAAAGAATGAGGCCTAAAGTCGGATGTTGAAAGGTTGAATCCATATTCTCTGGAACATTAAACAACAAATGAAGCAGTGGAAGTGGCGGTGGAAATTAAAGCAAGTTAGAATCAAAACAACTCGGGTGCAAAATATCTCGAAGGTGCAAGGAGGGTAAGATATAAGGTAGGTACCACGAATATCTACAGAAAGAAAATTGCTAAACCAAACAAAAACAAAAAAGGATCATAGACTAGGACAACAATGTAGGAAAAAATTAAGTGGATGAGAGTAAAAAGGAAAACTAATGAAAAAAAAAGAAAAATGGGGGATTGAAGACATTGAACGAAGGTTGTCTTGATGATTTTTGGGTTTTTGTGCTAAAATGTAAAATAAGGTCTCTTATATAATTAAATTAGTAAATATATAAAAAATACTAAATTAATTACACATTCATAATAATTATATATTTATAATGTTTGAATATATCTCAAATATAAAGTTTTGATATGTTCTATTCAAGTAAATTTAGACTCTTATAAAATTATCTCATAACAAAATCTAAAAGAAGTAAATAAAAATTGGACCCCTATATTAGGGAGCCCTGTTCGATTGGTATGTTTGCACAGGCTCATAGTTGGACCTGCAGTGACTGCACATGTTAAGGATAATAAAGAAGTTTCTTGCAAAGGTCAGAAAACTGTTGAGAAACAAATGATCAACCTCATCGCAAAGTTAAAAACCTCACTTTGACATAATAGGAAGATACAATAATTCTCCCTAAGGAGCCTTGGAACAATGAGCCATAAACAGAGCAATTGAAATAATTATTTCATATTGTTGATTATATGCCACAAACGAACCTTTAATTCATTGAGTCCCAAGCAATGAGATGTTAGTGTATAATCTTAAAGTAGGTTTGATTATCTCTTGAACATGAGGGTGTGATTTTTTATGATGATGATTGTGAACGAAAATGATGAGACGATGATGGTTTATGTGACTCGATACTAACCTATTTCACGGTTACTACAGAAGTTCTTACTGTAATTGGGGGGAGTACAAACATGGAGAGTTAATGTGTATGTGTATGTGGAAAATGGGTGATAAATGACAGACGTTGATGACTATCTATATACAAATGACAGATGAGAGCTGACTCGTTGCTCATCTGCTGGCTAGGCAGATGACATAGGCAACGTTCAAGTGGAGTAGGACTGACATCATCAGGAATGGGCTTGTCAGATAAGAAGTGTCTTCCCTTTTCCTCTTCACACACAAATACCGGAAGGTACACATCAATCTTGGGGTATTTAATGATGTGTTAAGGATATGTACGAATGGTAGCATGTTGTTTGAAAGAATAGATTGGACTGGATATCAGCGTTGTGCGTGCCAGATCATCATTGCTTTTAGGTTACGTATCGGGGGTCATAGATATGAGGAGCCAACCAAGGACTTTCTAGAGAGAAGCGGCTGGTTTTTGCGAGCTATCACCAAGTTTTGTTCTTGTTTTAAGGTGGATGGTTTGTTGCAGGCCGACCATAGTTTTTGGGCCATATGTTGCCTAAGGTCCTAGATAATGGCTCCTCATCAGGATACATGTTTTAGAGGCACGAAAGCATGATTTGTTATCTTAATAACATGGTTAAGGAGATACTAATTAATTCATACCAACACTAGTTCCCAAGTCTCGCTTTTGAAGTTTTCAAGAGGAATGAGACTTAATTTTTGGATTTTTCAATTTTTGCCGCCATTCGTGGGTAGTCTGTGGGCCCGACACGACGTTTATGGTTCCGGACATGACGTCTATGGTTCTGGATGAGGCGTCCGTGGTCCCGCACCACTCTTGGACAACATTTTAATTGATGACCCTGACGGTGTTTTGGCTCAACATTTTAAAGGTATGTGCCTAATTTGATTCTAACTCGATTAGTGATGAAAAGTTTTCAAACTGAAGTCTTTTTCACGTCGAAACTTAACACACAAGTTATTAGACAGAATGTTATTAGAACTTGAGTTAGCTCATCAACAAATTGTAACTATTCTGGGAATTCAAACAAAGGACCTATTAAGGTCGTAGATTTAAGAAAAGTGAATTGCTAACCTAATTGGTCAGCTATGACTATTCGATCCTTCACGTCGAGATTCTTTGATTGCTTCATCGGTTGACCTTCGGTTAGGCAATGACTTTGAGCTTCTGGGCCCAACTCTTTGATGTTGCGCTTCACGTTGCTTATGGTTTTGTGGGGTTTTAATGTTAGGACATTTGATGGAAGAAGAAAGTAATTTGTTATGATGAATTTAATGTGATTTTGATATGATTTCGGCACAAGGTGCTGACATATGTGGGAGGTATGTTGGGAGAGCTTATTTCTGACCTTGGGAGGGTTCTAATGTGTCCTTAATTCATCTAATACGAAGGCCTGATTATAAAGAAAAGCCTAGGGTAAAAATAGATAAAAGAGAATCTTAGTAAATAATTTAACTTTATATATTTTATTGAGTGAGTTATAAGTCTAGATTAATTATGAAACTTTACCATAGGTAAACGAGGATATTTTAAGAATTTCAGGAGTTGTAATTGCGTCATTTGGATAAAATATTGCAAGATTGCAACTATCATATTTTATAAATAAATATTGGAAATTCAAAAATTCAAAAT
Organism: Limonium bicolor; assembly: GCA_023374045.1. Classification (NCBI taxonomy): domain Eukaryota; kingdom Viridiplantae; phylum Streptophyta; class Magnoliopsida; order Caryophyllales; family Plumbaginaceae; genus Limonium; species Limonium bicolor. The sequence goes on from CM041782.1 coordinate 53,371,982, forward strand.
TCCAACAAGGTTATGTTCTTATATCTTCCACCATAATGTGTTAAAATTTCATAACATTTTGACTTGATTTGGAAATTTGCCATAGGAGAGAGAAAATTACAAAATTGTTTGAATTTTTCTTTAAAAATTTGGGTTAGGGATCCAAATAAATTTTGTCAAAGTTTATGATTGTGTGAAGCCATGTAAACCATGTGACAATTTTATTTTAATGTGTGAAGGCCTTTCTTTAATTATGTTTTCAGGCAATTCTATATGTTAATTATTAGAGAAATTATCTTATAATATAAATTAAAAGCTATTTTTCTAGAATAAAAATTATTTGAGAATTGAGAGATTTCCTTTCATAATGTATATGATGTTTTAAGAATATTTCACTACAAAAACACTACAGTTTAGAGACGGAAAAATCTATCTTTATTCCGTCTCTATCAGTTATAGTGACGGAATAGAGTCGGAATGTGTCCGACTCATAAAGCCTTGTCGCTAAGTTAATAGTGTCCAAAATAAATTCTGACTAAAAATGGTGACAAATTTGAGTCGGAAATATCCATCTCTAGCTAGAATTTCACGACGGAATAGAGTCAGAAATATTCTAAATCTATCTAGCGACGGATTTCTGAAACTTACTCCATGCTGTTAGAGTCGAGATGCTCTGTCTCTATTCCGAGTCTAACTAGAGTCAGAATTATTTCCGTCGCTATTTCTGTAAATCCTCCACTAGAGTTTGATTTTTCCATCTCTATTCTGTCTCCATAAATATATTTTTATTATTAATTGTTTGAAACATATTTTTCAAACTATAACTAATAACAAACAAAACAACAATAAAACATAAATTTTGAATACATTTAGATCATTAGAACATGTTGCATCATATTAGTAAATAACATAGTACTACATTAAGACTCCAATCATTTACTAAGCAACTACTTTAACATCTATATACCACTAGATAGTATGTTTAAAATAAAAACGACATGTAAATGTATTCAAAAGTATATAATCAAAGTTTCCCACCAAATCCCTACTCTTTTATCCACCTCAATCTCCAAATATCTATCTTAAGCACTGTCTTGTGGTCTACTTGCTCCACTACCTGAACTACCTACTAACCTGCCACTCTTGATAAGGTGAGCAAGCTACTCCTGGATCATAGCTTGCATCTCATCTCAATGTATCTCCTGGCGCAATTGCTCACACACCTATTGGCGAACCTCCGGCGTCATCTGTAGGAAAGTGAGTCGAAGAAGAACTCACAATGGAGAAGACACGAGAGAAAAGAAGTAAACGAGAGAGATTGATTAGGCAAAGCTTTCTGTATTGTGTATTGTGTCTTACAAGCCTACCACTAGCAACTAATATATAGAGTTTGGAGGTAGAGAAAGATTACATAAAGATTACAGAAGATCAGAAAAACTACCCTAAATGAAGATATTATATACAGACTGAAATAAATGCTATGGATACACATATATGGACTAAAATAAATGGTTGGACTAAAATAAATGGCTTGACTGAAATAAATGCTATGGATACACATACATGGACTAAAATAAATGGTTTGCCTAAAATAAATTATCTAGCCTAATACCCCCCCTCAAGCCGTAGGGAAGCTAGATTGCCAAGGCTTGTGCGCTGCGCATCGTGAATGCCTAACCGAGGTAACTGCGTATGATATCGTGTGCCTGGTAGTGCCTTGGTCATCTTATCAGCAAGTTGACTGCTGGAAGGAGTGTAAACGACATCGACTAAACCTTGTTGTATCTTATCCCGTACGAAGTGACAATCAATCAATGTGTTTCGTACGTTCGTGAAAGACCGGGTTGCGTGCAATGTAAATTGCTGACTGGTTATCACACTTTACTGGTATGGGGGTAATGTTATTGACACCCATTTCATGCAAAAGACGTGTAAGCCACGTCAGCTCTGCGGTCACACGTCGTAAAGAATGATATTCCGCCTCAACGCTAGAGAGGGAGACAGAACCTTGCTTTTTGGTCTTCCAGGAAATGGGACTGTTCCCTAGAAAGATGTAGTACCTAGACACTGATTTTCTTGTGTTGGGGCAGGCGGCCCAGTCAGAATCACAATATGCAACCAAGTCACGTGTCTTAGCATGGTCTCGCGCAAGAATTATACCATAGCTCAATGTTCCCTTAATGTAACTTAGGGCATGGATTGCCGCACGCATGTGAACATCAGTTGGTTGTTGCATGAACTGACTTATGACTTGTACAGTGAAACTGATGTCAGGTCTTGTATTTGACAAGTAGTTTAGCTTGCCCACTGAACGTCGGTAAACAGTGGGATCATCTAGAGGCACACCATCAGTGTGCAATAGTGGTTTGCCTACTATCATAGGTCCTGCTGTTGCCTTCTTATTTTCACAATCGAATTCCCTGAGGAGATCTATACAGAACTTGCGTTGGGAGAGAACAAATCCTCGTGAGGTAGGAAGGAACTCTATGCCCAAGAAGTAGTGCAATGTACCAAGGTCTTTTATTTTGAAGTTTTTGTCTAGAGCACACTTGAGGTGATCAATGCTATTTTGATTATTGCCAACGACGAGCATGTCGTCCACATATATAGCTACAAATAAATGCTCATTGTCACTCTTCTTGGAAAATAAAGAGTAATCATTTTTGGACTGGGAGAAACCAAGAGCGTGGAGAAAAGAGGCTAACTTGGAAAACCACTGATGAGACACCTGTTTCAGCCCATATAAGAATTTCTTCAAGAGACACGCCTTATTGGTTCTAGAGACCTCAAGTCCCGACGGTATCTTCATGTAAACTTCTTCATCAAGATCGCCATGTAAAAAGGCATTATTGACATCAAGTTGGTTGATTATCCACACCTCGATGCAAAGCAACAGCAAGCAGGGCACGTATTGTTGTCATTTTAACTACTGGTGAGAAGGTTTCGTGATAGTCAAGCCCGTGACGTTGTGTAAAACCCTTGGCCACTAACCGTGCTTTGTACCTTTCTAACGTGCCGTCAGATTTTAGTTTGATACGATAAACCCATTTGCAACCTACAAGTTTCTTCCCTTAGGTGGGGTAACTATGCTCCATGTGTTATTGTCTTCTAAAGCTCGAATTTCTTTCTGCATAGCTTCATTCCAATGCGCATAATGGATAGCCTCCTTATAGCTTGCAGGTTCACTCTCGTGGGACTGTGTGTAACGGAGACAAAGGCCTTGAGGGACTTAATGAGCATCAGTCAAAACTTGCATAATCGGAGAAAAGATTTGTGTTGTTGTACGACGATATATCCTGTCGTCAAGTATCTCCTGAAAGCAGGTGTTGCAGATGTAGTCTTGCCAAATAACTGGTTTATGAGACTCCTGTTGGACCGGCGCTAAGCCTGTTGGAATATTGGCTGGATGAAGGCTGCTCTTGGGCCGGTACAAAAGCTTGCTCGCTGGGATCATTATCAGTCCAACTTGTTGGGCCTGATTCGCTGAGTTGGACCGGTAAAGGAGAGAGCTCAATTGATTCGCCATGTTGGGCTGGTAAGGGAGGTGACTCATTTGCGTATGGATCAGTGATACCATATGTGTGCGGCATATCATCATCATACCAGACAGGCGTGTGCAAATTAGAAGCCTCGCTACTTGTGACGTTACTCTGTTTGGTTAAAAGTCTGAATGGAAATTCTTGAGTGTGGAATTTTACATCTCTACATATTTCAACTTTCATTGTGTCCAAACAAAAAATTTTATGTCCCTTTTCCTTGGGTCAATTCCTAAATATATACAAGATTGGGCCCTAGGACTGAACTTCCGGTTTTGATACCGACAATAGTTTTATAAAAGAGACAACCGAATGGTTTAATATTTGCATAGTTGGGCTTTATTTGATATAAACACTCAAAGGGCGTTTGACCATGTAAGGCTTTGGTAGGCAGCTGATTAACCAAAAAGGTAGCATATAATATACATTCTCCCCAATAATCAAGTGGCACACCGATTGGAAAAATAATGCTGTAACACCCCAACTCAATCCAAATGTGGTCTCGCAACTTAACAGTATATATATAAACATATCGCAGCGGAATTCTTTACAAATCCAGGACCTTGCCACGGCTCTGACATAAGATACCGAACATTAGTGCAACAACCTTAAACATTTACATATCCTTCTTACAACCCCCTCACATCCTGTACATCTTACTAACTCATATTGCCATACGAGTGTACATGCACAACTCGTAGGCCACTCTTAACCCTTAACACTTGTATCCTCTTCTTACCCTCGCGACGGCCGCTTCCTGTTGTACCTGTGTAGTAAAAACAGCCCCCAAAGGGGGTCAGCACGAATGCTGGTACGATCCCCTCATGGCCCCAAGCTAACGTGGCTATGACGACTAATTGTCGATAGCATGGAGGTTGATTAGATGCACAATATAATAGTAAGTGCAGTAAACAACAACTCAGATATGAACAATCAAGTTCACACACAATGAACGACTTAAATGCGTTCCCTTAATTAGAGAGTTAATTATTTAACTCCTTAAGTAATGTTCCCTCCTAATCTTAGTCCATCCTTATCTCACCTCACCCTTAGTCTTATCTTAATCTTAGAAACAACCATCCTTTAATAAGGAGTGGATGTAACTTACCTTAATCTGAATAATACAAACCATCCTTTAAAAGGAATGGTTGCAACTTATCTTAACCTCACCTTAATCTTAATCTTAACTTAATCTTAATCTTAACGATACAAATCATCCTTTAAAAAGGAATGGTTTAACTTATCTTAATCTTAACTTATCTTAATCTTAATCTTAATAATACAAATCATCCTTTGGAAAGGAATGATTGTAACTCATCTTAACCTTAACCTATTCTCAGAATACGAACCGTTCCTGGAGGGGAATGGTTGTAGCCTAAGTCCAAACCTGGGATTTAGGTGATCCCACCGCACCATCTTAATGCCACCTACCCTGGACGGGAATCCAGCGTAGCTGAGCCGGCAACCGGCCCTAGGCTACAAGTCCGAAGACAAGTCCTTAAGCGGAGGGCGGATCTGATTCAGATACCGTCCCCCTTTTTCCTTAGCATGCATGACCGAGATCGGTCCCGGGTTTCCTCACTCAAGTTCCAGTCAGTAGTAATCTCAAACCCTGTTTGTCGGTTAACCTCTTTCGGTTCATATCGTCCCTTATTAGGGGCGTTCCTTAGTCTCACTCAATTCCTTACTAAACATTGGTTAGTAAGTTCTCACGGTATGTTGTGTTAGTTTTCAAACATCACACAACAATACATTATATATAATATGTTCCGGTTGCATGCTTTATCTTGTTTAGTGAGCACACAAAACAAATAGCACACAAGCCGAGGGACACCTCGTTAGCAAGCAGGTCACAAGAAGAACTGTACCGTTCACCGTTGGTCGTTCGGCTGCTTACTCTCTTCCGGAGTCCAAACTCCCAAGTCCTAAAACATTCATTCAGTTTTAGGTTGTTAATCACTTAACTTAATATGACTTACTTAACTTGTTTAAACTTACTTAATTCCTTAATGATCCCCACCTAACACCTCTTAGGTCTTACACTTAATCTTACAAACTTAATCTTAAACTTTCAAGTTTATACTTAACTTAACTTAATCTCTTAAGTTCTTAGGGTCTCAATCATTACTACCCTACCAAAGGCATACCTTATTACCCATTGCCATTCTTAGAATTCAAAATTTCTTTTTTTTTTTTTAGGCTCGACCGGACTTACCGACCGGACTTGCCAAGTCCGGTCCATTCCAGTACCCTTTACCGTTTGAAAATTCTACCCCGACCGGACTTACAAGTCCGGTCCTATGTCCGGTCGATTCCAGAGACTTATACCGTACAAAATTCATGCCCGACCGGACTTGACAAGTCCGGTCCCATGTCCGGTCCATTCCAGAAACATTTTCCGGTAGTGTAACAGAGCCCGACCGACCTTGCAAGTCCGGTCCTAAGGTCGGTGTTGGGCAAAATAGTAGTTAAACTATCTCCTAATTATGGGCAGTGAACCCAATCTTTGTAGTACAACAAGGTCGTATCCACAGAGACTTCGCAACTGTCTAATTAATTATTCAGTTTAGTAAATGTACAAAAAGACAAATTAAGTGCATAAAAAGTAAATTGGGGTTTAGCCGGAGGCAAGCTTGGTTTTAGGATTAGTACAGAAATAATAAAACAGTAAATAAAATAAATGGATGGATGGAAAAAGGGTATCCTAGGATTGCGGGGGAATTTCCTAAATTACTTAAACAATTTTAATCCTGTCTCAAATATTATTGTCTATTAGAGTTAATAATTGTCAGTTACGAACTCCTATTAATAGCCTTAGTATTTTCCTGCTCAATCCGGAGTGTAAATACCAAGATTAATTCCTTTGTGGTACTTTAACTATCTCAAAATCATATATTGATAGCTACCAAATAAATGCAGCATTTTGTCAGAATAAGCATTTAACAATATTTGCTGAAAGGAATTAAAACAAGTTTAATAAGTGAAACAGGTGATAAATATTTATTTAAGTACAGACAATAATTATAATCCTAATTTGCTCTTATTTGTCTGTTTAAGAATTTATCTTGTGACCTTTCTAATCATAGATAAGGACAGCTCTTAATTAATTCATTAGACTTCTTACAATCAGAAAAAGTCTAAAATCATTAATTAGCTTTAAGTGAGAATTCTTTTTATAACAGCGATGGATTTTATCTGCTAATCAAGGAGTATAATATCTAATTTCGTCTTTCTTTGTGGTCTATTCTCAGATTTACAAAATCATTGAAATAAGAGAAACCGTAAATGCATAAAAATGATCAGTTGTTAAGCATTTAATAATTTAGAGAGACAAAACAAATATTTATAAGCAAACTTGGTATTAATAAAAGTCTGAATTATTTAGGGTCAAACCACATCCTAGGATACGAATAAAATCACTCAGACATTAACATAATAAAAAGGAAACAGAAATAGCCATTAATTTGGAGACTGCTGGCGGAGACTGGACTGCAATTCGCTCTGTTCCAGCTCCCTTTTCTTCTGTTCTTTTATACTGCTTCTGCTTCGTGGGGAATGTTGAATGAAAATAAAATGGAGAAGTGGAGGATACGAGGTGAACGGTGGTGGTCGTGGAGTGGTCTAATACTAACGATAATAATTAACAACTACAACTAACAATTTGGATGCGGAGAAGGGAGTTATTTTATTTGCAGAAGGGGCGTCGGTTTATATAGAGGCAAGGAGAAGAAGCTCCGTACGATTTTGTTTAACTGTTGATTCATTGATTGCGCAGGGGACAGGAAGATGAAGACGCGTGAGGGATAAGGTAGATGATAAGTTGCAGTGGACGAGTTGCGGAGAGTCGGCGCAAGTTGCAGACGAAGAAGAAGACGGGCGAAGAAGATAAGCTCGCTGGAAATTTATACACGACCGCCTGATAAGTGGCGGTCTCCTCTGTCTTGTCCGCCCGTTTAGAGGCGGTCTTGTCTCCTTGTCCGCCTCCTTGACCGCCTACTAAGAGGCGGTAACCTCTGTCCCGTTCCGCTTGCCTCTGCTCGCGGTCTTATGTGTGTTTCCGCCTCTTAAGAGGCGGTACTCTCTTGTTCTACTCGCGAGGCGGTTTCCCCTCTCTTGTCCGCCAGCTACGGGGCGGTTCCCCTCTGCTCTGTGATATTATATATATGTATATATATATATATATAATACATATAACAATCTTCAACCGGCTCTACATTCTTCGTTATAAGTCCGTTTTCTGAGCCGTTTGCGTCTATGCGTTCGTCTCTTTGTCTACTTCACTCCCGCTTGGTTTTCCTCATGTTAAACCAATAATTTTGTGAGATAAATAATAAAACATAAACTAGAGGAAAACTAACCGAAGTGGAGAAATGAGCAAGAAAAGTGCTAATATTATATATGAAATACACCTAATGAACATGCTCATTTGGACACTTATCACCCCCCACACTTATCTTTTTGCTTGTCCTCAAGCAAAATCACGTAACCAATTAAGTAGGGATGCTCAATACTAACAAATATTATTATGAAGGGTAGGATAAACATGATCTTTTTAACTTATTGAGGAGTGTGAAAAATTAACTGCTGGTGGCAAAGGTGTGCTCAGGGTAAAAATAAAATATAGAGTTTCGGGGTATGATCTAAGGTACTTCAATGTTTCCTTTTTAGGTGACTGAGAACTTTTACCATGGCCAACTTCTCTCAAGAACGGGCATTGAGGAGAAAACAAAAGGAAAAATAGATTTATGCATGTTTTCACTTCTGCATAAGAGATGAGAAATATAGGCATCAAGCCTTTGTATTTAAGAACACTCAACTCTCTTTGTTGGTTACCAATGGCGTCTCGCTAGTCCCTTATTTTATTTTTTCTTTCTTTTTAAACAGAGAAGTACCCCTTAGCAATCCCTAAGAGAGAAGACAGAAAGAAACCCTGAGCAAATTAAATCCAACCATTTGCAGATTATTTGGTCACACCGCATATAAAATGCTCCTCAAAAGTAATCAAAATTTTAAAATTTGTACATTTATCCCACAATTCATAACAGTATTTATTTTTAAAGAGAACAACCCACATATAAAGGGTCCATAAATTTTGAATTTGGACAAACGAAAAATAAGGAGAGAGATTAAACATTTAAGCACAAAATGTCACCGAAAAGGGCACACTCCCCCACACTTAATTGAACAATGTCCTCATTGTTCACCAGAAAAACAAGGAAGGTTTCAGAAGACCTTTTCGGTAAGTAGATAAAATAGAGATTAACAAAGAGCACAAATAAACAGTTAAGCACATAAACGCTCCTCTGCATTTTTTATTAAATAAAAGCAAAATTAAAGAAACTGGTACTCCCCTGATTTTATTTTTGCTAGCGTTAATCAGCGTTCCCCCACACTTGAGCTTCAGCCTCAAGTAGCGTAGCTTGGTTGCGGTGTCCACATGGGTTACACCTGCATAAGACACTAGAAGCAACCATACTAAAAACGGGGTTAAAAGTTAGCAAAAATAAATTTAAAGAGAACCTGAAAATTAAAAGAACAGAAAGGCAAAATAAATAAAAGTACACCCGGGTTTGCCTCCCAGGAAGCTGCCCCTCTTTAACGTCTTTGGCTAGACGCTTTGTCGTTATCCTGGATCAAAACAAAACGTTACCTCGGCATATAAAATAAAAAATTAATACTCCACAAAATCCGTGTTTGAGGAGGTACTGGCCGGGAACGTAGTTCTAACAGAAGACCCGGTGGAAATGACTTTTCTTCCTCAATTGGAGGATGTAAAAATCCTCCTCTTGTTGTTGAGGCTTATGGTAAGAACTTAGATGAAATCTTCAGAGGGAGGTGGCTCCTTGAAATTTACTATAGCACTCTCTTCTGATGGCTTGGAGGGAGGCGGCATCTCCTCCTTCTCAAGATTGAGGATGTATCCACCCTCATCTTCTGGGTAAAGCACGGTGAAGGAGGGGAAGTAGTAGTTGATTTCAGAGGGAGGGGACTCCATGAAGTCCAAGGAGAAACTCTCTTCTGAGGGGTTGTCTCCATAATCAAGCTGACAGTGGATTGGTGATGGATTCTCTAATTCGAATAGGGGAGGAGGTGGGAGTAGCTTAAGTCCTCAGCAGGTTGTTCTTCCTCGTGAACCACTGCATTCAGTTGTGGAACGGGTTGTTCCATGTTTCTACCTGATCTAGCGTTCTGTGCCGGATCATTTCAATGGTTGAGGTAAAATTTGCCATCATTTCCCGTAAATGGCGTTGTCTCTTTCTATTGCAACCATAGGACAATAGGAACTTTCATGGTCTCCTCCACACTCTTGGCAGACACTCCATTGACTGTAGTCATCTGCGCCATAGGGGTAACCATACCAATTTCCTGCTTGATCGTAGTGATCATCCATCAGAATTAAGTACCTTTAAAAAGAAACAAAATTTATACAAAAAAGGGGTAATTACAGGAATAAAAGGAAAACTAAACAGATAATGAACAGTTAGTTGGACCGAAGTCCCCGGCAACGGCGCCAAAAACTTGTTGGGCAAATAGTAGTTAAACTATCTTCCTAATTATGGGCAGTGAACCCAATCTTTGTAGTACAAAAAGGTCGTATCCACAGAGACTTCGCAACTGTCTATTAATTATTCAGTTTAGTAAATGTACAAAAAGATAAATTAAAGTGCATAAAAAGTAAATTGGGGTTTAGCCGGAGGCAAGCTTGGTTTTAGGATTAGTACAGAAATAATAAAAACAGTAAATAAAATAAATGGATGGATGGAAAAAGGGTATCCTAGGATTGCGGGGGAATTTCCTAAATTACTTAAACAATTTTATAATCCTGTCTCAATATTTATTGTCTATTAGAGTTAATAATTGTCAGTTACGAACTCCTATTAATAGCCTTAGTATTTTCCTGCTCAATCCGGAGTGTAAATACCAAGATTAATTCCATTGTGGTACTTTAACTATCTCAAAATCATATATTGATAGCTACCAATAAATGCAGCATTTTGTCAGAATAAGCATTTAACAATATTTGCTGAAAGGAATTAAAACAAGTTTATAATAAGTGAAACAGGTGATAAATATTTATTTAAGTACAGACAATAATTATAATCCTAATTTGCTCTTATTTGTCTGTTTAAGAATTTATCTTGTGACCTTTCTAATCATAGATAAGGACAGCTCTTAATTAATTCATTAGACTTCTTACAATCAGAAAAAGTCTAAATCATTAATTAGCTTTAAGTGAGAATTCTTTTTATAACAGCGATGGATTTTATCTGCTAATCAAGGAGTATAATATCTAACGTTCGTCTTTCTTTGTGGTCTATTCTCAGATTTACAAAATCATTGAAATAAGAGAAACCGTAAATGCATAAAAATGATCAGTTGTTAAGCATTTAATAATTTAGAGAGACAAAAATATTTATAAGCAAACTTGGTATTAATAATAAGTCTGAATTATTGGGTCAAACCACATCCTAGGATACGAATAAAATCACTCAGACATTAACAATAATAAAAAGGAAACAGAATAGGCATTAATTTGGAGACTGCTGGCGGAGACTGGACTGCGATTCGCTCTGTTCCATGCTCTGTTTCCGTTCCCTTTTCTTCTGTTCTTGATACTGCTTCTGCTTCGTGGGGAATTGTTAATGAAAATAAAATGGAGAAGTGGAGGATACGAGGTGACGGTGGTGGTCGTGGAGTGGTCTAATACTAACGATAATAATTAACAACTAACAACTAACATTTGGATGCGGAGGAAGGGAGGTTATTTTATTTGCAGAAGGGGCGTCGGTTTATATATAGAGGCAAAGGAGAAGAAGCTCCGTACGATTTTGTTTAACTGTTGATTCATTGATTGCGCAGGGGACAGGAAGATGAAGACGCGTGAGGGATAAGGTAGATGGATAAGTTGCAGTGGACGAGTTGCGGAGAGTCGGCGCAAGTTGCAGACGAAGAAGAAGACGGGCGAAGAAGATAAGCTCGCTGGAAATTTATACACGACCGCCTGATAAGTGGCGGTCTCCTCTGTCTTGTCCGCCCGTTAGAGGCGTCTTGTCTTCCTTGTCCGCCTCCTTGACCGCCTACTAAGAGGCGGTAACTCTTGTCCGTTCACCTTAATTGTGGTTGCGGTAACCTCTGTCCCGTTCCGCTTGCCTCTGCTCCGGTCTTATGTTTTTTGTCCGCCTCTAAAGGCGGTACTCTCTTGTTCTAACCGCGAGGCGGTTTCCCCTCATGTCCGCCAGCTACGGGGCGGTTGCCCCTCTGCTCTTGCGATATTATATATATGTATATATATATATATACATATAACAATCTTCAACCGGCTTTACATTCTTCGGTATAAGTCCGTTTTCTGAGCCGTTTGCGTCTATGCGTTCGTCTCTTTGTCTACTTCACTCCCGGCTTGGTTTTCCTCATGTTAAACCAATAATTTGGTGAATAATAATAAAACATAAACTAGAGGAAAACTAACCGAAGTGGAGAAATGAGCAAGAAAAGTGCTAATATTATATATGAAATACACCTAATGAACATGCTCATTTGGACACTTATCAGTCGGTCGGCTCCAGAAACTTGTTTTTTGTTTTCTAAATTCTTTCAACTCCATACTTCTCCTCATATATTCTAATATGTTATAACCTCATTTGGGTCCTCAAATACACCTTAAGCCCTCCTTTAAATACCTTAAATCATCCACCAAGATCCACCTTAGTCATTATGCTTTTCCTTGTAATAATGCTAACACTTGTAATGCTTTCCTCTAGGTTTCTAGGTGGTGTTCATACCTAATGTAACCACTATGCCAAATGTTTTCTTCACCACTATAACATCATCTCCCAAGCATCTTTCACCATCGAAACCCTTTTATGCACTTACTTAAGGTTCCTTCCTAAGCTTAAGCTTCCATCCACCAACACCTTATTTCCTTCATAGTTGTTTACCAACATTTGACTAAGTCCTACATGCTCAATTACATTCTCTTGATTCCCAAATCCTCCAGGTAATGCCTAAGTCATTATGACTCATTACCACACTTTATCTCACCCCTTTTTCATCAAGACAACTCTAAAACTTCCTAGTACATTAATTCCCCTTAGAACACATTCAATTCACCTTAATCATTACACCTTCTCCTTAAACTTATGCACACTTCTTATATTCCTCATCTCAGATTTTGGTGTGCTCAAAACACCACCATTCCTCTAACTCCTCCTAGACATCTCTAGGTCATCCTAAACCTCAAGGACTCCTTAGTTAACTAATCTCCACTCAAATTCCTCATAATGATTCCTAGTAAATCCTAGGTCATATTATTTCACCACCATCGCCTAAACACTTATTTTCTACTCAAATTTTGCCATAGCACCTCTAGCATCATAGCATGCCCAAACACATTATTTTCCTCATTTGACCATCTCACACACCTCAAGTTCTTTCTCATCATATCTCATCACACACCCAAACCAACTCTTTCATAACAAACTCAATATATTGCAATAATCTTAAATTGCGTAGCACTAAGGCTCTTATATGACATGGCTCTTAGGCCCTTAAATGACTTAAACTTAAACACTGAATTTCCCACATATATAAGCTTTCAACACCTGCAAATACACTCATCAATCTCATAGTAGTTATAATGCTCTTAAATCCACCTTAAACTTATATTACTAACTCATTCTCATTAGCTCCTTAATCACAAGTTCATAAGCTTGTTTAAGTTCTTTTCTTAGGTTATATAACCCAATACACAATGTAGCTTTAAGCCACATTGGTATTTATCTAAAACTCATTCCTTAATCTTAAACCACCATTAGGTAAGCATTTTACCTTGTTTTCTCAAGCTTGTCTTAATCTCCTCCTTAGGCCTTCTTCTGCATAGATCTCGGCCACACTTAAATTCCTTTGCCAATGTTATAATCAATATTTAAGGACCCATATGAGTACTAAACAATGCACTAACCTCAAGGAATGAAAACCTAGGTTAAAATGTGTTCTAAGGCATAAAAGTGGATGATTACCTTTGAAGTCTCAAGGTAGACTTTGGCATTGAATGAAATAGGACCTCCACTAGTCCTTGGTGAATAATCAAGCTAGAACAAGGCATAAAACATAGCCCCATGAGAAGGAATTTTCGGCCATGTACAAGAAATGATGAAACATGGTTTTTCTTACATTTTCTTTACCTTAAGAGAATGGAGAAGCTAATGAGCTCTTCAAACTTGATTTTCCCCCATCAATGGAGTTTTCTCATGGCACCAAAATGGAGTTTTGAAAGATTTGAAAAGATAAAGATAGGTCTTGACCTAACTAAGACAAATATGCAATTTGTTTTGGATTTGGAGCTTGGAGTTGTATTTGGCAAGTGATTGAAGATGGAGAACCATGGAGGGCAGCACTCTCGGTTTGGAACAGAGAGAAGAGAAGAAACCGTGGGTGAAAGAGAGAAATGGAGGATAGAGGAGAGAAGGTAGCTTATAAGGATATTTTGTTTTAATAAAGCAAATAGTAACTTCTTTACTTATCTCTTCTTTTCTTCCTTATTTGACTACTTATGGTGACTCACCCTCCTTAGAAAAACCGGCCCCTACCTTAAATGAGGCTAGTCATGGTCTTTGTTGACCAACTAATTAGCTTAAGTTGATTAAAACTTAAACTAGTCACTATTTGGCACTATTCACTAATCAGTGCACATATTTCTGAAATTTTTGATTTCCCTTGATTTAGACCTCCTAACGATACTAATTAGTACACATGTTGATTAAAGATAATGATGGACATTTAGCCACTCAAAACTCAATTCTAAGACAATTTCTCAAATGTGCTTTAAGACTTCTTAAAGCACATTTTGTTTTAACTACTTGTTTTCAAGTTTGGTTTTCTTTGCTAATTGATTTAAATGACCATTAGAATATTACTAAGGTCTTATCATGATATTTGGGTACTCACCCAAGTCTCTCCAAGCTTAGAGCACATTTTTGCCCTAATTGCCCTTAAGGCATTTCCTTTGTGTTTCCTTGGTTTAAATTATCTACCAATCTTTCTAAGGCATATTTTAGCCTTAATACATCATGATTTGATGTTTACTTAGCATACTTAGGTTTGGGGTGTTTCAATCTACCCCCCTTAAAAGAACTTTGTCCCCAAAGTTCCCATGCATCTTTCCTTATTAGAATGCATGTCTTACCTCATTCTTAGATCATTAGATCATACTTATGTATACTTAATCTCATTGGATCATTGGATCCACCATATTCTCATACTTAAATATCACACAACATGCTAAGCATGTGCAGCACTCAAATTCCTTGTTTCCTTTTGATGATTAAAACATCACATAACTTCCAACGTATTCTCCCATGTCACCGGTCCGTAGACAATGGCTCATTCGTCCTCGTCACCATGGGCCAGAATACAAAACACGCTGCTCTCCCCATCACCGGTCCAAAGACAAAGGCTCGTGCGTCCTCGACTTCATGGGCGAGACTCAGTAAAAAGGTAATCCTTTTTACGAGGTCATGTGAGGAATAATTCCTCTAATTAAAAATACAAGCAACTCCAATTTCATTTTTATCCCAAGGTCTCTATCCTTAGTGTGATTTAATTGTGACCACTGGTAGGGAGTTTCAGGAATCATCCAACCCTGATGTGATCAGCATCAGTGTAGAACTATCCTTCCACCCCAATTTGTGTTCGGTTTCCCTTGATCCCTAGAAATCAAGTTCCCACCTCCCACGTCATTTTCAAACATCCAAATAATTCACTCATGTCCAATTTCTATCTTTTTAGTTCTTCTAATCATGATCAATACATCTCCAAAGTGTGAACTCATTCCATCAAGTCATTCCCAATTCATCTCTTAGTAATTACCTCAAGACTTAAATTCCTACTAAATTCTATATCAGTCTCATACCAACTTCCACTGTCTCATACCACTTAGCATTACTATATCCTAACTCATGCTCATATCAAATAATACCTCATAGTGTTATCTTATTCTTATCTCACACTAGTCTCATATCGACTCATACCTCATATATTCCTTATTTCTTAAGTCTCCTTAATCCACTTAATCCTCTTCCTTAGTTCTCTTAACTTGTACTCACACCGGAGTTAACAAGATAGGTACTTAATATGTATGGTATTCACATCTTCTGTGTGCAATAACCATGATTTATCTCAAAATGTTTATGTAAAACTATTCTCAAATTATTTTGTGCTATGCACACCGTAGTTTAGTACTCAGTACACAAACATACGACACAAACATACGCTAAGCGGTTTTCGCTCTACCCCCTTAAAATGGATTACGCCCACGTAATCAGCGTTACATCATCTTTGAACATAAGTTCAAGATGTCTAATTCGCACCAAGCATTCTAGCTTCCACGTCATCTATCTTACTTATAATTCGATCAGAAATGACTTAGTTTCTCTGTATCGAGGATTCTTAACGGTACTTATACCGTTTCCTTAACTTAGTTTGGTCTAATCTCAAAGGTAGTGATCTGCTAGCTTCCGCTGCACCACTCTGATAATCTTAGGCCTAAATGTCTCAATGGACACGTGTTATCTTTATATATACACGGCCTTAATGAGTTGTAACTCGTCTATCCATTCTCCTTGAAGATCTTACGCTCATACTCTTAGTATTTTCTTGAATGTCTAAATTGTTCTCCCCAACTGACCTTTGTCTGAGGATGATTCTTAGTCTGAAACTACTGTTTAGTGCATAATGCGCTTTACAGTCTTAATCCCTTACATCTTAAGGCATGTTCAATGTCTGTACTTAACAATCCGTGCTCTTCGCACTTCATAGTCCTTAATTATTTGTTCTCTGGTTCCTCTGTGTTGCTGGTTCAACTGAGCTCTTCTCTTCGACTGTTGTGTGGTAGTAGCTGCTCTTGTGTGGTCTTGCGTCGTTGTCGGTGGTACGGAGTCGACTACTTCCCGTGTTCCTTACACCACTCGTTCACATGCATGGGGTACCTTACTGGTACATTACTACTTACCCAACTAACTCATAAATGAGCGTGTCAGGCCTGCAAGCCCCTGTGGGGTGCAGTCGTCCCACGTCTCGTTTAGTAAACTCATAGTGTCCGTCACACGTTTAGCTATTGCTAATTATGAAGTATTCTGTTGTCGATCTCCTCTTTCATCGTTCCAAAATAACATTTATTGTTCTTCTTGAAGTCAATCAAGGGAAGTCCATTTACTGTGTTCTTGGGTATGGTATGCTCTAGCTCCTTCCTGTATTCCGTATTGATTCGGTCACTTAATATCTGAGGTCTCTTTCCGTAGAGCCTCTTATCTTGTTTCTCATATTTATTCTATTAGGAAAGCACTTCCAGTTCCTTAAGGAATGGATGGTGTGCTTCCTGTGAAATCTTACCTAACCAGGTCCAGGCTACTGGCATCAATGCTCAGTTCGTCTACCATCTTATTTTCTTACTTATGCTAATCTTAACTCATAAATCTAATTGCCTCAGTGTCAATATTTGACGGCTCATACATAATGGTCGCCTTACCGCGCACCATGACTTAATCCACTTATCTAACTATTGTACTCACGACCACTACTACCGTGGTAGTTGGCCTTTACCATGTTGCCCATTAATGGTGCAACCTCTTACTCACTTATTCTAATGTCTTAACTTATACTCAATCCCTTCTTGGTGTAAACACACTGGAAGTTTTCATTCCGGTATTGGCGGTTGTCGTACCGTGTTGTAAGATAGTTGACTCTTGATATGAAGGTGGTCTATTCCAATCTCAGATTCGTAAGTAGGCTAATTTCTCTCGCTTTCTTTCATCCTTAACGATGTTATCTACCATGTAGTTTGACTGTTACTGAAGAAGTCATCCGCTGATTCACAAGCTCCCCTGAGCATTGATTAATTGACGTGCCATATGTGCAGTCACAATGTTTATCTCTGCCCATACTAATTCTTACATCCTGGGTGTTGGATATGGGGTCTATCTGTGCAACCTTCCTTATTACTCAAGTGTATCTGGTATGTTCTAAGGTAATCTCAAGGTTCATAGTTCCCATCTTCTAAATAAAGTGTATTTTATCTCTAATATGTGAAAACCCTTTTGGGGTTCATTCCCACTCATGGCCTCACAACAAGGAGGGTATCCCCACCCTAAAAAGGCATGGTTCGTTCTCCGCTCCTGTCCTTAGCATTATCTCAATATTCTCATTGGTACCCTTTTTTTTTGCTTATACAAGCTCTCTTATAACTTATTGCGCCTCGGGCTCTGATGTGGTTAACATCCTTGGCTCGTAGGCTCTTAGTGTAATGTCTCAGTTCATTATTTGTACTCTTACTCATCTGTAGGTTATCCTCATAAACTTCTGGTCCCTTGGAACACCATCAATCATTAGGTTACATACTAATGTAGTATCGTATTGGGTTTATGGTAAGTTGTTACATCCTGCTTCCTGCTATGGAAGTTGTTCAGGTGATCTGAGGTACTTAACGTCTTTGACAATACTGTCATTTTACTAGACTTATGTCTTTTGGCAATTAAGGATAAGTTCGTATTAGGCGGTTTGCCTTACGGTGTCCAAGTTGGATATCATCCTGGCATCTTATACTTCTATCTCAACGCTTCGTTCAACTTCCGTTGACTACGCCACCCGTTGATGATCAATCATACTTGGGTATTAATGAGTTAGACGAACAGTACTAGCTGTCATTCATCAGTTTGTTCGGCTCGACTATGCCCGCTCTGTGGGGGTAGTCCTCTGAGCTTTCCTTTTCCAGGGTTGTACGACTTTAATTCTTAGTAGGTTATAGCTTATGTTTATTTCTTTATCCTTGATTTCCGGGTTTTCCAACATCTTCATTGAAGAATGTTGTTATTGGTGTCCTTAATGGTCACTCTGAGAGTCTTATCCCGTTTTCGTTGTAAGTCGATGCTTCAACAGTCTCAATAGTATCTTATAATACATCCCTTGTATATCATTGCTTATATAGTGTTTTTGCTCGCAATACCGAGCAATCTCTTAGGTTTTCCCTTGGAGTTGAGATTGGTGTTCTTACCATACTGTTGTTGTTGTAGTGGGTATACCGTTGCTAGTATTTATATGGTTTAGTATTTCATCTAAGCTCAGCTCCCTGCTGGCTGATGTGTCGGTTCATCTCATCATGGTCAGGCCGTCAGGCCCTTCCAAGGTCCTATTTTTTTTCCTGTTCTTATGGACTTGCATTCCGATGTTAACGCGTACTACGACTGTAGCGTTCGGTTACCTCGCCATGATGGCTTTCCGTGTAGCTTAACCGTGGTAGCACTTGCTATGGCAAGTGCGCCATGCAGGATGGGTTATTGGTACAAGGCACATGGAAGTGAAACTTCCTTCTAATTTCCATGTAATTGGTAGTCCTCGGGACTTCCTCAATGATCTCTTATTTTGGATAATCGACCATCCGGCAGTTTCCTTGTAGTTTGACAGTACTGTCATTTATCAGGGCGTTCCTCTTTCTGAGAGAACCCCTTAATATTTGTTATGTCTTAATGCTCGCTCCTGTCTCCACACATTGTTGTGGTTACTCAGTAATGATTCTCCTTTAGGCACTACACGGTAGTCCTATTTGGTACACAATTTATATGTGTTCCCACCGTTATCCGTGTTATGTCTAGCAGGTTTGCAACCTTTTTCATTGTACGGGGTTTGGAGTTCCCGGTTCTTAACTGGACTTTCCAGTAATCTCAATCCTCATGCTCTGTATTATCATACTGTTATGCTCCTTCGGACCACTGTCCGGTACTCATGTCGTTTCCCTTTTTCCTTTCTATTGCACCCGTAGTGCTTTTCTTATCATTGGTATGGCGGGTTATTTCGACTGCGTAGCATGTCGACCCATGTTGCCGGTAATGACCGTTCCTTTATTGATAGTATTCCAAAGGTAGCGCCTGTTTCTCTGTTGATGCGCTCCATTTAAAATCTCCCAGTTCTCCATAACTGTTGTACGACAAGTTGTTTCTCGTATTGCTTACTGTTAGCTAACTGCCAGATCGGGTTTTCCGAGTAAGAGAAGGCTTTCTTCTCTCTGGCGTTGTTCCACATATTTAGGGTTAGGGATGTGGAGGGCGGGCCTAGGCACTATGGATATCCGGTAAACACCGGGGAGTCCTGGCTAACGCACCTCACACTCTATCTCTCAACCCTTAACCCATAACTCAATCTCAACCTCATCATTCTCCTAAGTTCGGTATTTCTTGTCTTCAGAGCGTAACTACGCTCTGATACCACTTTTTGTAACACCCCAACTCAATCCAAATGTGGTCTCGCAACTTAACAGTATATATATAAACATATCGCAGCGGAATTCTTTACAAATCCAGGACCTTGCCACGGTCTGACTACAGAATATACCGAACATTAGTGCAACAACCTTAAACATTTACATATCCTTCTTACAACCCCCTCACATCCTGTACATCTTACTAACTCATATTGCCATACGAGTGTACATGCACAACTCGTAGGCCACTCTTAACCCTTAACACTTGTATCCTCTTCTTACCCTCGCGACGGCCGTTTCCTGTTGTACCTGTGTAGTAAAACAGCCCCTAAAGGGGGTCAGCACGAATGCTGGTACGATCCCCTCATGGCCCCAAGCTAACGTGGCTACGACGACTAATTGTCGATAGCATGGAGGTTGATTAGATGCACAATATAATAGTAAGTGCAGTAAACAAACACTCAGATATGAACAATCAAGTTCACACACAATGAACGACTTAAATGCGTTCCCTTAATTAGAGAGTTAATTATTTAACTCCTTAAGTAATGTTCCCTCCTAATCTTAGTCCATCCTTATCTCACCTCACCCTTAGTCTTATCTTAATCTTAGAAACAACCATCCTTTAATAGGAGTGGATGTAACTTACCTTAATCTGAATAATACAAACCATCCTTTAAAAAGGAATGGTTGCAACTTATCTTAACCTCACCTTAATCTTAATCTTAACTTAATCTAATCTTAACGATACAAATCATCCTTTAAAAAGGAATGTTGTAAACTTATCTTAATCTTAACTTATCTTAATCTTAATCTTAATAATACAAATCATCCTTTGGAAAGGAATGATTGTAACTCATCTTAACCTTAACCTATTCTCAGAATACGAACCGTTCCTGGAGGGGAATGGTGTAGCCTAAGTCCAAACCTGGGATTTAGGTGATCCCACCGCACCATCTTAATGCCACCTACCCTGGACGGGAATCAGCGTAGCTGAGCCGGCAACCGGCCCTAGGCTACAAGTCCGAAGACAAGTCCTTAAGCGGAGGGCGGATCTAATTCAGATACCGTCCCCCTTTTTCCTTAGCATGCATGACCGGAGATCGGTCCCGGGTTTCCTCACTCAAGTTCCAGTTAGTAGTAATCTCAAACCCTGTTTGTCGGTTAACCTCTTTCGGTTCATATCGTCCCTTATTAGGGGCGTTCCTTAGTCTCACTCAATTCCTTACTAAACATTGGTTAGTAAGTTCTCACGGTATGTTGTGTTAGTTTTCAAACATCACACAACATAAAATATATATAATATGTTCCGGTTGCATGCTTTATCTTGTTTAGTGAGCACACAAAACAAATAGCACACAAGCCGAGGGACACCTCGTTAGCAAGCAGGTCACAAGAAGAACTGTACCGTTCACCGTTGGTCGTTCGGCTGCTTACTCTCTTCCGGAGTCCAAACTCCCAAGTCCTAAAACATTCATTCAGTTTTAGGTTGTTAATCACTAACTTAATATGACTTACTTAACTTGTTTAACTTACTTAATTCCTTAATGATCCCCACCTAACACCTCTTAGGTCTTACACTTAATCTTACAAACTTAATCTTAAACTTTCAAGTTTATACTTAACTTAACTTAATCTCTTAAGTTCTTAGGGTCTCAATCATTACTACCCTACCAAAGGCATACCTTATTACCCATTGCCATTCTTAGAATTCAAATTTTTTTTTTTTTTTTAAGGCTCGACCGGACTTACCGACCGGACTTGCCAAGTCCGGTCCATTCCAGTACCCTTTACCGTTTGAAAATTCTACCCCGACCAGACTTACAAGTCCGGTCCTATGTCCGGTCGATTCCAGAGACTTATACCGTACAAAATTCATGCCCGACCGGACTTGACAAGTCCGGTCCCATGTCCGGTCCATTCCAGAAACATTTTCCGTAGTGTAACAGAGCCCGACCGACCCTGCAAGTCCGGTCCTAAGGTCGGTCGGCTCCAGAAACTTGTTTCTAAATTCTCTTTCAACTCCATACTTCTCCTCATATATTCTAATATGTTATAACCTCATTTGGGTACCTCAAATACACCTTAAGCCCTCCTTTAAATACCTTAAATCATCCACCAAGATCCACCTTAGTCATTATGCATTTTCCTTGTAATAATGCTAACACTTGTAATGCTTTCCTCTAGTTTCTAGGTGGTGGTTCATACCTAATGTAACCACTATGCCAAATGTTTTCTTCACCACTATAACATCATCTCCCAAGCATCTTTCACCATCAAAAAACCTTTTATGCACTTACTTAAGGTCCTTCCTAAGCTTAAGCTTCCATCCACCAACACCTTATTTCCTTCATAGTGTTACCAACATTTGACTAAGTCCTACATGCTCAATTACATTCTCTTGATTCCCAAATCCTCCAAGGTAATGCCTAAGTCATTATGACTCATTACCACACTTTATCTCACCCCTTTTTCATCAAGACAACCTCTAAAACTTCCTAGTACATTAATTCCCCTTAGAACACATTCAATTCACCTTAATCATTACACCTTCTCCTTAAACTTATGCACACTTCTTATATTCCTCATCTCATGATTTTGGTGTGCTCAAAACACTCACCATTCCTCTAACTCCTCCTAGACATCTCTAGGTCATCCTAAACCTCAAGGACTCCTTAGTAACTAATCTCCACTCAAATTCCTCATAATGATTCCTAGTAAATCCTAGGTCATATTAGTTCACCACCATCGCCTAAACACTTATTTTCTACTCAAATTTGCCATAGCACCTCTAGCATCATAGCATGCCCAAACACATTATTTTCCTCATTTGACCATCTCACACACCTCAAGTTCTTTCTCATCATATCTCATCACCCAAACCAACTCATTCATAACAAACTCAAATATTGCAATAATCTTAAATTGCGTAGCACTAAGGCTCTTAAATGACATGGCTCTTAGGCCCTTAAATGACTTAAACTTAAACACTGAATTTCCCACATATATAAGCTTTCAACCTGCAAATACACTCATCAATCTCATAGTAGTTATAATGCTCTAAAATCCACCTTAAATATATTACTAACTCATTCTCATTAGCTCCTTAATCACAAGTTCATAAGCTTGTTTAAGTTCTTTTTCTTAGGTTATATAACCCAATACACAATGTAAGCTTTAAGCCACATTGGTATTTATCTAAAACTCATTCCTTAATCTTAAACCACCATTAGGTAAGCATTTTACCTTGTTTCTCAAGCTTGTCTTAATCTCCTCCTTAGGCCTTCTTCTTGCATAGATCTCGGCCACCACTTAAATTCCTTTTGCCAATGTTCTAATCAATATTTAAGGACCCATATGAGTACTAAACAATGCACTAACCTCAAGGAATGAAAACCTAGGTTAGAAATGTGTTCTAAGGCATAAAAGTGGATGATTACCTTTGAAGTCTCAAGGTAGACTTTGGCATTGAATGAAATAGGACCTCCACTAGTCCTTGGTGAATAAATCAAGCTAGAACAAGGCATAAAAAATAGCCCCATGAGAAGGAATTTTCGGCATGTACAAGAAATGATGGAAACATGGTTTTTCTTACATTTTCTTTACCTTAAGAGAATGGAGAAGCTAATGAGCTCTTCAAACTTGATTTTCCCCCTAAATGGAGTTTTCTCATGGCACCAAAATGGAGTTTTGAAAGATTTGAAAAGATAGAAAGATAGGTCTTGACCTAACTAAGACAATATGCAATTTGTTTTGGATTTGGAGCTTGGAGTTGTATTTGGCAAGTGATTGAAGATGGGACCATGGAGGGCAGCACTCTCGGTTTGGAACAGAGAGAAGAAGAAGAAAACCGTGGGTGAAAGAGAGAAATGGAGGATAGAGGAGAGAAGGTACCTTATAAGGATATTTGCTTTAATAAAGCAAATAGTAACTTCTTTACTTATCTCTTTTTCATCCTTATTTGACTACTTATGGTGACTCACCCTCCTTAGAAAAACCGCCCCCTACCTAAATGAGGCTAGTCATGGTCTTTGTTGACCAACTAATTAGCTTAAGTTGATTAAAACTTAAACTAGTCACTATTGGGCACTATTCACTAATCAGTGCACATATTTCTGAAATTTTTGATTTCCCATTGATTTAGACCTCCTAACGTGATACTAATTAGTACACATGTTGATTAAAGAGTAATGATGGACATTTAGCCACTCAAAACTCAATTCTAGACATTCTCAAAAATGTGCTTTAAGATCTTAAAGCACATTTTGTGTTTTAACTTGTTTTCAAGTTTGGTTTTCTTTGCTAATTGATTTAAAATGACCATTAGAATATTACTAAGGTCTTATCATGATATTTGGGTACTCACCCAAGTCTCTCCAAGCTTAGAGCACATTTTTGCCCTTAAGGCATTTCCTTGGTTTTCCTTGGTTAAAATATCTACCATCTTTCTAAGGCATATTTAGCCTACATCATGATTGATGTTTACTTAGCATACTTAGGTTTGGGGTATTTCACTAGCTGTTTAGAGTAAATATTGTGCTTTCTTTCGAACCGCATTTGTTGCGGTGTGTGAGATTTATTCTGACAAAATGCTGCATTTATTTGGTAGCTATCAATATATGATTTTGAGATAGTTAAAGTACCACAATGGAATTAATCTTGGTATTTACACTCCGGATTGAGCAGGAAATACTAAGGCTATTAATAGGAGTTCGTAACTGACAATTATTAACTCTAATAGACAATAAATATTTGAGACAGGATTATAAAATTGTTTAAGTAATTTAGGAAATTCCCCCGCAATCCTAGGATACCCTTTTTCCATCCATCCATTTATTTTATTTACTGTTTTTATTATTTCTGTACTAATCCTAAAACCAAGCTTGCCTCCGGCTAAACCCAATTTACTTTTTATGCACTTTAATTTATCTTTTTGTACATTACTAAACTGAATAATTAATTAGACAGTTGCGAAGTCTCTGTGGATACGACCTTTTTGTACTACAAAGATTGGGTTCACTGCCCATAATTAGGAAGATAGTTTAACTACTATTTTGCCCAACAAGTTTTTGGCGCCGTTGCCGGGGACTTCGGTCCAACTAACTGGTTCATTATCTGTTTAGTTTTCCTTTTATTCCTGTAATTACCCTTTTTTGTATAAATTTTTGTTTCTTTTTAAAGGTACTTAATTCTGATGGATGATCACTACGATCAAGCAGGAAATTGGTATGGTTACCCCTATGGCGCAGATGACTACAGTCAATGGAGTGTCTGCCAAGAGTGTGGAGGAGACCATGAAAGTTCCTATTGTCCTATGGTTGCAATAGAAAGAGACAAACCCATTTTACGGGAAATGATGGCAAATTTTACCTCAACCATTGAAATGATCCGGCACAGAACGCTAGATCAGGTAGAACACATGGAACAAACCCGTTCCACAACTGAATGCAGTGGTTCACGAGGAAGAACAACTGCTGAGGACTTAAGCTACTTCCCACCTCCTCCCCTATTCGAATTAGAGAATCCATCACCAATCCACTGTCAGCTTGATTATGGAGACAACCCCTCAGAAGAGAGTTTCTCCTTGGACTTCATGGAGTCCCCTCCTCTGAAATCAACTACTACTTCCCCTCCTTCACCGTGCTTTACCCAGAAGATGAGGGTGGATACATCCTCAATCTTGAGAAGGAGGAGATGCCGCCTCCCTCCAAGCCATCAGAAGGAGTGCTATAGTAAATTTCAAGGAGCCACCTCCCTCTGAAGATTTCCATCTAAGTTCTTACCATAAGCCTCAACAACAAGAGGAGGATTTTTACATCCTCCATTTGAGGAAGAAAAGTCATTTCCACGGGTCTTCTGTTAGAACTACGTTCCCGGCAGTACCTCCTCAAACACCGGATTTTGTGGAGCATTAATTTTCTTATTTTATATGCCGAGGTAACGTTTTGTTTTGATCCAGGATAACGACAAAGCGTCTAGCCAAAGACGTTAAAGAGGGGCAGCTTCCTGGGAGGCAACCCGGGTGTACTTTTATTTATTTGCCTTTCTGTTCTTTTAATTTTCAGGTTCTCTTTAAATTTTATTTTTGCTAACTTTTAACCCCGTTTTTAGTATGGTTGCTTCTAGTGTCTTATGCAGGTGTAACCCATGTGGACACCGCAACCAAGCTACGCTACTTGAGGCTGAAGCTCAAGTGTGGGGGAACGCTGATTAACGCTAGCAAAAATAAAATCAGGGGAGTACCAGTTTCTTTAATTTTGCTTTTATTTAAATAAAAATTGCAGAGGAGCGTTTATGTGCTTAACTGTTTATTTGTGCTCTTTGTGTAATCTCTATTTTATCTACTTACCGAAAAGGTCTTCTGAAACCTTCCCTTGTTTTTCTGGTGAACAATGAGGACATTGTTCAATTAAGTGTGGGGGAGTGTGCCTTTTCGGTGACATTTTGTGCTTAAATGTTTAATCTCTCTCCTTATTTTTCGTTTGTCCAAATTCAAAATTTATGGACCCTTTATATGTGGGTTGTTCTCTTAAAAATAAATATGTTATGAATTGTGGGATAAATGTACAAATTTTAAAATTTTGATTACTTTTGAGGAGCATTTTATATGCGGTGTGACCAAATAATCTGCAAATGGTTGGATTTAATTTGCTCAGGGTTTCTTTCTGTCTTCTCTCTTAGGGATTGCTAAGGGGTACTTCTCTGTTTAAAAAGAAAGAAAAAATAAAAATAAGGGACTAGCGAGACGCCATTGGTAACCAACAAAGAGAGTTGAGTGTTCTTAAATACAAAGGCTTGATGCCTATATTTTCATCTCTTATGCAGAAGTGAAACAAATGCATAAATCTATTTTTCCTTTTGTTTTCTCCTCAATGCCCGTTCTTGAGAGAAGTTGGCCATGGTAAAAGTTCTCAGTCACCTAAAAAGGAAACATTGAAGTACCTTAGATCATACCCCGAAACTCTATATTTTATTTTTACCCTGAGCACACCTTTGCCACCAGCAGTTAATTTTTCACACTCCTCAAATAAGTAAAAAGATCATGTTTATCCTACCCTTCATAATAATATTTGTTAGTATTGAGCATTCCCTACTTAATTGGTTACGTGATTTTGCTTGAGGACAAGCAAAAAGATAAGTGTGGGGTGTGATAAGTGTCCAAATGAGCATGTTCATTAGGTGTATTTCATATATAATATTAGCACTTTTCTTGCTCATTTCTCCACTTCGGTTAGTTTCCTCTAGTTTATGTTTTATTATTTATCTCACAAAATTATTGGTTTAACATGAGGAAAACCAAGCCGGGAGTGAAGTAGACAAAGAGACGAACGCATAGACGCAAACGGCTCAGAAAACGGACTTATAACGAAGAATGTAGAGCCGGTTGAAGATTGTTTATGTATATATATATATATATACATATATATAATATCGCAGAGAGAGGGGCAACCGCCCCGTAGCTGGCGGACAAGAGAGGGGAAACCGCCTCGCGGTAGAACAAGAGAGTACCGCCTCTTAAGAGGCGGACAACACACATAAGACCGCGAGCAGAGGCAAGCGGAACGGGACAGAGGTTACCGCCTCTTAGTAGGCGGTCAAGGAGGCGGACAAGGAAGACAAGACCGCCTCTAAACGGGCGGACAAGACAGAGGAGACCGCCACTTATCAGGCGGTCGTGTATAAATTTCAGCGAGCTTATCTTCTTCGCCCGTCTTCTTTCGTCTGCAACTTGCGCCGACTCTCCGCAACTCGTCCACTGCAACTTATCCATCTACCTTATCCCTCACGCGTCTTCATCTTCCTGTCCCCTGCGCAATCAATGAATCAACAGTTTAAAAAAATCGTACGGAGCTTCTTCTCCTTTGCCTCTATATAAACCGACGCCCCTTCTGCAAATAAAATAACTCCCTTTCTCCGCATCCAAATTGTTAGTTGTTAGTTGTTAATTATTATCGTTAGTATTAGACCACTCCACGACCACCACCGTTCACCTCGTATCCTCCACTTCTCCATTTTATTTTCATTCAACAATTCCCCACGAAGCAGAAGCAGTATAAAAGAACAGAAGAAAAGGGAGCTGGAACAGAGCGAATTGCAGTCCAGTCTCCGCCAGCAGTCTCCAAATTAATGGCTATTTCTGTTTCCTTTTTATTATTGTTAATGTCTGAGTGATTTTATTCGTATCCTAGGATGTGGTTTGACCCTAAATAATTCAGACTTATTATTAATACCAAGTTTGCTATAAATATTTGTTTTGTCTCTCTAAATTATTAAATGCTTAACAACTGATCATTTTTATGCATTTACGGTTTCTCTTATTTCAATGATTTTGTAAATCTGAGAATAGACCACAAAGAAAGACGAACGTTAGATATTATACTCCTTGATTAGCAGATAAAATCCATCGCTGTTATAAAAAGAATTCTCACTTAAAGCTAATTAATGATTTTAGACTTTTTCTGATTGTAAGAAGTCTAATGAATTAATTAAGAGCTGTCCTTATCTATGATTAGAAAGGTCACAAGATAAATTCTTAAACAGACAAATAAGAGCAAATTAGGATTATAATTATTGTCTGTACTTAAATAAATATTTATCACCTGTTTCACTTATTAAACTTGTTTTAATTCCTTTCAGCAAATATTGTTAAATGCTTATTCTGACAAAATGCTGCATTTATTTGGTAGCTATCAATATATGATTTTGAGATAGTTAAAGTACCACAAGGAATTAATCTTGGTATTTACACTCCGGATTGAGCAGGAAAATACTAAGGCTATTAATAGGAGTTCGTAACTGACAATTATTAACTCTAATAGACATAAATATTTGAGACAGGATTATAAAATTGTTTAAGTAATTTAGGAAATCCCCCGCAATCCTAGGGATACCCTTTTTCCATCCATCCATTTATTTTATTTACTGTTTTATTATTTCTGTACTAATCCTAAAACCAAGCTTGCCTCCGGCTAAACCCCAATTTACTTTTTATGCACTTTAATTTGTCTTTTTGTACATTTACTAAACTGAATAATTAATTAGACAGTTGCGAAGTCTCTGTGGATACGACCTTGTTGTACTACAAAGATTGGGCACTGCCCATAATTAGGAAGATAGTTTAACTACTATTTTGCCCAACACCGACCTTAGGACCGGACTTGCAAGGTCGGTCGGGCTCTGTTACACTACCGGAAAATGTTTCTGGAATGGACCGGACATGGGACCGGACTTGTCAAGTCCGGTCGGGCATGAATTTTGTACGGTATAAGTCTCTGGAATCGACCGGACATAGGACCGGACTTGTAAGTCCGGTCGGGGTAGAATTTTCAAACGGTAAAGGGTACTGGAATGGACCGGACTTGGCAAGTCCGGTCGGTAAGTCCGGTCGAGCCTAAAAAAAAAAAGAAATTTTGAATTCTAAGAATGGCAATGGGTAATAAGGTATGCCTTTGGTAGGGTAGTAATGATTGAGACCCTAAGAACTTAAGAGATTAAGTTAAGTTAAGTATAAACTTGAAAGTTTAAGATTAAGTTTGTAAGATTAAGTGTAAGACCTAAGAGGTGTTAGGTGGGGATCATTAGGAATTAAGTAAGTTAAACAAGTAAGTAAGTCATATTAAGTTAAGTGATTAACAACCTAAAACTGAATGAATGTTTTAGGACTTGGGAGTTTGGCCTCCGGAAGCAGAGTAAGCAGCCGAACGACCAACGGTGAACGGTACAGTTCCTTCTTGTGACCTCCTGCTTGCTAACGAGGTGTCCCTCGGCTTGTGTGCTATTTTTTGTTGTGCTCACTAACAAGATAAACATGCAACCGGAACATATTATATAATATTATTGTTGTGTGATGTTTGAAAACTAACACAACATACCGTGAGAACTTACTAACCAATGTTTAGTAAGGAATTGAGTGAGACTAAGGAACGCCCCTAATAAGGGACGATATGAACCGAAAGAGGTTAACCGACAAACAGGGTTTGAGATTACTACTGACTGGAACTTGAGTGAGGAAACCCGGGACCGATCTCCGGTCATGCATGCTAAGGAAAAAGGGGGACGGTATCTGAATCAGATCCGCCCTCCGCTTAAGGACTTGTCTTCGGACTTGTAGCCTAGGGCCGGTTGCCGGCTCAGCTACGCTGGATTCCCGTCCAGGGTAGGTGGCATTAAGATGGTGCGGTGGGATCACCTAAATCCCAGGTTTGGACTTAGGCTACAACCATTCCCCTCCAGGAACGGTTCGTATTCTGAGAATAGGTTAAGGTTAAGATGAGTTACAATCATTCCTTTCCAAAGGATGATTTGTATTATTAAGATTAAGATTAAGATAAGTTAAGATTAAGATAAGTTACAACCATTCCTTTTTAAAGGATGATTTGTATCGTTAAGATTAAGATTAAGTTAAGATTAAGATTAAGGTGAGGTTAAGATAAGTTGCAACCATTCCTTTTTAAAGGATGGTTTGTATTATTCAGATTAAGGTAAGTTACATCCACTCCTTATTAAAGGATGGTTGTTTCTAAGATTAAGATAAGACTAAGGGTGAGGTGAGATAAGGATGGACTAAGATTAGGAGGGAACATTACTTAAGGAGTTAAATAATTAACTCTCTAATTAAGGGAACGCATTTAAGTCGTTCATTGTGTGTGAACTTGATTGTTCATATCTGAGTTGTTGTTTACTGCACTTACTATTATATTGTGCATCTAATCAACCTCCATGCTATCGACAATTAGTCGTCATCGCCACGTTAGCTTGGGGCCATGAGGGGATCGTACCAGCATTCGTGCTGACCCCCTTTGGGGCTGTTTTTACTACACAGGTACAACAGGAAGCGGCCGTCGCGAGGGTAAGAAGAGATACAAGTGTTAAGGGTTAAGATGGCCTACGAGTTGTGCATGTAACACTCGTATGGCAATATGAGTTAGTAGATGTACAGGATGTGAGGGGGTTGTAAGAAGGATATGTAAATGTTTAAGGTTGTTGCACTAATGTTCGGTATATTCTAGTCAGACCGTGGCAAGGTCCTGGATTTGTAAGAATTCCGCTGCGATATGTTTATATATATACTGTTAAGTTGCGAGACCACATTTGGATTGAGTTGGGGTGTTACAGCATTATTTTTCCAATCCGGTGTGCCACTTGATTATTGGGGAGAATGTATATTATATGCTACCTTTTTGGTTAATCAGCTGCCTACCAAAGCCTTACATGGTCAAACGCCCTTTGAGTGTTTTATCAAATAAAGCCCAACTATGCAAATATTAAACCATTCGGTTGTCTCTTATAAAACTATTGTCGGTATCAAAACCGGAAAGTTCAGTCCTAGGGCCCAATCTTGTATATATTTAGGAATTGACCCAAGGAAAAAGGGACATAAAATTTTTTGTTTGGACACAATGAAAGTTGAAATATGTAGAGATGTAAAATTCCACACTCAAGAATTTCCATTCAGACTTTTAACCAAACAGAGTAACGTCACAAGTAGCGAGGCTTCTAATTTGCACACGCCTGTCTGGTATGATGATGATATGCCGCACACATATGGTATCACTGATCCATACGCAAATGAGTCACCTCCCTTACCAGCCCAACATGGCGAATCAATTGAGCTCTCTCCTTTACCGGTCCAACTCAGCGAATCAGGCCCAACAAGTTGGACTGATAATGATCCCAGCGAGCAAGCTTTTTCCGGCCCAAGAGCAGCCTTCATCCAGCAATATTCCAACAGGCTTACGCCGGTCCAACAGGGAGTCTCATAAACCAAGTTATTTGGCAGACTACATCTGCAACACTGCATTTCAGGAGATACTTGACGACAGGATATATCGTCGTACAACAAACACAAATCTTTTCTCCGATTATGCAAGTTTGACTGATGCTCAATTAAGTCCCTCAAAGGCCTTTGTCTCCGTACACACAGTCCACACGAGAGTGAACCTGCAAGCTATAAGGAGGCTATCCTTTATGCGCATTGGAATGAAGCTATGCAGAAAGAAATTCGAGCTTTAGAAGACAATAACACATGGAGCATAGTTACCCCACCTAAGGGAAAGAAACTTGTAGGTTGCAAATGGGTTTATCGTATCAAACTAAAATCTGACGGCACGTTAGAAAGGTACAAAGCACGGTTAGTGGCCAAGGGTTTTACACAACGTCACGGGCTTGACTATCACGAAACCTTCTCACCAGTAGTTAAAATGACAACAATACGTGCCCTGCTTGCTGTTGCTTTGCATCGAGGTTGGATAATCAACCAACTTGATGTCAATAATGCCTTTTTACATGGCGATCTTGATGAAGAAGTTTACATGAAGATACCGTCGGGACTTGAGGTCTCTAGAACCAATAAGGCGTGTCTCTTGAAGAAATCCTTATATGGGCTGAAACAGGCGTCTCATCAGTGGTTTTCCAAGTTAGCCTCTTTTCTCCACGCTCTTGGTTTCTCCCAGTCCAAAAATGATTACTCTTTATTTTCCAAGAAGAGTGACAATGAGCATTTATTTGTAGCTATATATGTGGACGACATGCTCGTCGTTGGCAATAATCAAAATAGCATTGATCACCTCAAGTGTGCTCTAGACAAAAACTTCAAAATAAAAGACCTTGGTACATTGCACTACTTCTTGGGCATAGAGTTCCTTCCTACCTCACGAGGATTTGTTCTCTCCCAACGCAAGTTCTGTATAGATCTCCTCAGGGAATTCGATTGTGAAAATAAGAAGGCAACAGCAGGACCTATGATAGTAGGCAAACCACTATTGCACACTGATGGTGTGCCTCTAGATGATCCCACTGTTTACCGACGTTCAGTGGGCAAGCTAAACTACTTGTCAAATACAAGACCTGACATCAGTTTCACTGTACAAGTCATAAGTCAGTTCATGCAACAACCAACTGATGTTCACATGCGTGCGGCAATCCATGCCCTAAGTTACATTAAGGGAACATTGAGCTATGGTATAATTCTTGCGCGAGACCATGCTAAGACACGTGACTTGGTTGCATATTGTGATTCTGACTGGGCCGCCTGCCCCAACACAAGAAAATCAGTGTCTAGGTACTACATCTTTCTAGGGAACAGTCCCATTTCCTGGAAGACCAAAAAGCAAGGTTCTGTCTCCCTCTCTAGCGTTGAGGCGGAATATCATTCTTTACGACGTGTGACCGCAGAGCTGACGTGGCTTACACGTCTTTTGCATGAAATGGGTGTCAATAACATTACCCCCATACCAGTAAAGTGTGATAACCAGTCAGCAATTTACATTGCACGCAACCCGGTCTTTCACGAACGTACGAAACACATTGAGATTGATTGTCACTTCGTACGGGATAAGATACAACAAGGTTTAGTCGATGTCGTTTACACTCCTTCCAGCAGTCAACTTGCTGATAAGATGACCAAGGCACTACCAGGCACACGATATCATACGCAGTTACCTCGGTTAGGCATTCACGATGCGCAGCGCACAAGCCTTGGCAATCTAGCTTCCCTACGGCTTGAGGGGGGGTATTAGGCTAGATAATTTATTTTAGGCAAACCATTTATTTTAGTCCATGTATGTGTATCCATAGCATTTATTTCAGTCAAGCCATTTATTTTAGTCCAACCATTTATTTTAGTCCATATATGTGTATCCATAGCATTTATTTCAGTCTGTATATAATATCTTCATTTAGGGTAGTTTTTCTGATCTTCTGTAATCTTTATGTAATCTTTCTCTACCTCCAAACTCTATATATTAGTTGCTAGTGGTAGGCTTGTAAGACACAATACACAATACAGAAAGCTTTGCCTAAATCAATCTCTCTCGTTTACTTCTTTTCTCTCGTGTCTTCTCCATTGTGAGTTCTTCTTCGACTCACTTTCCTACAGATGACGCCGGAGGTTCGCCAATAGGTGTGTGAGCAATTGCGCCAGGAGATACATTGAGATGAGATGCAAGCTATGATCCAGGAGTAGCTTGCTCACCTTATCAAGAGTGGCAGGTTAGTAGGTAGTTCAGGTAGTGGAGCAAGTAGACCACAAGACAGTGCTTAAGATAGATATTTTGGAGATTGAGGTGGATAAAAGAGTAGGGATTTGGTGGGAAACTTTGATTATATACTTTTGAATACATTTACATGTCGTTTTTATTTTAAACATACTATCTAGTGGTATATAGATGTTTAAAGTAGTTGCTTAGTAAATGATTGGAGTCTTAATGTAGTACTATGTTATTTACTAATATGATGCAACATGTTCTAATGATCTAAATGTATTCAAAATTTATGTTTTATTGTTGTTTTGTTTGTTATTAGTTATAGTTTGAAAAATATGTTTCAAACAATTAATAATAAAAATATATTTATGGAGACAGAATAGAGATGGAAAAATCAAACTCTAGTGGAGGATTTACAGAAATAGCGACGGAAATAATTCTGACTCTAGTTAGACTCGGAATAGAGACAGAGCATCTCGACTCTAACAGCATGGAGTAAGTTTCAGAAATCCGTCGCTAGATAGATTTAGAATATTTCTGACTCTATTCCGTCGTGAAATTCTAGCTAGAGATGGATATTTCCGACTCAAATTTGTCACCATTTTTAGTCAGAATTTTATTTTGGACACTATTAACTTAGCGACAAGGCTTTATGAGTCGGACACATTCCGACTCTATTCCGTCACTATAACTGATAGAGACGGAATAAAGATAGATTTTTCCGTCTCTAAACTGTAGTGTTTTTGTAGTGAAATATTCTTAAAACATCATATACATTATGAAAGGAAATCTCTCAATTCTCAAATAATTTTTATTCTAGAAAAATAGCTTTTAATTTATATTATAAGATAATTTCTCTAATAATTAACATATAGAATTGCCTGAAAACATAATTAAAGAAAGGCCTTCACACATTAAAATAAAATTGTCACATGGTTTACATGGCTTCACACAATCATAAACTTTGACAAAATTTATTTGGATCCCTAACCCAAATTTTTAAAGAAAAATTCAAACAATTTTGTAATTTTCTCTCTCCTATGGCAAATTTCCAAATCAAGTCAAAATGTTATGAAATTTTAACACATTATGGTGGAAGATATAAGAACATAACCTTGTTGGAATTTTGAATTTTTGAATTTCCAATATTTATTTATAAAATATGATAGTTGCAATCTTGCAATATTTTATCCAAATGACGCAATTACAACTCCTGAAATTCTTAAAATATCCTCGTTTACCTATGGTAAAGTTTCATAATTAATCTAGACTTATAACTCACTCAATAAAATATATAAAGTTAAATTATTTACTAAGATTCTCTTTTATCTATTTTTACCCTAGGCTTTTCTTTATAATCAGGCCTTCGTATTAGATGAATTAAGGACACATTAGAACCCTCCCAAGGTCAGAAATAAGCTCTCCCAACATACCTCCCACATATGTCAGCACCTTGTGCCGAAATCATATCAAAATCACATTAAATTCATCATAACAAATTACTTTCTTCTTCCATCAAATGTCCTAACATTAAAACCCCACAAAACCATAAGCAACGTGAAGCGCAACATCAAAGAGTTGGGCCCAGAAGCTCAAAGTCATTGCCTAACCGAAGGTCAACCGATGAAGCAATCAAAGAATCTCGACGTGAAGGATCGAATAGTCATAGCTGACCAATTAGGTTAGCAATTCACTTTTCTTAAATCTACGACCTTAATAGGTCCTTTGTTTGAATTCCCAGAATAGTTACAATTTGTTGATGAGCTAACTCAAGTTCTAATAACATTCTGTCTAATAACTTGTGTGTTAAGTTTCGACGTGAAAAAGACTTCAGTTTGAAAACTTTTCATCACTAATCGAGTTAGAATCAAATTAGGCACATACCTTTAAAATGTTGAGCCAAAACACCGTCAGGGTCATCAATTAAAATGTTGTCCAAGAGTGGTGCGGGACCACGGACGCCTCATCCAGAACCATAGACGTCATGTCCGGAACCATAAACGTCGTGTCGGGGCCCACAGACTACCCACGAATGGCGGCAAAAATTGAAAAATCCAAAAATTAAGTCTCATTCCTCTTGAAAACTTCAAAAGCGAGACTTGGGAACTAGTGTTGGTATGAATTAATTAGTATCTCCTTAACCATGTTATTAAGATAACAAATCATGCTTTCGTGCCTCTAAAACATGTATCCTGATGAGGAGCCATTATCTAGGACCTTAGGCAACATATGGCCCAAGTAAACTATGGTCGGCCTGCAACAAACCATCCACCTTAAAACAAGAACAAAACTTGGTGATAGCTCGCAAAAACCAGCCGCTTCTCTCTAGAAAGTCCTTGGTTGGCTCCTCATATCTATGACCCCCGATACGTAACCTAAAAGCAATGATGATCTGGCACGCACAACGCTGATATCCAGTCCAATCTATTCTTTCAAACAACATGCTACCATTCGTACATATCCTTAACACATCATTAAATACCCCAAGATTGATGTGTACCTTCCGGTATTTGTGTGTGAAGAGGAAAAGGGAAGACACTTCTTATCTGACAAGCCCATTCCTGATGATGTCAGTCCTACTCCACTTGAACGTTGCCTATGTCATCTGCCTAGCCAGCAGATGAGCAACGAGTCAGCTCTCATCTGTCATTTGTATATAGATAGTCATCAACGTCTGTCATTTATCACATACACATACAACATTAACTCTCCATGTTTGTACTCCCCCCAATTACAGTAAGAACTTCTGTAGTAACCGTGAAATAGGTTAGTATCGAGTCACATAAACCATCATCGTCTCATCATTTTCGTTCACAATCATCATCATAAAAAATCACACCCTCATGTTCAAGAGATAATCAAACCTACTTTAAGATTATACACTAACATCTCATTGCTTGGGACTCAATGAATTAAAGGTTCGTTTGTGGCATATAATCAACAATATGAAATAATTATTTCAATTGCTCTGTTTATGGCTCATTGTTCCAAGGCTCCTTAGGGAGAATTATTTTTGTATCTTCCTATTATGTCAAAGTGAGGTTTTTAACTTTGCGATGAGGTTGATCATTTGTTTCTCAACAGTTTTCTGACCTTTGCAAGAAACTTCTTTATTATCCTTAACATGTGCAGTCACTGCAGGTCCAACTATGAGCCTGTGCAAACATACCAATCGAACAGGGCTCCCTAATATAGGGGTCCAATTTTTATTTACTTCTTTTAGATTTTGTTATGAGATAATTTTATAAGAGTCTAAATTTACTTGAATAGAACATATCAAAACTTTATATTTGAGATATATTCAAACATTATAAATATATAATTATTATGAATGTGTAATTTAATTTAGTATTTTTTATATATTTACTAATTTAATTATATAAGAGACCTTATTTTACATTTTAGCACAAAACCCCAAAAATCATCAAGACAACCTTCGTTCAATGTCTTCAATCCCCCCATTTTCTTTTTTTTTTCATTAGTTTTCCTTTTTACTCTCATCCACTTAATTTTTTCCTACATTGTTGTCCTAGTCTATGATCCTTTTTTGTTTTTGTTTGGTTTAGCAATTTTCTTTCTGTAGATATTCGTGGTACCTACCTTATATCTTACCCTCCTTGCACCTTCGAGATATTTTGCACCCGAGTTGTTTTGATTCTAACTTGCTTTAATTTCCACCGCCACTTCCACTGCTTCATTTGTTGTTTAATGTTCCAGAGAATATGGATTCAACCTTTCAACATCCGACTTTAGGCCTCATTCTTTTGTTAGCTGAAACATATAGCTGATTTCAGTCAGCTAAAATTAGAAAAAGTAAAGAGAAAAAATAGTTAATATGACAAATGATATATGTGACATACAGAAATAATTAGATGATCAAATAAACTCGTTTAATAACATGACAAAATAATGGGGGCTTAGTTTCTTTGCGCTATGCTTCTTGTTAGTATAGTGAACCCTTTTTTTACTCCCTCGCTCAACCGTATATCTTCAAGATCTCTCTTTTATTTGTGCTTAGTGATCAATAATACCGCTTGACTTGAATTGCTTTAAGTCAACCTTGAGTTGCTATGCTTGCTAAGATCAATTGTTAAAATTTTTTATTTTAGAAAATGATAATAGAATATTTATAGTATAAAACTAAACACAATCTAAATATAAAAAGAAACCAGTTCATTGGGATTTAGTTTACCTCATTATATAGGTTGACCTACTTTGCTAATCAACTACTACTTTTAAGTGATGAAGAAAGTTAGTTGTATACAATCAATAACGGATCCAAATTTTTTGTTTCAGGACCAATTTTTTTTTTTTTGACAGTAACATTTTTTGAAACATTATATTATTTTGTATTTTTTAAAAAATATATAACTAATTTT
The DNA here is from genome assembly GCA_023374045.1 of Limonium bicolor. Classification (NCBI taxonomy): domain Eukaryota; kingdom Viridiplantae; phylum Streptophyta; class Magnoliopsida; order Caryophyllales; family Plumbaginaceae; genus Limonium; species Limonium bicolor. The sequence continues at coordinate 53,410,107 of CM041782.1, forward strand.
CAAAATTTTTACAGGGACATGGCCCCCTCGGATTCGGCCACTGTTAATGTTTACTCATTTTTTTCTGGCAAGGAAATATTGTTTATCAACCAATAAATTATTCCTATGGATCACTGATAATAAATCCAGAAAAGAAAAATCTCTTGTGTCAAACACTTAACAAACAAAGACCCAAACGTAAAAGAAATCAACCTTGATTCATCTTTTTTCCTCAGCACACTGCGGTGATCCATCGTATTATCAATAGTGCTATCAAAGAAACCTTACGGGTATCTGTAGAGATTGAAAGCAAAACAAAACAACCACTACAAATGATCTGATTGTCTCATAAAGTACCACATTAGAAGTGTTATATTTCAGTTGAGCACACATGCAGGTAAAAGAGTGCGTCCTAAATTTCAAAAATCCATCATTTGCCCATTGATAGATATTGAATTGAAAAAGGGCACATCACATACAACAAGATTGCTCTTTTTATCATACAAGAAGCGGATCAAATCATCTAATCATTGGGTGGCGATTTGCACAACTTGCACAATATTCCTCAATCTCTACTATTACTTGCTCTACTGACTATACTTATGATACATCATCTCATCTCATCCGTTGAGCTCCTTTACTCAAAATTCTATTCGTAAACCCCACCTTGCCAAGTTGCCACAACAAGACAAATATCTCAACCAAGTCATCGCATCTGGGCCACTATCTTCCATTGCCCAAAATAAAACAAAAACCAAAGCAAAAAGAAAACGCGAACAAGATTTATCTAAAGCCAAAACGCCCCCACTTCAGGAATATGGATTGTGGGAACCAAGACTCCTACCATCCACACCCTGCTAGACACGTAACCTCGTTCTTATTCCATAACCATAAACCCACGCGTCAATACCAGCGCGTAGAAACTAACACTTCCTCCCTCTAACCAATCATCCATAAACCTCCACAGTCACGGCGGCGAAGACATCAACGCCGTAAGCAGCACACGTGCGAGCTGCCGTGGAGCACTGAGATGCGGCAAGTGTCCTTCAGTATCAAGCATAATCACCTTGCTCGGCCCACCTAAATGATTCTTGATGTACTCCGCTACCGTCGCCGGAACAGACACATCATTCGCCGTCTGGATTATGAAACAGGGAACATTCACCAAACCCAACACACCACGAAAATCGCTATTGAACACCGTCCTGCAAACAAATAATGATATATCCGGCCTCATATTGAATAGTGTCCGACTAAACTCCCTCACCGCCGCCGGCACATCAGCTCCCACCGCCATCGGAGCGAATCCACTCACCCATGCTGCATAATTCGCTTCCATTGCTGTAAAAACCCGTTCTATTTCCCCTTCCTCGAATCCCCCGTGGTAATCCTCGTCGTTCAAGAACCTTAATAGAATTGATTTGCCGAGATCAGTTGAGAGTAGTTACAAATTCAATTCTGGAATTCAAAAACGAGAAATCGCATTCGAACTCCACAAATCCCGCCGGAATATGAAATTTTCAGAATTATACTTAACCAGCCACACCTACCTAGGTGACGCACCGATGAGTATGAGTTTTGAGAAAAGTGAAGGGCGGCGGATGGAAGCGAGTAGACCGATGGTAGCGGAGACGGAGTGACCAACGTAGCTGCAACAAGAGATCGATAGGGAATCAAGTATGAGGAGAAGGTCGTCAACGTAGGCGTCTAAAGTGGTGTATCGGTGGAAATCGAAGTGATCAGGGTTAACACTGCCGGCGCAGACGAGATCGTAAACAACAACTTTGTAATTCGGGGTGAAGTACGGGAGGATTCGCTGCCAAGCTGACTGGTCGGTACCGAATCCGTGCGCGAGGACGAGGTAGGCTTGGCCGGAGCCGATTACATTCACGTTCAACGCTTTGAGGATATTGGTGGTTGTTGTGGTGGTGTTCACGGCCTGTCCCATTTCCGGTTAAGTAGAATTTGATTCGGTTTTTGAGATTTAGAAATGATAAGGGAATAGAAATGAGAACGGATAATTGGGTTTTAAGTGGGGGCAAGGTTGATGATGATTTATTTTGTTCTTTGTTGTGGCCCTTGTGGGTAGAAAGGGGACTTGACTCGAGGGGTGTTTTTTTATCCATTACAGGTATGCGCGTATTTATATACAAAAATATGGGGTGTGAATGTGTGTGTCGATATTAGCTGATGGAGTAAAAAAAGGAATGTGAAATTTGGGAAAAGGGGACCAACAACCAATAACAATATATACAGGTGATTGTGATGTGTTAAGTGGGGAAGTGGTAAAATAAATGGGTGGTAGTGTACGTTGGTACAAGTACTTATTTTATATCAAAGATGTTGTGGATATGCATCTTACCATATAAATTATAGTGGCCTATTTATTGCAGGAGGAAAATATCATCTTTGGTTGTGGACTTGTGGATGTCAGTGTCAAGATGACCATCTTAAGAAAAAAGACACATATATTAAGGCATGGATTTGGATAACTTATTCTTCTCTTATTATCATTACATCAGAATCAGAATGACTTTAGTGTCAAGTGTCAGTAATATACTAGTTCAAATAAAATTAAGAGAAGTAAGAGGAGGAAAAATAAAAAAATAAAGAGAAAAAAGAAGAGTGTTTTGTGATTATTTGGAAAGAGAGAGAAAAAAATTAAAATGTTATAACTTACAAAATATATGTGTACAAATAAAAAAAATTATATTATTGTTCATCATAATCCGTGCTTTTCAAAACAAGATGCATCATGTATATGTTTTTGGTAAACTTAAAATTTCACATGTTTTTAGAATGAGTATATATATTACATATTATTAAAGTGAATCTTATTTATTAACAAAATGAACCTTCTTTAATATGAAGATGAACTTTATTAATTAAAAAATGAATCTTCTTTAAGATTTACTTTTCCTTAAATAAAAACTTACTTTTAGAAAAACAAAGGTTAATGTGAAAGGTTTACCTTTTTTAAATATAAGATTCACTTTTCTTGAACATTTGATTGACTTTTCTTAAGCGAAAGATCAACTTTTCAATAAACGAAGGATTCATATTGTTCTCGCATAAGTTTGTGGTAAGATTCACTTTTCTTAAACGAAAGACTCATATTATTCTTGCATAAGTTTGGGGTAAGATTCATTTTTTAAAACATAATATTCACTTTTCTTAACCATTTGAGTCACTTTTCTTATACATTTGATTCACTTTTTAATAAATGAAAGGTTCATATTGTTCTCGTATAAGTTAGTGATAAGATTCACTTTTCTTAAACCAAAGGTTCATATTATTCTCTCATAAGATTAACTTTTAAACACAAATGACTCAGATTATTTAATAGGAAAGGTTCATTTTTCTTAAACAAAAGATTCACTTTTCTTTAACTAAAGACTCATTTTTCACAAAAATTAAAGGTTAAACATGTTTTCATTGGGTCCCATAGATCAACATCCAAGTTCGCCGAATGGTTAAAGAATGCTAATTTGGTTCGATTGTTAACAATCACTTAAGAAAAATATAACCCTACCTCCACATATAACCCTAGGACCGCTAACACCGTCAATGAAGGCTAATGTGGTTCGACTATTAACCACCACACAATAAAAAAATATGACCCTACCCCATTCAACTCTTTAATGACTAACACTGCGGAAAAATCTAGCATTGTTGAACATATAAAAATTATGTATTTTTATTTATTTTCCCAATGAATCTTAAAACATATGTACATATAAAAATATAAAATTTTAAAGTTATCAAGAATATATTAATGTAGGATCTTATTTTGAAGAGCTCAAATTATGATGAAAACCAGAATAAAATTTATGCTATTTGGATTTGTATTCAATAAACTCAACACTTTAAGCTTTAACAAAAGGACAAAGATAGAAAAAGATAAAAAAAAATGGTGCCACGAAAGAAGGTGGCACCAGCGCAGGTTTTTTTTCGCATACTTACAATACTAAGGCTACGTTCTCTAGCAAGATTAATCTTGCATATTTCCAAACGCAGCAAATAGCTGCTTTTAGATAGAGCTCTTTTGTGAGAGGGAGAGTGGGACCCAGTAGAAAAAATAACAAATAAAATGAGGACAAGTGTCATATAAAGCTAGATTAATGTAAAACAAAAAATAAAGGTGCTGAACGAACAAGGCCTAAGTGGTTGATATAGGCCACGTTTGTTACCCAAATTTTAAGATGAAACTGGCCGAGTTCATTTAAGGGGCTCACTGACCATCTTAAGTAAACCTGTTCGATAATGGTTCCATGTTAATAGCATTATCATTTACCCCATTTGGCTTATTAAAGTTTTGATAGGAGTTTATATGATCATTGAATACATGATAGAGGTATACCGTTCTACCCTTGACAATTACTTCTGCAAATATTTACCATGCACGCTTCTTGGTCAGTTCGCCCATCCTTCCTTCTACAACGATGATCTGCAATCTTCTTCAACCTGCTCACAGGTATACGCAGTTGTTCTTCCATCTCTCCAAACCTGCTCATCAGATTGTCACTGTTTCTCCTTTTATGTCTGTAGTCCAAAAACTAAAATTCATTATTTGTTTCCAATTTATAGATGAAAGTCACCACATTCTTGGTTTTATATGTGTTTGTTTAATCCATAGCCCAAACATAACTATTATATTGCACATCACCTTGAATGTAATTTGTTTTTTATAATAAGTGGATTTTATTGAAGTAAGAAAGTTTTACATGACCTAAGTTATTTTCTCTACCAGCCTTGTTTAAACCCCTTAGGAAAACCCAGTGGGACAATAACCTTAAGAGGAAAAAGAGTATTGGTCATTGAGAAACTAACATAGCAGATTGCACAATAAAAAAAGACCAATTACAAGCATTTCAAAACACTCCTTAGATCTAGAGGAATCCATTAAAACTTTAGGGGGGGGGGAGTTTTTCCACCATGACTTAGTACATCTTCATACTCCAATTTTGATCGATTTCACCACTGTCCTAGGCACAAGGATCTCTTCCCTAAAGACTTTGTTATTATGGCTTGTCCATAACTACCAAACACCACCGAAAGATTAGAAATTCGTACTCTCCTGGCATTCTTTTCTCTTATAGTACCATACCAGGCTTCGAAGATTTCTTCACTGCTACGTGTAAGATTGATAGATGTTCCCCACCATTTATGCAGCTCGTACCATACACTCGCTGTCCCTAGGCAACTAAATATGGCATGTTCGGAAGCTAACATTGCTCTGTTACATTGCGGACACAAACCACCTCCCAGGAGAATCATGTCCTTCTTGAATAGCGCATCTCGAGTATTCAGCCTTCCATATATTATAAACCACACTCCGATTTCAACTGAGGTTTTCAAATCCAGACTAGAACCTCTTTAACATGTAGATTTCCGGTTGCGGATTCAATCTTTTTTCCATTTCTCTCACCATGTCTTTTACTGAAAATATACCAGATGAGTTACCTTCCCAGTTTACCCTATCCACAAAGTTGCTGATTGGGGAGACGCGAGCTAATAGATAACATAAATCATCAAAGTCATTTTTCTTATATTCAAACAGCGGTCTGCGCCAAACTAGATTCCATTGCCACTGATTTCCATTCCATATACCGCATTATGCTACGAAGGCTTCTTGTAAGGCATTGCATCTATAAAGTGCATGGTATTTCATTTTCAGCTTATGATTACTTGTCCAACTATCAGTTCACAATCGAATGGAGTTACCATCTCCAAAGAAATTTCCAGGTTCTGTGACAGGATTGTTTTTGTTGCCACATTCTTATCTGTGCATTTTAAGATAGATGCCCAAAGCCCTGTGTACCCCTTTGACTGTTGATTTCCAGAAACTCATAATCACCCTCTTCTTTACCATAGATTGATCTAATTATTTTCTTCCACAATGTGCCTCTTTGAAATGAAAATTTCCATCTCCATTTTGCTAAGAGGCCCAGGTTTTTATGCCCCACATCTATATAAGCCTAGTCCACCTAGGTCTTTCGGTTTGGCAAGCAGTTTTCATGTGAATGAAGGATGACTTTTTGAGTGTAGGTGGCACTAGAAAAATGTTCTCTGGATGGTGGTGATTCAGTGTTGAATCTTGAGAGAAATTGGAAAGAGGCTCGCATAGTACGTTGGCAAGCTTTTCAGGAGTGGTTTGGTGAGAGTTACTCTTCCTGCCTTAGAAAGGCTGGTAGACATCCATGTCGCTAGTACTATTTCTATATTACAAATCACAGGTTCACAAGTGACTAAAATTTAAGGGTTTGCACCCAGCGGGCAACCAAGATAGGTGGTTGGAAGTGTTCCAACATTGCATCCAAGATATCTCGAACCATCTACCTTTTTCTGGGGAGGAATTTAAGTAGTAAGCCATGGTTTTATTACACCTCAGCTCTAAGTCGCTCATCTTGGTATATGCCCATAGATTTTATTGAAGGCATATGAACTCGTTCATGTCAATTGTGCTCAAAATGAATGTGTCATCAACAAATTGGAGATGCGTAAGACGTACCATATTAGTACCAATTGGATACCCGAGAATTTTCTAGTCACCCCAGCTTCTTTGATCAGCCAGTTCAAGGCTTCAACTACTACCACAAATATTAACAGTGCAAGGGGGTCTCCTTGCCTCAAATCTCTCACGAAGGAGAAAGGTTTGGTCGGGGAGCCATTTATGAGTCCTGAGATGGTTTATGTTGTTATACACTTCTAAATCCATGATCTTTACTTATCTTCAAATCCTAATTTTGTCAGCATGAGATCTACAAATGGCCACTAAACTGTATCGTATGCTTTACTGAAGTCAAGTTTTAGCAGCAACCATATTTGTTTCTTCTTTCTTAGCCAGTAAACTACTTCGTTGGCGATGAACTGTTCATCTAGAATCTGTCTTCCACCAACAAAGCCACTCTATGTTTCACAGATTCATTTCGGGAGCAACCGAGACATTCTTTTTTCTAACACTTTTGGCACTACTTAATAAATACACCCACCATGCTTATGGGTCTAAAGTTTAGCTCCCACCTTTTGGGTATTAGTGGAACCCAAGTAGTGTTCACTCTTCTAGCCAACTTTCCTGTTATGAATTTTTCTCTAATTTTACTACTAAAGTCATCATCCAAAATGCTTCACATGCACTTAATGAAGTTCATATTATATCTGACATAACCCGGGGCTTTACTCCCGTCACATTCCCATACTATATTCTTTATTTACTCTATAGTGGGAATGGTTTCCATCCATACTATCTTCTTTACTCCCGTCACATTCCCATACAAATTTCTAAAGTATTCAGTCTCACATTGCTTTATCTCTACTAGATTCTAAATTAGTGTTACAGCTCCTGGGACAGCAATCACTGAAAAATGTTTTTGTTTCCTGTTTAATTATGCTCTTTGATGGAAGTATTTGGTACTTCTGTCATTTTCTTTCACTACTCTCTCTCTAGAGAGTTGCCTCCAATGGATCTCATGTTTCCTTAATGCAAAATCTAGTTGAACTTTGAATCTTGTTCTTCTTGTCGTGATGGTGATACTATTATCTCCCTGGTCTATTATGTTATCTAGTGTTTTAAGTTCAAGTTGCAGCTTGTCGACATTATGGGACAAATTTCCAAACACTTCTTTATTCTACTGTTTTATTGGACCTTTCAATTGCTTTAGTTTATTGCTCACTGGTCCATCCCAAGTACTCTGCCACTCTTTCATGATAAACTTCTGGAAGTGCGGGTGTTCCAGCCACGCATCCAGGGTTCTAAATGGCCTGGGTCCCAAGTTCAGGCTACACGTTTTCGCTAACAATATTCGATGGTTTGATGCAAACCACTCCCCCGAGGCTAGCTTCATATCTGAATAGTATGCACACCACTTGTTATTGATGAACACTCCGTCAATCTTAATCATGGAGCCTCTAGATGACCATGTGAATTTGGAATCTAGGAGTGGTAGCTCTGTAACTTCCATATTGTTTACCTAGTTTTTAAAGTCTTTCATACCTCAGTTATTCTCATGTCTCCATTATTAAATCTATTTGTTGGGTCTAGTATATCATTAAAGTCTCATAGGATCATGTGCGCTTCGCTATATCCAGCTTCTCAGTCAGCAGTTCCTAGTATAGTTGGATACTCTGTATTACATCACACGGAGCATACACATATGAAATACCCCAAACCTTGATATATTGTCAAAATGTTAAACTATGGTATTTAAAGGCTAAAAAGTGCCTTAGAAACATCAGTGAACAATTTAAACCATAGTAAAATGCAATAAAGCACTAAGATACTGTTTGAGCAAAAACATGCTCTAAGCTTGGAGTGAACTTGGTTAGGACCCAAAGAGCCTACCAAGACGTAATAATATTCAGTTATGATTTAATAAGGCTAATTAAGTCCTTAGGAAACCTTGGTAGACAATTAAACCAAACAAAACACAAATAAATGCCTTAAAGTCAATATGGGCAAAAATGTGCTCTAAGCTTGGGATAAATTTGTATAAGACCTAATGGTCATACCTATACCTTATAAATATGTTAATGAACATATTAAATCAATTACCCAAGAAAACCAAGCTTGAAAACAAGTTAAAACACGAAATGTGCATTAAGGAGTCTTAAAGCACATTTTTGAAAAATTGTCTTGTAAATGAGTTTTGAGTGGCTAAATGTCCATCATTACTCTTTAATTAACATGTGTACTATATAGTATCACATTTGGAAGTCTAGATCAATGGGAAATCAAAAAATTTCACAACTATGTGCCTTGTTTTAGTGAATAGTAACTAAAATAAGCAAGTTTATAACATATGTTATATTAAGTAATTAAATGAGTCAACAAAGACTAAAATACCCCTAAGAACATAAAGGGGGCCGGTTTTTAGTGTGGTGACTCACCACTCTTGTTAGTTGTTAAGTAAATAAAGATGACTCTTAAGTTACTATTTACTTTATTATGATAATATCTTCCAAAAGCAAACTTAAAACTCATTCTCTCATTCCTCTCTTGTTCCCACCGTCTTCTACCTTCCTTCTTTCTCTCTTTACGATTTGCTATAGTTCCCACAAGAACTCCATCTTTGAATGCTTGTAACTCCTAGCTCCATGGTCCAAATTCAATTTCAAGACCACCATTTTCTAGTTGGAGCAAGCTCTACACTTCTATCTTTTCAAATCTTCAAAAGCCTCATTTCGGTGCCAAGGAGATTCACCATTGATGGAGCTTGACCTCATCTTTTCACACCTTGTTGCTCTCCTTTGCTTCCAGGTAAGGAAACTCAAAGAAAATCCATGTTTCCTCCAAGTTTTATGTTGACCGAAAATCACCACTAATGGTGTATTTACCTTGCTTTGTTCTAGTTACATTCTAATCATTCAAGGGCTTGGTGGAGTCCTCTCTTGATACTTGTTCAAGCTCTCTTCCAATTCCAAGGTAAAACAATTACCTTAATGTGTTAAGACAATATATATAACCTAGGGTTTGTAAATGAGTTTAAGCATGAAGCTTGAATACTCATTTCATTGTTTGTATAATGTTTAGAAGTTGACAAGCAACTAAGCTTAGCCGATTTTTAAACAAGGAAACAAGAAAGAAGTTTGTGAGGAAAAGAGGTAAACAAACTATCTCAATGTAGTTTAAATGCCTTAGGAAAAATGAGCTTGATTTGCTTGATAAAAATACCAAAGGAGCCAATGGTGAATGACCTAGTAAAATGCTCTCAAGGAGTTTATTAAGGGCATATGTATTGTTGGTTGTATTTGCAGGTCAAAGGCATTATTTATGTGGGAAATTCAGTGTTTAAGGTTTATGCAATTTAAGGGCCTAAGAGCCATGTTATTTAAGGGCCTGAGTGCCAAGCAATTTAAGTTTATGCACTATATTGTGATGTAGTGTAAATTTGGTGAGTGTTGTGTGTGAGAATACTCTTGATGGATTTTAGGTGTTCTTGAATGAAATAAGGTAAAAACCTAAGTGTTTGAATGTGAGAGTATACAAGAGAAGCTATGGCAAAATTTGGAAGATGTATAAGAAGTACTAAGTGTTTTAAATGAGTTCTGGTGAACTAGGAAGTGTTAAAAATGAACAAGTGTTTTACTAGGGAAGGAAGCATGTATTAAGGTGATTTAGAGTGATACAAGGATTAAGGTATTATCTTGGAAGTTCTAGGAATTCAATGAGTGTTTTTGAGGATGTATTAAAGTCTTGAAGAAGTTTGTTTAAGGTTTAGGAATGTTGATGTACAAGGAGGAAATGATGTTTAGGTAGATGTGAAAAAGGAGATTTAGTTAGTAAGAAAAGATGTTGAGAGATGATGCTAAGGTGTAGAGGAAACATCTTGGTATAGTGGTCATTATAGGTGAAATACCACTTAGAAAACCAAATGAAAAATGTACAAGTATTAAGAGGTTTTGTAAGGAGTTTGTGGAATGATAAAGATGTTTTGGTGTGTGATTTAAGGAGTTTAGTACATGGCTAAAGATGTGTTTGAAGTGCCAAATGTGATTAGAACATACTAGGGCACTATGAGGTGAAGTTTGGAGTCAAATGGGATTTTAGAAACAAAGGTCTGGAGCCGACCGCCTTAGGGACCGGACCTGCAAGGTCGGTCGAGCTCAGTTACACTACCGGAAGAGTTTCTGGAACGGACCGACCTTGGGGACCGGACTTGCAAGGTCGGTCGGGCTTGTATTTTTAGTACGGATTAAGTCTCTGGAATAGACCGACCTTGGGACCGGACTTGCAAGGTCGGTCGTGTCTAAACTTTTGTACGAGAATTGTTTCTGGAATGGACCGACCTTGTGGACCGAACTTGCAAGGTCGGTCGGAGTAGAATTTTTGACGGTAATGTGTTCTGGAATGGACCGACCTTGTGTAAGGTCGGTCGGTAAGGTCGGTCGGACCAAAAAAATTGTTTAAGGTTATAGGATGATGGGGATTATTAAGTAATGATGTTATAAGATTGTTGAGGACATGTTAAGTGAGTTATGATGACAATATAATGGGGGAAAAGTTGTATCAAATGTAAAAGTAAAACAAGTTAAAATGTGAAGTTATTTAACTAAGTTAACGGGGATAAGTTATGAGCATTAGACCTTAAACAATTATGTTACCCCCGATGTTAATAAAAGTACATGTAATGTTATCAGTTGTTCGAGAATTGCTCGAGGAACATAAGTGGACATGATAGAGTGGACTCCGATGACAGGTATGGTTTTCTTGCAACCTGTGTCCTACCGGATTACACCAGCTTGTATGCCAATGTGTTTTTCTATTTGTTTGCCACGTTATAAGATTAAACATGTAATGAGTTTACAAGTAATTCATTTATGTGGCGTGTTCAACTCCGAGACCATTTAACCTCGGAAGTGCTAAACCTTAGCTAACAGAGTCTAGGATCACATGAGAGTTCGGTATTCGGATTAAACGACCTGAACCATGGGACGTTTTAACCACGGCTATGCGTGTGTAAATTATGTGATATGTGTATGTGAATGTAGGGATCTCCCTTGTATGTTCAACCCAGTTGTAATACTGTATGGTGCGTAGATGTGATAGACTCCATAGTGGGGTTCTAACTAATATCTAAAAGTAAGTATGTACTAACAGTGGTGAGGAATCCGGTTAGGCCGGTCGCGCGTTGTTTGGGAGTGGGTATCCTTTTTAGCCTTACCCTTCTCTCTGTTATGGTTGTTTCCCTCACGGGTTATGATCTCTCATTAGCTTATTCCAAAGCTTAGCTATTCTGACTTATGATCGGTTTAGGGGGAACATGTGTTTGTGTGGTGTGTTCGGGTCACCAAACCCGAACCATCTTAACTTAAGTTACTCGTCCGACTATTAGGACGGTAATGAGTGTTGTATAACGAGCTTACCATGTGGGTGACACATTCTCTATCTAGCTCACCAGTGAATTAACAATGTTTGGGTCGGTTCCTAAGGGAACCGCTCCCGTTATGTTAAGTGTTGTTGATGTAATGCAATTTCTATTGCGATGTTGTTATGTGCACGTTGAACGTGAAAAGTGTTGTTATGTGATGTATGATATATGTTGTAAAATGTGGAGTATGTGGATCATGGATATGAATCCCAGTTTGGGATAAGAGGCGCTTAAGGATAACCCGAATAATGGGTAGTTGTGGTCTATTAAGGAAGTAGCTCCATTAGAGGAGAAACACTCTAGGGGTAATGAATACCATGAGTGACCTATTAAGTGTGGATGTGTTATCTGTTTGTTGAGCCATTGAGGCGGAATATTATGTGTTGTGTGTTTATAGTTTACATGCATGATTCAAATACAATCAACAACATGCTAAGACGACAATTAGTTGTGCGTGGCCCGGTAGCATGTGGGCTGCGGGATTACCATACCAGCAAAGGTGTTGAGCCCCTTGGGGGCCACCCTTTTTCTTCTTTTCCGATTTCAGGTACAAAGAGCTGGAAGCCGTTCGAGAGTAGGACGGGGTAGTCGTTTGTACATGGGTAATCACTTAAGTTATATATGTACAATAGGTGTAGTAAGACCGAAATTGTTATCGGCATTCGTTTGTGAATACTCGGTACAGTTGAAAGGTGTATGTTGTTGTTGTTGTTAATGGAAAGGGACAGTAATGTGTAGTCACTCGGGAATCTAGTCCATCAGACCGGTACAATGTATATGTAATAGCCTTGTTAGCCACGTGGGTGGTTAATGGCGTGTAACACCAACAAGTTAAGTAATGTGTTGTAGTATATTTTCCGCTGCAGTTGGTTGTTATGTGTGTTAATATAGGATGGGGTGTTACATCACAGTATGCTTTTGAATCCATCCTCATTGATACAAATCTTGAGGGAAATCGATCTTGACCCTTTTTTGATATTTTTAATTGTAACTTAACTCTCATCCCATGATATTACTTCCCCCTGACCGACCATCACTTGGCACCTCTTCCCATGCAAGGTTGACCCTTTTTTCCCCAGAATTTGTAAATCTTTCACCTGACTGATGACGAATGTTGGGTCTTTAGTAAGCCTAGGGATGATTTATCTCTTGCTTGCACCTCTTTGCTGACCGTGTAGCCACCACACCTTTTGCACTAGGCCCCATTCCCCTAATGTTTTGAATTGTTATGGTTGTCATTATGTGGGCTTGATACTACTAGTTCAAGTGTTGTGTGACTCTCAAGGATTCTTAGGAGTTTGTGTTAGGCTCTCTCCCACTCTAGCACCATGCATCCCAATTGCTCTATATTGTCTAAGCAGTCAATTGCTTCCTGAGAGCCTCGGTTTTGAACCACTATCCTATATTGATTAGGGTGGATTAGGATCTGATTGGGTTCTAGGTCCACTTATAACCAAAGTTTAATCACTAAGTCAAATAACATTAATTATCAAAACCTAAGTTAGCTCACTGGAACCTATTATGAGTCACCACCTAATTTTAAACTAGGGTAAATAAGGAAAGGTAGAGTTCAGGTTCGGGGGCTTGATATTCAACTTATTCAGGGTTCAAATTACTTTCATTGCCCCTATAGGTTGTTTTTCCTCTACTTAGTTATTTACGGCTTATTATGAGGTTGTTTTAACCTAGGTGCGCATGGTACTGATTTTTTTATTTTTTAATATTTTTTACCAAAATTAAAAGTGGAAATTGAAATTACCTAAACTAGGGTTTCACATGCTAAATTAGGTCAAATTTTAATATCGTCCATGGCCACGGACCTAATGTCTGAATCCACGGACCCTAGTTAACCTAGTTATCAAGAAAAATCGAAATAACGAGAAAACAAAATTTTACAAAGTTCGGGGCCACGGACAAGGTGTCCGTGGGCCTGGACATGAATTAGAAAACCAACAAAGTTTGAAAAATTAATTCCTGCCACCGTCCAAGGGTGTCTATGGCCACGGGCAAGCCATCCGGGACCCCCGACAAGCTATCCGCACGCACGGACTAGCCACGGATGGGGGCTTTATAGTGGCTCCTAGCAGTGTTTTCGGCTAAAAATTTATAGGTGCGTAGCCTGAAAGATTTCTAATATGTTAGAGATCAAAAGATTTCAGTTTGAATTTGAATTAGTGATGAAACATACTCCCCCTCCTGAATTGACCGTCTCCTTTGCTTTATGGCATGTTTTTTCCACTTCAATATTTAACATATAAGATAAAATAATTTATAAAATAAAACAGTATAAACATAGTTTATCATGTAAGGAATCATTTGCAAAATTCAAATTTTAAAAATTATTTTATCTTATATGTTAAATATTGAAGTCAAACGACACGTCCAAATAGTGAACAAGACGGTCAATTCAGGACGGAGGGAGTAACAAACAAGTTATTAGGCATAGACAAAAACAAGCGATGATTCAGAAGCCAAGAAGATTCAGTTTGTACTCAAATTTTAATGCAAGGTTAATCAAATCATGGGGAGTTAGGAAAATAGGAACTTGTTATACTCTTGGGATTCACCAGATTCTTCATGCCGGGAGTTTTTCGGTGCTTCGTCGGAGTCGGCTCCGGATTGAGTTCGAGTCCAGCTTCCGATCCTTGCAAATTGAGGTTGTTCTTCATGTTTTAATGTTGATTTGGTGGTGGATTGTTGACTGTTGATGTGGTGGGAGTTGAAAAGCGTGTTTAGATGACGATTTTGGAAGGATTCTAATGAGATTTTGGTGATTGGATGTTGAAAAACGTGAGGGAGTTGTGAAGGTTGTGTTCTCTAACTGCTTAGGGTTCTTGAGGGGTGTTTCTTATCAAGGGATAAGATCCCTTATATAGGCATCACTAAAGATATAGTAAACTCGATAAAAACCGAAGTTTACTGAGGTTTGGACAAGTGATTTCTAGAGTGAGTTTGGGTATGAAATTTTAACCATGTGTAGAGGAAGATATTTATAATTTTTATAGGGAATGATTAGAAATTTTGGATAATGGAAGATTTTGAAATTCAATTTCTCATCATATTCAAAAAAAATTACTAGAAAATTAATGGAAATTCAAAACTTCAAAATTCTAAAGACATTATGCTCTAAATGTCATCCTCTATCATGTAATATAATTTTAAAGCATTCCAAGTTGAGTTGAACTGTTTTGGAGGAGAGAGAAAGATCACAAGTGGCATAGGAGCCCTAAAATTATGAAAATACCCCTCGTGATGACCAAGTTGTTGTTAATGCCCTAAAACTTCCTAATCAAAAATGGGATTTTGTGTCACTTGACCAAACTATCCTTTGTAGAGTTTGTGCCTTAGAGACTCTCTTCTGGGGGTGAAATTTTGGGTATAACAGATTCCCCCCATCAACTAGGCTTTGTAATGAAGATGAAAATACTAGTTGATGCTTGAGTGATACCACAAAATTTTGTTCGGTCCTAAGGAATGAACTCCCCGCCTTAGATTTCTCCTAAAAGTGTTGATTGTGCTGAGTTATT
This sequence comes from Limonium bicolor, assembly GCA_023374045.1. Classification (NCBI taxonomy): domain Eukaryota; kingdom Viridiplantae; phylum Streptophyta; class Magnoliopsida; order Caryophyllales; family Plumbaginaceae; genus Limonium; species Limonium bicolor. The sequence continues at coordinate 53,425,480 of CM041782.1, forward strand.
ATGATGCGCTAGCTACCTAGGAGAGAAGTTTAAGATTATTCGGCTATTATGAGGTGCCAACTACCTAAGAGAGAAGTTTAAGATTATTAGGCTTTTATGAGGTGCCAACTACCTAAGAGGGGAGTTTGAGATTATTGGGCTATTATGAGGCGCCAACTACCTAAGAGAGGAGTGTGAGACTATTGGGCTATTATGAGGCGCCAAGTACCTAAGAACGTGGAAAGTGAGTTGAACTAATAATGAAATAAGCTAGACTGAGCATCTGAGGTGTCGGAAATCTGGAAATGAATGAACTAAGCCGAGCATGATGATATCCTATAAATGAATGAAAAGAGGTATGATATGTAATGAGATGTGTTTGATGAGTGTAATGTGTGTGGTAAGGCTTATGTGTGCCTGGATGAATGCAGGGTATGATGGATGTAGAGTAAAATAGGTGTAGAGTGGGGCTTATGCATGCCTAGGATGTTTTTGTGGTGGTAGTACTTATGTATGACTAATCTGAGTGAAAGTATGGTAGGACTTATCGGCGCCTGAAGTGAATGGATGTAAGGTATGACTTATGGGTGCCTGAAGTGAATGACTATAATGTAGAGCTTATGGGTGCCAGCAGTGATTGAATGTAAGGTAGGACTTATGGGTGCCTAAAATGATTAAATGTAAGGTAGGACTTATGGGTGCCTAAGGTGAATGAATGTAAGGTAGAACTTATGGGTGCCGGAGGTAAATGATTGCAAAGTAGGAATTATGGGTGCCTGAGGTGAATGAATGTAAGGTAGGACTTATGGGTTCCTGAAGTGATTGAATGTAAGGTAAGACTTATGGGAGCCTGAGGTTTAGGGGTGAGATCCATTCTAACTCGGATTGCTTATAGAGACCGAGACCCATCTAATTTGATTGCTTATGGAGACCGAGACCCATCTAACTCGGTTGCTTATGGAAATCGGGACCCATCTAACTCGGTCCCTTATGGTGTTGAAGCTTTGGGTTTCAATTGGTATTGCCATAGCAATTGCTGGAACCAACAATTGCCCATAGTATTTTTTCCTTGAGACAAATTTGAGCTAGAGTTCATGATTTCCCCATTATTTTCTTTGATTAAATGTGTGAAATAAGTTTTATTTTCACGAGCAAGATTTGTTTGATGTGGTGCTTCCTAACCTACACTTGACGTGTTGGTGCTTGCACTCGTTTCTTGCTTAAACTCACAACTTCTGGACCATTAAATTTGATATTTGATGGATTTACGTATTCGATCTGTTACTTTTATGTGATTAGACACATAACTACCAAGTCGAAATTCTTTAAAGCTTATAACATAACCATGGGGTGTGATGAAAGACAACGGGACCATGAAGGGATATTTGTGGTATGTGGAGCTCAAAGGGGTGACCAAAGCTGCAACTTGCGTCTTCCCTTGGATTGGCTTTCCTTGTCTTGAAGTCATCTGGATGCTTTATGTTGACGTCGTTTTTGAGCTTCTGGACTTGGACTTTTGAAGTCGTCCTTTACACCATTTCTCTTCTTTTTGTCATTCGGATTTCTCCGAGGCATTTCGGGTTTGGCCTTTTTTTAAGCCTTTCTTGACTTTGCCTTCAGGGTTCTTGTGTCTTCCTGGTTTTGAGCTTTAAGAGCTGTTTTGAAGTGAGCTCTTTGGATCCTGTATCACTCTGGGACCATTTACGGATCGCTTCGTCATGCTGGAGCGGCATTGCTTCATCCGAACTATTGAAAATATTATCTGAGAGTCTCCTCGCTTGCTTTGGTGACTGAGTCGGTTATTCATCATGGCTTGGTTTGTTTGTAGAGCTTATAATATAGATAGGGGATATATGAAAGGCTTAGTGGAGGTGCCTAGGGTTTAATGTCAGAATTCAAAAGCTTTTGGCTATGTGGTGCTGTAGCTAGGTGCTTCGTCATTCCGGATAGTTGTATATCCGTTCTTTGTTACTTTTCACAGGTCTAAGAGTAAATTTACAAATTATCTTCTTCGTTAGGATTTATGCCATTTACCATACCTTTGAAAGTGGCCTCACCGAAGTCGTGTAAAAATGACACACTGTAAATAGGGAAAATGTTATACTAAAACTAAATTAATAAACCTAGAAATTAATAAAATGAAAAGCCTGTCGGGTTACAAAAATCCCGGTCCAATAGTATAGCAATCAGAAGCAACTGGGTGTCAATCCACAGGACTTGAATAAATAAGCCTAAATCCTAATAAAACTGGAAATTTAGGGGGGTTGTGAATTGTTTTTGTAACTGAATTGAGAAAACGCAAATCAAAATCTAAATGAACGATTAATGAAAGTAAATGATAAAGTTGGTAAAATGAGTGGAACTCCGGGTTTGGGCTGTTCTTTACTGGATAAATCTAGCCAAACCTACAATTCATTTATGAGAAACAGAAAGGCCAATTCTTAAACTCTCTTCGATCATAAATCTTAGTTAAAGGAAGAGCTCACCTATCAGAACATGTCAGCTCTAATCTAGAAGCTGGCAAAACACATACAGGCGGAATACGCGTGAAGAATTATTAGCTTTTGCAGGAAAAGTTATCTATCCGACTAATCTTTCCACAGATCTCCAGGTTAATTTGAACTTCCTATTGATCACCTTATCTGATCCTAACAGGATTCGCAAAACGACTCTATAAATGCACAAATTTAATAGAGAAGATGAATGATTAGCATTAACCTAGAAACAATCCCATAGTCAAATTGCGGAAATCCTAACTAAATTGTATCCATCACGAACAACCCTACCCTAGAGTTAATCCCTACTGGCCAGACATATCAAAGAAGCGAATGAATACAATCAAAAGAGAATTCATCTAAGGAAAGAAAAACTCCCAAGTTGAGTAATTATCCAGACTCGGAGACTGCTGGAGCAAGGTTGAAGACGATGGACTGGCTCCCTTCTGGCAACGCTCCTCAACAATGGCAATGGTGTGCTTGACGAATGTGGATGAAGGTGAAGCTGATGTCGATGAAGTGAGATGAGTGAAGAGAGCGTTCTGGAAAAGCGTCAAAGTATCGTGATGTAATGATATGTAATGTGTGTTCCCCCTCTCCTCTGATTAGGTCACTTATATAGATTTTCTTCCTCTTTTTCCTTCAAAACGCCGAACTTCTGTTGAGAATTTAGTCGCGTCCAAACATTGGTCCGACCTTCAATGTTCGGACACATCGTTTTGAGCACTCCAATTTCAAAAGTCTCGACTTGTGTCCGAACTTCAATGTTCGGACACAAGTTCGGACATGCAGCGTAGAGCAGAGTTTTGACTTTTTTTTCTCGTTGTGATTCTCGAACCATGTCTGAACTTCGAAGTTAGGACTGATGTTCGGACACTTCGTCTGGCGCTGCACTCGAACTCTCGACTTGTGCCCGAGCTTGGATGTTCGGACACAAGCTCGGACATACCTTCAAAACCTTCTAAACTCTTCGTTCTGACTCCAATTTGATCCCCGTTTGTTGCATCATCACCCTCATGAGTTAATATACCATTTTCTTGGTTTTTCTCTACATTTAACATACAAAAAGGTATCAAGTTTTAACAAGCAAAAAACCAAAGGAAAACGTACGATAAGTGTGGAATACTATCAATGCGCGTATGAAAATTAAGCATTAAAGACCACTAAAATCATTCATATTTCACACTTATCAAACCTCCTCACACTTAACCTTTGCTTGTCCTCAAGCAAAACAGGAGTAAGATATCTCAAAATGCCTTAGTACCAAACCTTGGGATTGCACAAAATAAAAGGGTGTTAAGCCATAATAACAACCCAAGAATCGATCTGCCCCTGACTGCATGTCTCTTAAACAATGAAGCAAGCTTTTAAAACAAAAAATTATGAAGAAGTCAGATCACAAAGTCAAAACATAGAGCAACTCTGAACCTTCCAACCGTTTCTCTTCTCAAACCCGTGGATGACAAGGGGTGTGAAGTACTGCCATATTCCGCAGTACCTTTCAACACCATGTACTCATGATCTAATTAAAGGATTTGCAATAAACATAAGACTTTAAAGAGCCTTCTCTTTTTTTCTTGCATATATATTAAATTGTTCGCACAATTAATTCATCCCCCAGACTTTTCTCTCCATCCTTGTAACGGTATTGGGTCTTTTATCCCAGATCAGCTGATCTTTGGTAAATGGGTGATGAAGCACCCTAAGGACTTAATAACCGGATGGAAGAGATCTGTTTTGGTTCAGAAAATAAATCAGATCAGAGGAGTACCTTGTCTTTATCCTTCATTCCAAACATTCTCATCATTCCCAAGGTTCCAGGTTAAACCAGTTCTGACTCCATAACTAACTTGTCCACAGACATTTATTAAAATTCAGACATTTCTAAAATAAGAGAACACACAGCTTTGAGCAAACCAATCCTTAATGTCATCACCGGACTCGACTCCACAACGAAAATTCACCCAAGTATTCAACACATAGAAGCACTCCAAGGGACTTACCCCCATATAGCCCAAGACCAATCAAAAATTAATGCGGGATGCAAAATAAATGGCTGACACATTCAGAAAGATCTCCACCTTCCTCACACTTAACGAGGAGCAATGTCCTCATTGGTCATAAAATTAACACAAGAAAAAGATCTTACTAAATGTGTCAGACTCACAAGGGTGGAAGTGAAGCTTTACAGAGTTATAACACTTTAAAGCACAGGCCGAACACAAACAAAAAAAGAAAGGAAATTGAAAACTCCCCTGATTTCTTTTGTGATTGATTGAGGAAGAGGTTCTTCCTCACACTTAATGTCCTACTAGGGAAGAATGTTTCCTCACACTTGCTTCCAAGCAAGTGTCCATCATGGAATCATCACAGTAAAGCATACTTGCAAAAAAAAATAGCAAACAAAACAGAGAGGTATGCTGGAAGCATCGCATTAGTAATGATTAGTACTTGGAGTTCAAGAGAAGAATAAACTAAAATCGAAATAAAGAAAAATATAACTCAAATAAACTAAAAAGAACTAAGTCTAAAATACTGAAAGTAAAACCACAAAGAAGTCCAAAGATGGCTTCCAAACAACAAAAAAATAGCATCATCCATCAACATCATCACTGTGGGGGCGGGTAGTACGCCTGGCACTGCTGAAACTGAGAAAGCAGAGCCTCATAGTCCTCCTGAGAGCGGTGCGCCTGCTGCTGAAGGGTCTCGATCTCCGCCTGATAGCGACGATCCATCTTCATGAAGCGGGACTCGAGCTTATTAAATTCATAGCGAGTGACATACTCGCTTCCAGGAGCCAGCAGTGCAGCAAATCCCTCTTCCTCCTCAGCTGTAGCAGTAGGAGTTAGCTTTGATGGACCCTCACCCGCATCTCGCTGGCGCTTCTGTGGCCGTGGGGAAGCCTTCTTCCTCCATGCCATCCCGTCAAACTCGAACCACATCTTCTTCAGGGCGCCAACATCAATAGGCGACCGCGTAGCATGCAGCCCCACAGATGGGAAGGTGACCATCTGCCTCCGAAGTATGTGGCAGATCATGACCGGATAACCTAGCTTGTGTCGGTCCTTGTGCTCCACAATGTGACACAGATGTAAAGTGATGACCCACGACAGGTAAGTGACCTCAGCAGCCCCAGCAAAGTTCGGGTTCATCATAGCCTGGAGAAGAAGGCAGTCCGTATGGTTCAGATCGGAGCTCTGCCTCGGGAGGACATTCGCAGCCAGCAGGGCGAAGAGGACTCTCTCTCGGGGGTCCAGAAGCAGATCAGCAGGGATGACCTGCTTCGACGGGTCATCTCCTCGGCGTCGCCGGGGTCCTTGGACCATGAGTGGGGTGTAGTGGTTTAGGCCTGCGGCTTGGAAGTCATGAGGGTTCAGGTTTTCAGGATGAGGGGGCGCAGGGTAAGGAAGTCCAAAATACTGTACAATCTCCATCGTGGAGACTGTCACTCTATCACCGTCAACCGTAGAGCTGATCTGGCCATCTTGGAGGATAGCATTTGCATAGAACATTCGCACTGCTCGCTCGGAGTACGGGCCCCCCATATCCAGGATTTTACCTCAACCAAGCGAATCCAGTAATTCTCTCGGGCCTAGCTGACGCTCCAGCTCAGGCACCACACCACGTTCAGCAATGATGTCCATACTCTTGGCAAACCATTCTCTGGCCGCATCGTCCCTAAAATCATCTTGCTGAGCTCGACGACTTGAACTTGCGCTGGCTCTCCCAGCCTTCTTAGAATGGCCAGTAATTCTGCTCAACATCTGCTCAAGCGAAGGCAGCCAATGTCAAATAAAGAAAGGTATAGGAAACAGTTCAATGCATGCACATAGTTATCCAAAATTCGACAGAGTCTCCCCTTAAAATTCAATATTCTCCACAACAAAGATCCATCACATTTCTCATTCGCAATGGTGAACTACTACAACCAGTGACCAACAGAGACTTAACCCAACAGAAAATCACTATATTCCGACATGTTCCACGCAATCTCAGTCAATGGTCTTACTTCAGCCATGCAAAATCCAACCCCCACACTCACATATGCAAAATAAAATCATAATAGTGTGGTTAAACCACATCTATCCAGCAACTTAGATCGTAGCAGAAAACAAAGCTAATACATGCAGATTTAGTCCAGCAAATTCAACTCAAAACAGCACCCTCTTGGCTAACTATGCCTTATATTCCAAAATTTAGCACAAACACAATAAAAGAGGTAGGAAAGTGGAGAAAATACCTTGTTCAAGTTGAATGAGTAATTAGAAGCAGGAGAAAACGAAATCTGCAAGATTTCAACTCAAAAACCCCCAAATTCGACAGTTAGGGTTCGAATGGCTTAGCTCAAAAATCAGGCTGATTTGGGGAGTTCCTGGTCGATTTTGAGTGCTAGGATGGTAGAAAATTCAAAAATGAGGAGATTGATACTAAGATTGTTAAATTTGGTGGAGAAATGAGAGAGTTGTGAGAGATTGAAGGAGAGGGAGAAGTGGGGCGGCTGCTGTTCGTCACGAGAGGGAGAAGAGTTTGGTGATTTTTGTTTCGAAATATGTCGCCCGCGCTTCTTAAGTTTTAGAATTACCGTAGTGTCCGAACTTCAATGTTCGGACAGAAGTTCGGACAGACATACCTGGGGAGCGCTTCGTATCGTGTCCGAACTTTGAAGCTCAGACCAAAGTTCGGACATCTCGTATTTACCTTTGCCAAACTCTCGAATCAGGTTCGAACGTCGATGTCCGGACAGAAGTTCGGACATCTCGTTTTGCAGGATTCAATCTCTCGAACTGTGTCCGAACTTTGAAGTTTGGACAGAAGTTCGGACAACACTACAGATGCAGAAACCTGCTCTTTTCTTAACCAAAAACAATGTAAACAGCTCTAGCACAATACAAAGCTTAAATAACCAAAATAAAACTAGAATAAAGTACCGAAAATACTGGGTTGCTTCCCAGTCAGCTGCTCCTCTTTAAAGTCTTTTAGCTAGACTTTTTCCACTTGATCAATCAGAGAAAGTGTGGTTGGAAGCTCCACAACAACCTACAACAAGTTTCTTCAACCTCCCCAATTCTTTCCGCATTCGCCAAGAGAATTTCTTCTTCATATTCGAACTCGTCTCTTGAGAAACTATCATTGCTGCAGAACTGGATTCACTCTCAACAAAGAATATTGCCTGCATAGGAAAAAGCTTATGATCAGTACCAAGATAGCTTTTTAAACGTGCACCATTTACCTTGAAGGTTTCACCAGCTTTGTTCTCCAGCTCGTATGCTCCATAGGATGTAACTCCTACTACTCTGAAGGGGCCTGCCCAATGTGATTTCAGCTTCCCAGGAAAAAGACGTAGCCTAGAGTTAAAGAGCTACACCAGATCCCCCACTTTGAAGTCTCTCTTTTGAATCATCCGACCGTGGATCCTTTTTGTGCGCTCTTTGTAAATCCTTGAGCTGTCGTATGCTTGTTCTCTCAGTTCTTCAAGTTCAGACAGCTGAAATTTCCTCTTCTCTCCAGCATCATGTAAATCAAAATTGAGGGCTTTTAAAGCCCAATAAGCTTTTTGCTCTAGCTCAACTAGGATATGACAAGACTTCCCATACACCAGCTTAAAAGGAGACATCCCAATGGGAGTCTTGAATGCAGTTCTATAAGCCCACAGAGCATCATCAAGCTTGATAGACCAATCCTTCCCGGAGGAGTTGACTGTCTTTTGAAGAATCCATTTTAGCTCTCGGTTGCTCACTTCTGCTTGACCATTAGTTTGGGGATGATAAGGTAAAGCAACCTTATGAGTCACCCCGTACTTAGTCATCAAGGAATCAAAGGCCCTGTTGGAAAAGTGAGAACCACCATCACTGATGATAGCTCTGGGCACACCAAATCTAGTAAAGATGTTTTTCTTCAAAAATTTCACCACAGATTTAGCATCAGCAGAAGGGCAGGGGATTGCTTCAACCCACTTGGAAACGTAATCTACAGCAACAAGGATGTAGTGGTTTCCATGAGAAGAAGGAAATGGGCCAGTAAAGTCAATACCCCAGACATCAAATAGCTCAACTTCAAGGATTCCCTTCTGAGGCATCTCATGCCTTCTTGAAATGTTCCCCATCCTCTGGTAGTTATCACAGTGAGAGCAGAAGCGGTGGACATCCTTGTGTAGAGTGGGCCAGTAGAAACCACACTCTAACACCTTAGCAGCTGTCCTAGTAGGACCATGGTGACCACCTGCCTCTCGAGAATGGTAGAACTCAATCACACTGTCAACTTCTTCATCGGGGAGACACATTCTAATCAAACCATCAGCACACACTCTAAAGAGATAGGGGTCCTCCCAAACATAATGACGGGCTTCTAAAAGAAACTTCTTCCTTCGGTTGTAGCTTAGATCATAGGGAATCAAACCAGAGGCAAGATAGTTAGCCAGGCCAGCATACCATGGCTCTTTAACTTTCCCAATTACAAAGACTGTTTCATCAGGGAAAAATTCATTTATGGGGATCTCGTCATCTAGAGTCTCAAGCCTAGACAGATGATCTGCAACTCCATTCTGCTTCCCTTGCTTATCAACAACTTCCAAGCCGAACTCTTGGAGAAGCAAGATCCATCTCAGGAGTCTGGGCTTAGAATCATTCTTTTGGAATACGTACTTCAAAGCAGAGTGATCGATGTGCGCAATCACCTTACTTCCCAGCAAATAGGACCTGAACTTATCAAATGCAAACACCACAGCAAGTAGCTCCTTTTCAGTAGTGGTCTAATTCTTTTGAGCTTCAGATAGAGTCTTACTTGCATAAGTGATAACCCTCAAAATTTTATCCTTCCTCTAACAGGGTGCAGCACCAACAGCATAATCACTAGCGTCTATCATGATCTCAAAAGGAGGAGACCAATCAGGAGGAACCACAATAGGAGTAGAAATGAGCTTACTCTTGATAGTTTGAAAGGCTTTCAAACACTCCTCTGAGAACTGAAATTTCACATCTTTCTGCAAAAGATCAGACAAGGGCTTAGCAATTTTGGAAAAGTCCTGGATGAACCTTCTATAGAACCCTGCGTGACCCAAAAACGATCTAACACCCTTAACTGAAGTGGGAGGAGGCAACCTCTCAATGACCTCCACCTTAGCCTTGTCCACCTGAATACCATCTTTGAAGACCTTGTGTCCAAGCACTACACCTTCATGTACCATGAAATGGCACTTCTCCCAATTCAAAACCAGATGGGTCTCTTCACATCAGCCAAGTATCTGATCCAGCTGATCAAGACACACATCAAAACTCTGGCCATACACAGAAAAGTCATCCATGAAAACTTCTATGCTCTTCTCAATAAAATCATTAAAAATCACCATCATACATCGCTGAAATGTGGCTGGAGCATTGCAAAGACCAAAGGGCATCCTCCTATATGTAAAAGTACCATAAGGGCAGGTGAAGGTGGTCTTCTCCTGATCCTCTGGCACAATGGGAATCTGAAACTAACCACTATACCCATCAAGGAAGCAGTAGAACTCTTGCCCAGCTAACCACTCCAACATTTGATCAATAAACTGTAGCGGGAAGTGGTCCTTCCTTGTGGCTTCATTCAAGCGCCGGTAATCGATGCACATCCTCCAACCAGTGGTTGGTCTCTGAGGCGCCAATTCACCTTTCTCATTGGGCACTACAACTATTCCCCCTTTCTTGGGAACAACTTGCACAGGAGAAACCCAACGGCTATCAGAGATGGGATAAATGATACCTGCATCCAAAAGCTTCAAAACTTCAGCTTTCACTACTTCTTTCAAGTTTGGATTTAATCTCCTCTGGGGCTGCCTCACTGGCTTGACACTATCTTCCATGTACATTCGATGAGTGCAGAACCCTGGACCGATCCCTTTAATATCTGCCAATGACCGCCCCAAAGCTCCCCTGTGCCTTCTTAACACCTCCAGAAGTCTGCTTTCCTGCGAAACAGACAAAGATGAAGAAATAATAACTGGCAGGGCGCTACCCTCTGCCAAGAAAGCATACTTAAGATTTGAAGGGAGAGTTTTGAGTTCAAGAGTAGGGGGCTTCTCTATTGAAGGAACGAGCCTCTGAGTAGGCCTGTCTAGTGGCTCCATAGGAGGAGCATAAGGGCGAAAGTAGGATCTACCCTGGTTAAGCTACTGGACAACAGTAGCTACCTCAGTGCTCTCCTTATCATCCTCAATTGAGTGGCATAACACCTGCTCTAGCAAATCAGAATTCTCAAGCAAGAAAGAAGAGTCATCAGTATTCTTAGCAACAAAAGCATCATAATCATCAGAACAATCAACATCAACTGAAAGCACAACATGAGAAAAAGCATTTGTTCTCATAATCTTAGTGATATCAAAACTGAGTTCCTCATTATTAAACTTAAGAGTGATCTTTCCCTTGTCAACATCAATGACAGTTTTAGTAGTTCGCAGGAACGGTGTACCCAAAATCAATGGCACTTCAACATCCTCATCCATATCAAGAATGACAAAATTAACAGGGAAGAAGAAGTTACCAACACCTACCACAACATTCTCAACCATACCACGAGGTTTGATTGAAGAACGATCAGCTAATTACAAGTTAAAATTAATTGGAACAAGCTCACCAGCATGAAGCTTCTTAAACATTGAATAAGACATCAAATTTATACTCGCTACAAGGTCGCAGAGTCCAAAACCACAGTCCATGTCTCCAATGGTGCAAGGGATGATGTGCTGCCCTGGATCTCCACACTATGGAGGAAGCTTCTGCTGGATGGCTGCAGAGCATGTCTTTGTCAGCTGAATGATCTCACTCTCCTTAAACTTTCGCTTGTTAGAAATCAAATCCTTCACAAAGCGAGCATAATTAGGCATCTGCTTGATAACATCAATCAAGGGAATATTGATAGTAAGCTTAGAAAACACATTCAAAAATTTCCCAAATTGATCATCAAGTTCTTTTTCTTTCAATCTATTAGGAAAAGGAAGTTCCTTAGGAACCACCTTACCCTTAGAATTTTTAGCAATCAAAGTATGAGAAGGGGAAGAGATAGGAGCCTGGGTCTCCTCAACAACTACTGCAGGAGGGGCTGGAGGCCCTGACGGTGCACCAGTGCTAGAAGAAGGAAGACCGGTCTCTTCGCCAGCTTGGTCCTCAGCCACTTGATCTTTATTTATCAGTTGCTTCCCACTTCTTAGGGTAACTACTGTTACCTCTCCTGAATCTTCACAGTCCTCAAGCTCCACTGCATCTGAGACCGACACTGCCTTCAATTGCTCCTTAGGATTGGGGTCTGGTTGGGAAGGCAGTGATCCAGAAGGTCTCTGCTGTAAGAGGAACTGAGTCAACTAACTCATCGTTCCCTGCATCTCCACCATGGCGTTCTCTAATTTTTGCTGACCAGCTGCCAGATTCTGATTTATTACAGTTTGCTGCTCCTGAGAAGCCATCAACTTATCCACCATCTCCTTCAGATTGGCATTGTTTGAGCTCAATGATGGTTACTGAGCTTGAGACTGTTGTGGCCTGAACTGACTGTACTGAGGCCTAGCAAAGCCAGGTGGTCCTCCCTGGTTCGCCCTCTGAGGCTGCATCTGATGTGAGTTGAGGGTGTTATTCGGATTAACGTACCTCAAGTTTGGGTGCTGATTCTGCATCCAAGGCTGCCTGTTATACTGACCAATTGCATGTGCCTCCTCGGTCTGCCTCATCTCAGCAACCATTGGGCAGTCCTCGTACTCATGGTTGTTTCCGCACTGAGAACAGCAGACCTCACTGGAACCAGTAGACACCTTCTTGACAGTTTGCACAGATGTTTGTCCTATAGTGAGCTGCTCGAGCATCTTCACCATGTTACCCACTGTGGTACTTAAATGGGCCTGCTCAGCAGCAATTTGCTCCATCATAGGGTCCGGAGTCCGAGAAGAAGTCTGACCAACTGTGAAGACTCTTCCGCCACTGCTGCTCCACTGGCGGAGCTCCCAACAGTAGGACTCCACAGCAGTCATGAACTCCTCCCTGCTCTTCGCAAGCAGATTTCCACCCAGTGCAGCTTTAACCTCACCTCTATGCTCATCCCTTAGCCCTTGGAAGAACCCCTGGGCCCAAGATGTTGTGTCCTGACCGTGATGAGGGCACTGGTGGAGCAGCTCCTTGAATCTATCCCAGGCTTCACAGACTGTCTCACTACCGGACTGTCTGAAGGCGGTCAGGTCAGCGATCATCTGTCTGGTCCTGGAGATGGGGATGTACTTCTCGTAGAACCTGTCTGTCATCAGCTCCCAGGTAGTGATGATACCTGGTGGTAGACGATGGAACCACTTTGATGCTTCCCCTGATAGACTGTGCTGGAATAAACACAGCCGAGCATACTCCTCTAGCCCTTGAGACATCCCCAACGAATCCAGATGAACTAGGAACGATGGACATGGTCGAGCGCATCAGCCGTGTCTGCGCCTGAAAAGGTCCCTGCAGGGTGATTCCTGATAGCATTTGTTTGATGGATTGGTTTTAGTTTTTGCCATTCTGCTGTTAACTCTACTGTGAGATTTGGTAGAGTCACAGGTCCTCTTCTAGGAGCAGCTGGCAGGCGATTGATTCTTCCCAATGTGGTTTGCTCATTATTCGCTGGTCCGTTAGCAGCCATGGTGAAGGTAAGTGCTCTTCTTGCCCAGCGAGTTGTACGGTTGATCTCTGGGTCTAGGTTAAATCTTGGTGGTCCTCGAGATCGGGTACCGTGCATTCACCAAACACCTGCACAGTTTAAACAAATAAAACACAAAATTTTAAGTTAGTACTGGTATGACCAAGAAAGAACAAACTGATAAATAATAAAATGTCTAATTAACAAGTAACAAAACGAACTGCAATTAAATTGAAGGTAGAATAGAGTTAAGAAAATAGTGAAAACAAAACAAAAAAAATTAAAATACGTATAAACAACTACGATTATACTAAATGAAAAATAAAACAAAATTGTTCAAACAAAATAAATTCAAAACTATTCCGAAAATTAAAACAAAACTGGCAAACGCAGAATTAAGACTATAATCGAATTAAAACAAAGAGGAAATAAATAGCACAAATAAGATAAAGTAAAAACAATTGACAACCAGGGCAAATGACTAGACAAAGTCAAGTCCCCGGCAACGGCGCCATTTTTCAAACAGGGAAAATGTTCTACTAAAACTAAATTAATAAACCTAGAAATTAATAAAACGAAAAGCCTGTCGGGTTGCAATAATCCCGGTCGCAATAGTATAGCAATCAGAAGCAACCGGGTGTCAATCCACGGGACTTGAATAAATAAGCCTAAATCCTAAGAAAACTGGAAATTTAGGGGGGTTGTGAATTGTTTTTGTAACTGAATTGAGAAAACGCAAATCAAAATCTAAATGAACGATTAATGAAAGTAAATGATAAAGTTGGTAAAATGAGTGGAACTCCGGGTTTGGGCTGTTCTTTACTGGATAAATCTAGCCAAGCCTACAATTCAATTATGAGAAACGGAAAGGCCAATTCTTAAACTCTCTTCAATCCTAAATCTTAGTTAAAGGAAGAGCTCTCCTATCAAAACATGTCAACTCTAATCTAGAAGCTGGCAAAACACATATAGGCGGAATACGCGCGAAGAATTATTAGCTTTTGCAGGAAAATTTATCTATCCGACTAATCTTTCCACAAATCTCCAGGTTAATTTGAACTTCCTATTGATCACCTTATCTGATCCTAACAGGATTCGCAAAACGACTCTATAAATGCGCAAATTTAATAGAGAAGATGAATGATTAGCATTAACCTAGAAACAATCCATTACAATCCCATAGTCGAATTGCAGAAATCCTAACTAAATTGTATCCATCACGAACAACCCTACCCCAGAGTTAATCCCTACTAGCCAGACATATCAAAGAAGCGAATGAATACAATCAAAAGAGAATTCATCTAAGGAAAGAAAAACTCCCAAGTTGAGTAATTATCCAGACTCGGAGACTGCTGAAGACGATGGACTGACTCCCTTCTGGCAACGCTCCTCAATAATGGCAATGGTGCGCTTGATGAATGTGGATGAAGCTGAAACTGATGTCGATGAAGTGAGATGAGTGAAGAGAGCGTTCTTGAAAAGCGTCAAAGTATTGTGATGTAATGATATGTAATGTGTGTTCCCCCTCTCCTCTGACTAGGTCACTTATATAGAGTTTCTTCCTCTTTTTCCTTCAAAACGCCGAACTTCTGTTGAGAATTTAGTCGTGTCCGAACATTGGTCCGACCTTCAATGTTCGGACACATTGTTTTGAGTTCTCTAATTTCAAAAGTCTCGACTTGTGTCCGAACTTCAATGTTCGGACACAAGTTCGGACATGCAGCGTAGAGCAGAGTTTCAACTTTTTTTCTCGTTATGATTCTCGAACCATGTCCGAACTTCGAAGTTAGGACTGAAGTTCGGACACTTCTTCAGGCGTAGCACTCGAACTCTCGACTTGTGTCCGAGCTTGGATGTTCGAACACAAGCTCGGACATACCTTCAAAACCTTATAAACTCTTCGTTCTGACTCCAATTTGATCCCCGTTTGTTGCATCATCACCCTCGTGAGTTAATCTACCGTTTTCTTGGCTTTTCTCTGCATTTAACATACAAAAGGTATCAAGTCTTAACAAGCAACAAACCAAATGATAACATACGATAAGTGTGGAATACTATCAATGCACGTATGAAAATTAAGCATGAAAGACCACTAAAATCATTCATATTTCACACTTATCACACGCTCGTTGGCTCATGGTTTTACCGCTCAAGCAACTCTCTCATAATTTTCACTAAGAGACTTGTTCACACATTTAAACGAAAGATTAAGGATGATAAACCTAAACTTAGATTGCCCTAGTATTGACTTGGGGTTTATGACAATAATTTAGCAGATGTGGACTTTGAACCATTTTGTGGGTTTTCAGATATTTTTATGGTGAGCTCTGGTGTTTGGTAGAGCATGTTCAAACTTTTAGAAACAAGAGATAAGTCGTTCCGTTCCATAGTCGGAAAACGATTACTGTTAAGACAAGATCCTTTAGTTTTGATGATAGCAAACCCTGTGTTGTCTATCTAATGCGTTTGTTAAGATTCATGATTTTAGATAGATAGGTGAATAAGTGGCTTAGCATGTAAGGTTGCAAGCGCACTTAAGTCATGAGTGGCTTAGCACGCAAGGTTGCAAGCGCGCTCAATCCACGACATGTGTTCTACCAGTCGGGCACCTGTCGGCGAGAGCTCCAGAGAACTTCTAGCAAGACACAAGCAGTCAAGAACCACACCACCACATATCTGTTACATCAGACATTAAACAAGGAACAAACAAAGTTAGCAACATCGACAAACTTACTCAGATTATTCACATTCACACAAGCAACTTGCTCATGACAAGCTCACGACAAAAGGTGTATCTCATTAATGTGCAAGATAACAAGATAAGCAAAGGCTATTGATGAACATCATTACATAGCCATAATACTTCAAAAGAGAGCATTTATAAGCATTAATGAGCAAACAAGTTCAGTCAAGTTGAAGTGTGCAAGTGGTGACCGACCAACTTGGGAGACGCGCCGCAAACTTGCCCATTCACAAAGCAACACGGGTGCTGGTGGCTCCAGATCAAGTTGGATGAACGTCTGCAGTAGGGTGCAGATATTATATTTGTAGAAGAATGAGTATTCTACTCTTAGAGTCTACAACTCCTAGGTTGTTAGTTGGCATCTCAACTAACTTGTATAAATAGGTGCATTAATGTTCCTTGTAACACAAGCCCTGCACGAGAGAAAAGATAGAGATAATCTGGGCAAGTGTGGATCAGACTTAGGAGTGTGTGTAAGTGCTAGAGAGTTGGTGAGCTAGTGAGGACTGGGTTGAGTATCAATACATTGGGTATTTGATAGGATGACAGGTCAGGGAACGGTTGGTGAACCATAGGCCGATAGTCAGGAGAGGGTTGACGATTTTAGAGTAAAGTTGAAACTGTCCCGGGAGTCCGTGTGTGGGGCAAGGGAGGTTGAGTGAATTTCGTGTGTGTAAATTCTCAATTGAAATGTGTTTTCCAGTTTAATTGTTGCCTCTCGTCTATCAAGTTTTATTAGAGTCCATGATACGTCCACGACAGGTCGGGGACGCATCAGGAGCGCTTGCGAAGTTTCAATTGGTATCAGAGCAGGTCTCTTCTAGAAAGCTAACTGCTTTGCAAGATGATCATGTAACACCCCTATTCCTAAACCTGTAATAACGTCACAAGTCATAGCATAAAAAATAATAATTCGCAGCAGAAAGTAAAACTATCTACCTCGGTGTTACACGCCTTTACTCACCCTTGTGAGTAACAAGGCATCCTTACTCTTTCCAACAATACAACTCCTCATGCTGTGATGAACAGATACTGAGCACTCTAATTATTACAAACCAAATCCAACTAAACGAGCAACTAACTGAATACAAAAACCTCCTTAATACAATACAAAAATAAAACCAGAAGTGTTTGTTGAAAACACATCAGCTACCCCCGTGTCCCGCACTCCGGCTTGAGTCTTCTTCAATAACCTGGAATGTTTGGCCCATTGAAGGGCTCAGCAATCGAAATGCTGGTATGCTAAATGTAGTCTTAAATCATCAAGATTCCTTAAGTCGTTTTAGCCATCTTGATATTAGATTCTTTACATGAAATACCGGTTTACAATAACAACAGTAATAACTGTAAACATTAAACAACCACCTATCAACTCACCTGTAAACATCAATGTACAATAGTACACAACACCGATAACCACATAACAATAATCCATAGCAATAATCAACAAACTCACCTCAATAACAATAACCAAAAATCACACATCAATAATCCACACAAGATACGCGTATTAAACTGTACTTGTTAGTTGGCCACCTGGCCTTTATCCTTTAAACCAATCACTTAACCTTTTCCAATTAAATTCCACCTCAGGCGGCATGATAAGACAACCCTCAATAACTTATTAATGGACGATAGTCCCCTGGGTTCCAATGGAACCGTTACCAGCTGACCTTATGGCCCTGGATAAATATTTTAACCGATCCGGTCGAACCTGTGCACCAACGGCAGTGCCCTCCACCATCCTCTAATGTGACTGATTGATTCCCTTGAGTGACTCCCCATTAAAGTCTCCCGTAGTGATCACGATGCGCAGCCAGAAAGTCGAAACAGTCTGGATTCCTCTCTTTATAAGTTAGCCCTTTTGTCAGTGACATAATAATCAATCCTTGAGTTAAGACTATAACAGTTGACCATCAGTTAGGTTCAATAATACCTTAAACGTCAGTTAGTCTTGTTCCAGTTTGGATGTATAAATTTCCAGTCATAAGACGTTCGTAACAATAGAACGCAACAGTGTTGAGCAATACAGTGTACAATAACATATACATAAAATCATAGATATCGCTCTTAAACAATTAAACACATAACGTCTGGACCTTAGGAAAATCCTTAGGACATTCAGACCACACAATTAACATACCGTTCACCAAGTAACTGCTAGCTTGACAAATTCCTGTTTAGTAGTTCCTTCCCGTACGCTGTTATATAAACATGCAATACTGGGTAATAATAATATAACTATTCACTAAATATTACAGTACTGTCACTGTAGCGTTTATACTCGTTGTATAATAACTTTGTATGTTTTTTTATTTCCCCCTGTTATTTAACAGTGGTTCTAGATAGTTCATTAGCTCATTATTTTATGTGATCTCCACGTGTGATAATGAATTTCCACCTTGTGGTATATTTCCATTTCCTTAATTATATACTTATAATTGTTTCCACTTATTCTTTATGTTATATCCTTTGGTCATTTTTATTATAACCATAATTATTTTATAAACTTTACATCTTACTCCATAATATACCATAATACTCAATTTTATTTCCTTTCTTTATTAAAATACAAAACCAACCTCATAAATTCGGTAACTACATAATGAGCACATTAACTTTTGTAAATCATCCAATGACCATATACTTTTGGTCTTACTAATTTAAATATATCAACTTTTATAAATTACCAAACAATCCTTTAAATTTCCGGTTTCCATATATACTTCCCATAACTGGGTTGCTATTCGCAGTAAAAAATTACTAATCACCGTAGTACAAAATTTTTTTAATTCATATTGACGTTGTACACATGTAGTGACATCGTGTCGTAAATTTTGTTTTTCAAAATATGCATTTCGTCACCGTGAACCGTAAAAAACGCTCTCATTGTATCGTTAAAGCCGTTTTTATTGTGTTCGAACGTTATAATCGGGACTTGGCATTGGTAAACGACGTTTTACGTTATGTTTGATTAAATTATAGACATTGTCACAATTTCAGAAATGTCGTATTGAAAATGTACTTGATAACGCCAATTTCGGGTAAAAAAACGCTCTCGTTGCAGTAAAAGTCGTTAAATATGTAAATAATTTCACCCCTCTTAAAAGCTATTACCCAAAACATTTATAAACATACTGTTATAAAAATGTTAATTTAGTTTTCCTTATCTTACCCAGCTTAAAAGTTTATTAACAAACCATACTTTAATTTTTGGTTACATTAAAAACCATATATTATAAGTTATTCTTATGAAAAACTCCTAAACACAATTTTTAAACCCATTTACCATTGCCCAAAAATTCCCAAATTTAATATACAGTAACTATAACATTTTATACATATTATAAAATTTTTATTTCATAAAAATATCTTTTTAAATTAACCAAATAATTCTAGAAAACCCGTAACTTGCAAAAATCATAACTTACGTTTAAAAACTCCAAAACCATATTAATTTACATAAAAATAAACTAGATTTAATAAGGAATCTATGGTTAAAATTTCAATTCAAAACACATTCGGGAAGGTATTTAAATTAACTCAACAAGTTAGGGTTATTTACTGGAATTTATAAAAACCTTAATTTACTTAAATCTGAAACGTTTTAATCTCGGCCGTCCGTTTCTCTTAACTACAATCGGATGGCCCGAGATCACCGAGTTCTTCAGCAAATACAGAACCTAGCTCGAGTACTAATTCGCGATTTCCTCTAAATCTACAGAACCAAATTGAGTGATTCTTGTTTCTATGGTTTTGAAATTCAATTCCGGTTCCATTGATACTAAGTTCGCTCGCTATAATGCTGGATTCATCGGTTTTCGATTTCAGTTTCGAAGTTAGGGTTTATATGGGTTTCCAAATTCAAATCTCACAAATTCACTCAACTTAATGCGTAATTGATGCAATTGGAACATGGTTTTGACCGATAATGTAATATAGATTAGCAAGGTTGACGGAATTTGAAGAAAACTTACCGGAATTGCTTGAATCGAAAGGATTGGTTATCGGTTTTTTGGAAAAATATTTCGAGCTTGCCTGTTCAGGGTGCCAACTTTGCGGATCTATAATTTACAGTACAGACCGAGTTAGAACTAGTTCTTAGGCTTAATCTAAAGAGGAAACTTAACTCTACACAATGATAGGAAGAACTCACCCTAACTTGCACTATACAGAAAGAAATCGAAGCTGGAAGTTGCGAGTTTACCTTGCGTTTTCTGGAAAGAAAACTATGATTTTATGTGCTGACGAATCCGAAAGTTTAGACACCTCGTTCTTCCAAACGGTTGGGAATTGGCTTTGGTCATCAACATGAAAGTTGTAGAGGGATTAGAGCTCTTCAAAAAGAGCTAAAGAACATGAAATTTGGCTGAGAAACAAAGAAGTTATGGCGAGACGAAGTTTACCTGATTTTAGTAAAAACTAGAATTCTGGGTTACGAATTCGCAAGGAGGCAACTTTAGATCGATTTTCCCGTCGATGTAGAATGAGTTAGGTTGTGTATGAGTTATGGTTGGAAAGAGGAATTGTAGGAGAAGAGAATGCAAAAGATGGCACTCAAAAATTTCAAAAGATGAGAAAGTTATAGATGTCACAAGTTACGGCGAAATCAGTTGGAAAAATCATGGAGATAAAAATGGCTAAGTGTTGGGCGCGTATCCCGAGGCGCGCGGGTGAGTCAGCAGACTTGCTACATCAGCATCTTTTCAAAATTTTGGCTCTAAACTTCATTTTATCATAACTTTGGCTAGGATTGTAACACCCCAACAGTAACCTTCACACTTAATCAATAATCGCAGCGGAAATCATAAACTTAACCCTATACCAAAAGGGCGGTGTTACACGCCGTTAGCCACCCACGTGGCTAACAAGGCAGTTACATACAATGTATCAGTCTGATTACGAGAATCCCGAGCATAATTACAACCTTACAAAAATCACCTATCCAAAAAGAATCACAATATACCGAGTGTAAATGTACAAAAATCATTCAACCAACTTTACATCCACCAAACAAAAGCCTCGAGTATACAAATACTACTCGGGTCCACTATCCAAAATAACAAAAGTATCTCTTCTCGCGCTATGCTATAGCCAGTCCACTTCCTCGATCACTCTCCTGTAAAATAATATGTGCCCCCAAAGGGGGTCAGCAACCTTTTGCTGGCATGGTTAACGTGCAGCCCGCTGACTACCGGGATGCACGCAACTATTTGTCATGATAACATGGCGTTGATTTTAACATACAACATGCATATATTTAGTAAAAGTTACTGCAGAACAATAACAACACATAGAAGATGGGAACATTTCACTTTAGGAAACAACCAACCTGGTTAGTCAACTTGTAAGCCTAGAGGATTACTTCATCCTCATGTTAAGCTTAATACATATCACATTACTGTTTGTTAGTCGAATGAACAACTTTAACTTAAAAGATGAGACGGGTGTAGTGACCCGAACACATCAAACACATAATTTCCCCCTAGCCCGAGTGGAAGTCAGGTAGGTAAGCTTTGGCTAAGCTAATGGGAGGTCGAATTCCCAAGAAGGGAAAACTACCCTAACATAAGGAGAGAGCCGAATCTAATTCAGATGTCGACTCCCATACATACACGCGTGACCGGAACGACCGGATTCCTCACTCCCCAGGTTAGCACTCGTTAGAAGTCCCACAATGGGAGCTTAACAATACCTCACACAAGTAAGTGTTTAAGTCAGTTAGACATACAAGGGAAGCAAGGCACAATTCAACAACAAATACCACAACTAAACATACATAGCCGTGGTTAGAACGTCCTTAGGTTGGGGACGTTATTACCGGATACCGTTCTCTTACATTTCCTAGCTTTGGTTAATTAATAGTTAGCACGCATTCGAGGTTACCGGTATCGGTACGCACACGTCACATTAATAATGAGAACTGTAAACTCATTTCATGATTTAATCTTACAAGGTTGTAAACACACAGAAAAACAAACAACAACCAAGCCGGTGTAAACCGGTAGGCAACAGACTGCAAGAAAACCATACCTTGGTCCTAAACATGATTGATAACGTCGGTTAATTAATTTACTTAACTTTGAGCTTTACTAAGTATTTTACATGATTATATGACATGTTTTAAATGCCTAAACTTACCCTAGATTACCTTCATTATACCCCCTAGGATTAACAACATTTACCATATTTTTTCCATTTTGTTTTGTAGGTTTTGGTCTATCCGACCCACCGTCCGACCCACCAACTGGGTCGGACCCTTCCAGTAATCTTCGGGTCTGAAAATCTCTACTTGGTCCGACCCATGTCCGACCCAACCATCTGGGTCGGACCATTACAGAAACATTACCGTCTTTTAATCTATCCCGTCCGGCCCATGTCCGACCCAACCATCTGGGTCGGACCATTACAGAATCTTCTCCGTCTATCCAAACGCGCCCGTCCGACCCATGTCCGACCCAACCAGCTGGGCCGGACCGTTCTAGAAGCAACTACGAGTGGCCAACAGAGGCCGTCCGACCCAACTATGGGTCGGACCTCTGGGTCGGACGCCACCAGAATCTGCCCAACAATTGTCAAATCTTTTCCAAACTTTTCCACAAGCCTCCTAGTGTGTTCTAACATCTTTTGGCACACTAAAATCTTCATATATCCCCTTCCAAGTTCATTTACAAGTTTATTTCTAAGTTCCTCAAATACGCTCTCAAAACACTTGTAGTTCACTAGTTTGCTCCCACCTAGAATGCATTTGAACCATTATATCTCTACACAAATTTTGATATGATCTCCCCATAATTTTCACATGTTCCCACTCATCTTTTAACCCACTAAACATTCCAACCATCAATTCATCCAAGGCACCAAAACACACTTAAAATTCACCATTTAAACCACAACAGCCCTCAATATTCATAAACCTTAAATGCTTGGCTCTTAGGCCCTTAAACAACATTAAATTAAACATTGAATTTCCTCATATTATTAGCAACACCTGCATTTCACTGAACATTTATATTGCTCAAACATAAACACATTCATAGATCACACACTAGCTCAAGGTAAGTTAACTACCTTTGGTTTTCTTTCCAAACTTTCCCCCTTCTCTTTACTTCTTGCTCCACAACCGGTTTTCAACGGGATTTATTGCTACACTAATGACCATGCTAAAATAATTACAATGAGTATGAAGGGTTCATGAATATTATTCCATTAACCCTAGAATCAATATTTGAAACATCATAGGAGGGAATTACCTTCTACTTCAAGATGAAGTATTTGGTAATGGAATTTAGGCTAGCTCCAACACTTCTACAGGATTGAACAAGCTAAAATGGAGAGAAAACAATGGTGTTTAGTACCCACCAAAATTGGCCATAGGGAATGGGAAATGAATGGGTTTTTGAGTTCTTTCTTACCTTAGAACAACAAGAAGATGTTTGGCTTCAAGAATATGAAGCTTCCTCTTCAAAATGTGGCATACCCATGGAAATGAAGTATGGAGTTTTGAGATTTTAAAAGGTGGAAAAAAACCCCAAGATGAGAGGAGTATTTTGGTGTAAAAATTTCTTGATTTGGAGCTGATTTAAGGGTAGAACAAGGAGGAGCAAGGTGAGCTATTTGGAGCCCTTGCAAATCGCCATTCCAGGAACAAATGGAGAAGAAGAGCAGAGAGAGAGGGATGGATCGGTGAGGTAGAGAGAGTGAGAGAGATGAGGGAGAGAGAGTGTGAGAGAGAATAAAGTGAGTTGTATTTTATTGTTTTGTATTTTAGTAAATAAGTAGAATTAATGAAGTAGAGAAGGAGAGGGGGGCTGCTTCACGTGAGACACCAGAGAGAGAGGGCAAAAATCTGACTTTATTTTACAATGTGAGAGAGTGGCACTTGGTCATTAGCAGATAACACCCGTTAGTTCCCGAACTGTCAGTTTTAACAGTCCGGGTCCGGTTTCCGGATTTTTGTTTATTTATTTTTATGGTCCTAGACCTTGACTAATATTTAATTATAGCCATATAATTGACCATAAATTTTTACTAGTCCTTTAAACCCGTTTGAAATTACATTTCCCGGGTTTCTCGAAAAGCGTGCTTTAAAGCTCGTTTGCCTTTTTAATCAACTATTTGGGTCCGTTTCCTTCGGGAATTTTTTTCCACATGTTCTTACTGACTAACATAAGCCTTAAAATATAATAATTATATAATTAACTAACATATTAAGGTTTGGGGTATTTCAATCTACCCCCCTTAAAAGAACTTTGTCCCCAAAGTTCATACTTCCCACGCATCTTAAATATTAGAACACGGGGATTACTTCTGAAACAATGCTTCTATAACAACACACAAACATTCTTTACATCACATCGGACTCAAGGTCCCGGTACATAACATCACTTAGACTCAAAGGTCTATAACATAACAACATAGGCATATATTCCGATACATGCCGTACATACATAACCGAAACGGCTCTACCCCCCTTAAATAGGGGTACACCCCGTACCCTATACATACAAAACTAAGAAGTAAACAACGACGGGTACTTCGCCCTCATCTTCTCCTCCAGCTCCCAAGTGGCCTCCTCGACTTCCTGGTTAGACCAGAGAACCTTCACCAATCTAATAGACTTATGGTGAGTGTCTCGAGTCTTAGTGTCCAGGATCTGTACGGGAGTCTCCACTGATCGCATGGTCGGCTCTAGTGTTAGTCTTTCGGGCTGAAGTACATGAGACAGATGAGCCATATATTTCTTCAACTGGGACACATGAAATACATCATGTACCTTGCCCAGCTCAGCAGGTAAATCAAGTCTGTAAGCTACCGGGCCTATCCGCTCCGTCACAACATAAGGCCCCACATACTTCGGGCTCAACTTGCCTTTCTGGCCAAAACGAAACACACCCTTCATGGGGGATACTCTATGAAATACCTGATCGCCCACGGCGAACTCCAGGTCACGTCTGCGCACATCTACATAACATTTCTGTCTATCCTGAGCTGCTTTCATGTTAGCCCGGATCTGACGTACTTCTGCTTGTACTTGCTCTAAATACTCAGGTCCTATAATGACCGTCTCACTCGACTCATCCCAGCATAATGGCGTGCGGCATGGTCTACCGTACAAAGCCTGGAAGGGAGACATCTTGATCGACGCATGGTAACTGTTGTTGTAGCTAAACTCGATCAGATGTAACTTATCAATCCAGCTGGTCTGAAAGTCAAGTGCACATGCACGTAACATATCCTCAAGCGTCTGTATGGTGCGCTCACTCTGACCATCTGTTTGTGGGTGAAACGCCGTACTCAACTTTAGTTCGGTACCAAGTGCTTCCCGTGTACTTCTCCAGTACCTCGAGAGGAATCTGGTATCCCTATCAGACACGATAGTCTTCGGTACTCCATGATGTCGTATTATCTCACGGTCGAAGAGCTCTGCTAGCTTCGCCACTTTCCAGGTGTCCTTCATCGGAATGAATCGGGCCACCTTGGTCAGTCGGTCAACAACGAACCAAATCATATTTAAGCCTCCCCGAGTAGGCGGAAGCCCAACAACGAAGTCCATGGAAATATCATGGAACTTCCATTCAGGAACGGGCATTGGCTGTACCATGCCACCAGGACGACGGTGCTCAAACTTGACCTTCTGGCAAGTGAGACACCTAACAACAAAATCTGTCACATCTTTCTTCATACCGGTCCACCAGAAATATCTCTTCATACTCTTGTACATCTTTGAAGCTCCGGGGTGAATAGAAGTAGAAGAACAGTGTGATTCACTCAGTATGCGCTCCTTCAGCTCAGCGCTACTTCGTGGGATACAAAGTCGGCCATTCAGCCTGATCAAATCATCATCATGTAGTCGGAAATCATACTTTTGGCTCTCGAATGTGCCGTCCATAAGTTTCTGTTTGATCTCTTGCATGTACTGATCTGACATCTGAGCACTTCGCACCTCTTCAACCAAGCTAGAGTGAGAGATTAACGAATGAGAGAGTGTGCTCGGCGACTCAATGCATCAGCTACAATGTTTGCTTTACCTTCCTTGTATTGAAGGTTAATATCGTAATCAGTAAGGAATTCAACCCACCTTCCTTGCCTCATGTTCAGCTCCTTCTGAGTGAACAGGTATTTCAAACTCTTGTGATCTGAATAAATCGTCACATTCACTCCGTACAAATGGTGTCGCCATATCTTCAAGGCGAAGACAATGGCACCCAATTCTAAATCATGCGTAGGATAGTTTTCCTCATGTCGTTTCAACTGTCGGGAGGCGTAAGCCACGACCTTCCCGTGTTGCATCAAAACACAACCCATACCCTTGCCTGACGCATCACAGTACACCTAAAAACCATCTGTACCCTCTGGTATAGTAAGAACTGGTGCCGAAGTCAAAGCATCCTTGAGACTCTGGAATGAGCTCTCACAGTCAACCGTCCACTCAAACGGTGCATCCTTCTTCATTAAGGATGTCAATGGTTTAGAAACACTAGAAAAATTCCTCACAAACCTCCGATAATAACCTGCCAGACCGAGGAAGCTCCGGATGTCGGTAACCGTCTTCGGTCTAGGACAGGTGCGCACAGCATCAATCTTGGCCGGATCCACTGCGATCCCGGCCTCAGAAATAACATGACCAAGAAAAGAGACTTGGTCCAACCAAAATTCACACTTTGAGAACTTCGCATAAAGCTGGTTCTCTCTCAACGTTTGCAGTACACTCCTCAGGTGAGTTTCATGCTCAATCTTGGACTTAGAATAAATAATAATATCATCGATGAAGACAACTACTGACTTATCCAACTGATCTCGAAACAACCGGTTCATCAAGTCCATAAACTTTGCTGGTGCATTAGATAACCCAAACGGCATGACCGTGAACTCATAGTGTCCATATCTGGTTCGAAATGCGGTCTTCTCTATGTCACTGTCTCTGATAGCAATCTGATGGTAGCCCGATCGCAGATCGATCATAGAGAACACAGATGCACCTCTCAGCTGATCAAACAAATCATCGATACGTGGCAATGGGTAACGGTTCTTCACCGTCACAGCATTCAGCTCTCTGTAATCGATGCAGAGGCGGAGACTCCCATCCTTTTTCTTCACAAAAAGGACTGATGCTCCCCATGGTGAAATGCTAGGGCGGATAAATCCCTTGTCGAGTAGGTCTCGCAGCTGCTCTTTGAGCTCTGTCATCTCAGCTGGAGCCATACGGTAGGGCGCCTTCGCTATAGGTCCGGTGCCCGGTACCAAGTCAATCTCAAACTCAACTGCCCGTGTAGGCAGCATGCCTGGGAGTTCCTTAGGAAAGGCATCAGGAAACTCCGACACAACCGGTACATCTGGGCTAAACTCAGGGTCTCTCTCTATGTCTTGGACATAGCAGAGGTATACATCATTCTTCCTTCTGATTTCGTGATACATGGCCATGGCGGAGATGATCTGTGTCGAAGGCTCCCTGGGCCTCTGGCGGTATGAGATGGTAACCCCAGACGGACTCCGAAGAAGCAGACGGTGCTCGGCACATAGGATTCTGCCCTTGTGCCGCTCCAACCAGTTCATCCCGACAATTACATCAAAACCGAGCCCCTCGAACTCTATCAAGTCGATCGGGAACTCTTCGTTCTTAATTCGTACAACGACATCTCGGTGGTAGCGGGTACATCTGATCCGCTCTTTTGACGGGAGAGTGACTAGGAAGTCTTGCATCTCTTCACCGTCTAACCCCAACCTCTTCGCAAATGATAGCGAGATGAAAGTGTGTCAGGCTCCGGAGTCGAACAAGACCGAGGCGTCCACGCCATTAACTGGGAAGGTACCGGTGAGGATGGTGCCGCTCTTGCCGGCCTCTGCCTCATTGCAGACACTCAGTATACCTCCCGTCCCGAGTGCACAGCCTAATTTTTTTAGAAACTTATAAGTATAACGGTAATAACACGGGTGGTTTACTCAAGAAATCAACACTGCTTTATTCATAAAACTCATCTTTACACCATGATGGTATTACATTGGCTACATCGCTCGATAACTTAGCGTACTCAATGCATCACATACTTAACATACGACTGACTTCACACTTTACATGGTTACACATAACTTCAAAGCTCTCTAAAGGTTAAGTTCAAATGTCCAGGTTTCATGTGTGTGGCATTGATTATTGTCGGAGGCGCTGTGTTCAACTTGATCTTCTTGATACCATGATACAGCATCCTTGACTGCCCACCCATGATTAACACATCTCCAGACTCCAACACTAGCTTCCTTGCGAGGTCCGCTCGCTTCTGCTCGCCATACATAAACACTGCGGTGTCACCAATGGACCAAGACACCATGGGTACTCCCTTACTTAGAGACTCGGGTGTCTCGTCCTTGTCTTGGTGCAAACCCAATCTTCCACCTTTTTGGTAGAAATTGACAATGCATAAGTCCGCCTCGATACTTGGAATTTGTTCCGGTTCAACTTGCTGAGCAATTCCCACGGTGTGGTTAACAACCGCAAGGAACTCCTCAGGTATACTCGGTATAGTAGCTCCATCTTCAGCTCGCGTGTCCTGATATGACTTGGTGTAAGGGTTCCAATCCTTACCCATGCACATCATCCTTAAATTCATTTTTGCCCCACTAGGGTATTCGGGTGTGTAGAAACCTCCTGGTGCTACTCCAAGCTCGTTGCACCGTCGAATGATATGGATTTGTGCTTCGGGTGTCAAGTATCCTTTTAATAATATCATACCTGGTTGGATAACCTGACACTGTTCTGTCGGATAGTCGGGGATGCCGATGGTGGTATCTCCGGGGTTCGGTGTGGGTGGGATTGTGTTGGGTAAAAACCTAACGGCAAGTATACCGGTCGATTATAGCAAGTTTTCCTAGAAGTGTCCCTCCAGGTTATCGAATCCAAGGGAGGCAGCGTTTTTAGTTTAATTAATATCTAAATCGAAATAATAAAATAACTCAAGTAACAGGGGGATTTTTTTTGTTGAATTACTAGGTAAAGAAACAAAATGTAAATAAGAACAAGAGTAATAAATGCAAGAATAATAATGAGCAAAATAATGATATTTCTGAATTAATGAGAGGGGAAAATTCCGGTTTACTAATCCTCCAAATTTTCGGTTCCTTTCTCAGTGTGTTTACCAAAATTCAGATTAAAATCCTAGATTAGAAATATTCCACGTTCAGTCTCCCGCTCGGTGGAATCTAATTAACAGCTAATAAATTTTAACTCTCGTTACAAATTTACTAATTGCTAACAGCTTTAAGAATAGTCCAGTTTAATGATCAGTTAATATCTTAGAGGAATTACCATCTCTAAATTAACCGGTACTGTTCCTGTTGTCTATTATCTACCGCAGTTCTCACTTATAAGCAGATAAACTGGTAAAATCAAGTAATTGGCCAAATCACAAGATTTATAAAAATAAATAAGGAACAACACTTTAATCTATTAAAATGGTAAATCACAAAGATAATGGAACCTTGAATTTGGATTACATAGCAAACTGAAATTTATAGAAATTACTCAGACATCGGAGACAAAGAAATAGTAACAATAATTAAAAGATTAGAAAACGTCATCTGATTGAAGAACGATGACGAATCCAGTCTCTGCCTTCTGCTCCGATCTGTCTGGTAATCTCCCTTTTTCCTTCGACTGACTTGAACTCTGCGCTTCTAGCTAACTTCTGCTCTCGCCTGTCTCTACCGTCTGCGGCTAGGTCTCTCTTCCAATGTGTAATGCCCATACATGCAAGTACATGGACAAGGTGTATGTAAATAGCTCCAGCCCAATCCCACGCGTGCATGGATGCTCAGGTGTCTGCGCCACTGAATGATTTGTCTGCTTTAATTTGTTTTGTAGGCCCAGAGAGCAATTGTCTATGCCTCTCGTTCTTTGCTATCGGCCCAAGGAAGACTACCGCCCTCCAATTGATATGCATGCATATGTTCATGCAGCCCAAGCGTGCAGTAAATTGAAAGCCCACGGCCACCGTACATATATATATATATATTCTTTTTATGTGTATCTTTTCTGGAGCATTTTAATCTGTTTTAGCATAAAACCACATGTGAGGAATATTATAAACATTTAACATAATTAAGCATATAAGTAAGGAATTTATCATATAAACTAATAAGATATTAATCACATTAAGCATAGAAATATAGATAAATTCCGCACTTATCAACTACCCCACACTTAGCTTTTGCTTGTCCTCAAGCAAATAAAAAAATATATCTGCTCCAAACCGAAACATCAAACTCCGGGATCAAACATAAGTAGAAGGAAAACAAGCTAAATGACAATCAGAAAATTCAATCTCCTCTAAGCTATCAGTTTTCGCAAACAGTGAATAAAGAATAGTTTTAATAAAAGCATGAATAGACTGAATTGTAGAAACTGAGACGCAGATTAGCTTAGGATCTTCCACCAATTTCATTCCATTACCCTTTTGGATGACAAGGGGTGTGAAGTAATGCCTTATTCCGCAATACCTTTCAACACCACACACTCATGATCAAAAACGAAAATAAAAACTGTAATTAAATATTTCGTATGCAAAAACTTTTCTTCGTCAAGAAATAAAAACAAACGATTTATTTAATTAATTGCATAGTTGCTCCTTCACCCAGACTTTTCTCTTTATCCATGTAACGGCTTTGGGCCAACTATCCCAGATCACAAGACCTTAGGTAGATAGGTGTTAAAGCACCCCGAGGACTTAATAACCAGATAAAAGAGGCCTGATTCGGTTTAGGAAAATTTTGATGAGAGGAGTACCTTGTCTTATCCTTTCATTCCAAACATTCATATCATTCCCAAGATCCAAAGCTAAACGCATTTAGTCTCCACAATCAGCCAATCCATCAAATTTCAGTGAAAATAGAGTAAATTTAGGAAAAACAATTCCGGAAAGACAACTTTTAAGCAGAAAGATTTTTAAGGTTGTCATCAGGCTCAGTTTCAAACTTCCACAGATATTCTCACCCAAAATTCAACATTTATTGGCATTAGAGAAGCTGAAAACAATCAGAAACTAGTGGTCTAAAGTGATAACTGAAGATCACTCCCTACCCCACACTTAAAATTAAACAATGTCCTCATTGTGTGACAAGGCAGGAGTGAAAAAAAAAACTCAAAGCTCGCAGAAAAACATTTATGTCCGAAGGAAACACAGCAGAGCAGTCAGAAACAAAAATTAAAAATTAAAACAAAACAATTAAAACGAGAACTCCCCTGGATTTTGTTGTTGTTGCATATGTAGAAAGACCTCACCCCACACTTGAGTTTTGCTCAAGTGTTGCAGCCTAGTTGCAGTATCACCATGAAGAAATCATCTGAAAAGAAAAATACCAGAAGCAACCAAAGCTACAAAACGGAGTTAACAGTTAATAAATAACAAAACCAGGGAAATAAGTATAAAAATAAATTTAAACTAAAATTAAAGATCAACAAAATAAAATATAACGCTGGGTTGCCTCCCAGCCAGCCACCCTTCTTTAACGTCTTTGGCTAGACCATACCTCCCTGAGGTCAACCAGGATCGAAAATGAATGTCGACGTTGGTGCCAAAGGGTGGGTGGGGTGGGCATCAAATATCTTCATTAAACGTCCCCGATCAAATGGAAAAGTAACCTCAACATTCCAAATATAAAAGTGCAAACTCCACCGATCATGCATCAGGTGGTTGTGTTGAGGTGGGTGATCCTTGATGTGAAGGTCACACTTTGGCTGGTCCTCCTTCTCAAATTCAAGGATGTAAACATCCTTGTTATCCGGTGGAATCTCAAAGGATGAACCAATAGGAAAATCAACTTCAACAGGAATCAAGGGCTCCTTGAAGTCGATGAGATAACTCTGCTCTGATGGCTCATCAGCATGAGTAGGAAGGAAGTCAACTGGAAGACTCTCTAGCTCAGGTACAGGTGGAGAAGGAATAGACTGGGCAGCTTCACAAATTAGATCATCCTCTAACTCTGTAGCTGCACTAACTTGTTCAATCTCTAGCTCTAGTCTCTCCATGATCTCAGGTGTGTCTGCAACTTCAGGGATCATTGGATCAAGTTGCGTACCACTCCACTTAGCTACTTCAACAGGTTGTTTGACCTTGCGAGCCTCTAACCTTTCAATCAAGAGAGCCATTTTATCTGACATATAGTCCAGTCTTGCATTCATCTCCGACATGAAGTAGGTCTCACGCTCAACATATTTTGGTTTCCAACTTTCAATAAAAGGAACCTGACAGTGAAAACTTTCATGGTTTCCTCCACATGTTTGACAAACATCCCATTGGTTGTAATTCTGTGCAGGATAATAGTCTCCAGGAGACGGTCGTGCTTCAGGAGGGCTAGACGATATAAAACTTCTTAGAGCATCCTCCAATCCAGAAGAGACAACTGGACAATAAGCACGCTCGTGGTCTCCTCCACACCTTTCGCATACAACCCATTGGTTGTAATATCCAGGCCAACCTCCTGGCGGATTGTAATATCGAGCCATCAAATCAAAGTACCTCAAAATAAAAATAAAAATCAATTATATACATAAAGAAGAAAATAAAAATAAAAATATGTACATAACAATAAAATAAGTTAAAAAAAACAGCAATAAATAAAATCAAACTAAAAAAAACCAAATTAAAATAAAGTAAAAATCAAACACACAAAACAGACAAAACGTAAACTAATAAAAAAAAATCGTAAAAGAAAACAAAAATAACTAAAGAGAGAACGATCTAATTATACTACCAGCTAACTAATAGGGATTAACAATTAAACATAAAATAAAACTGATCTGAAAACTAATCTAAAAAAAACGGAAAAAAAACAAAATAAATTAAATAGAATAGAAAAAACGAATAAAATAAGTTTAAACAAAATTGAACGAAAGCAAAACTAAACTAACTCTAATCAACAAAATAGACTAAACAATGCTAAATAAGAATTGATCTAATTAAATAAAAATCGTAAACAGAAGACAAAATAAAATGACTATATATAAAAAGAAAAACAAACCAGATTAATTATTGAACCAAATAATAAAAAAAACAACAAATAAAATAAAACTAGAATAAAGACCAAACTAAATAACCGTGCCTCCCCGGCAACGGCGCCATAAACTTGTTGGGTAAAAACCTAACGGCAAGTATACCGGTCGATTATAGCAAGTTTTCCTAGAAGTGTCCCTCCAGGTTATCGAATCCAAGGGAGGCAGCGTTTTTAGTTTAATTAATATCTAAATCGAAATAATAAAATAACTTAAGTAACAGGGGGATTTTGTTTGTTGAATTACTAGGTAAAGAAACAAAATGTAAATAAGAACAAGAGTAATAAATGCAAGAATAATAATGAGCAAAATAATGATATTTCTGAATTAATGAGAGGGGAAAATTCCGGTTTACTAATCCTCCAAATTCTTCGGTTCCTTTCTCAGTGTGTTTACCAAAATTCAGATTAAAATCCTAGATCAGAAATATTCCACGTTCGGTCTCCCGCTCGGTGGAATCTAATTAACAGCTAATAAATTTTAACTCTCGTTACAAATTTACTAATTGCTAACAGCTTTAAGAATAGTCCAGTTTAATGATCAGTTAATATCTTAGAGGAATTACCATCTCTAAATTAACCGGTACTGTTCCTGTTGTCTATTATCTACCGCAGTTCTCACTTATAAGCAGATAAACTGGTAAAATCAAGTAATTGGCCAAATCACAAGATTTATAAAAATAAATAAGGAACAACACTTTAATCTATTAAAATGGTAAATCGCAAAGATAATGGAACCTTGAATTTGGATTACATAGCAAACCGAAATTTATAGAAATTACGCAGACATCGGAGACAAAGAAATAGTAACAATAATTAAAAGATTAGAAAACGTCATCTGATTGAAGAACGATGACGAATCCAGTCTCTGCCTTCTGCTCCGATCTGTCTGGTAATCTCCCTTTTTCCTTCGACTGACTTGAACTCTGCGCTTCTAGCTAACTTCTGCTCTCGCCTGTCTCTACCGTCTGCGGCTAGGTCTCTCTTCCAATGTGTAATGCCCATACATGCAAGTACATGGACAAGGTGTATGTAAATAGCTCCAGCCCAATCCCACGCGTGCATGGATGCTCAGGTGTCTGCGCAACTGAATGATTTGTCTGCTTCAATTTGTTTTGTCGGCCCAGAGAGCAATTGTCTGCGCCTCTCGTTCTTTGCTATCGGCCCAAGGAAGACTACCGCCCTCCAATTGATATGCATGCATATGTCCATGCAGCCCAAGCGTGCAGTAAATTGAAAGCCCACGGCCACCGTACAATATATATATATTCTTTTTATGTGTATCTTTTCTGGAGCATTTTAATCTGTTTTAGCATAAAACCACATGTGAGGAATATTATAAACATTTAACATAATTAAGCATATAAGTAAGGAATTTATCATATAAACTAATAAGATATTAATCACATTAAGCATAGAAATATAGATAAATTCCGCACTTATCAGATTGGATAGCAGATATTGAAAGTTCCTAAGGTTTAGAATTACCTAACTTAGGTGGTTCTCACATTATACTTTAATTCATTACTTTTGTGGTCATACATTTAGACTCACTAACACACATGCATGGAAATGCGGTAAGCAATCACTTATCTCACTTAACGGTTTAAGGGGTACCTGTTCTAGAAGACGATCCTGGTGCCTCTGACCGGTCCACCACGTTCAAGGCAGCCTTGCCTGCTCCCGGCCCCTTTCCCTTCTGGGAATCAGTATTCCCTTGCCCTGAGGGTGGCTGATAAGTAGCTTTCGGGCCTTCAGTGGTCGCAGTGGCCTTACCCTTCCATTGCCCCCTAGGCCTATAGTTTCTGCCATCGGGGTTGCTGTAGCACTCGAAGTCACGGTGCCCCAGTTTCTTGCAGTAGTGACACTGCACATCATTCCCCTTGCAATCCTTGTCGGGATGGTCACCTTTGCACCACTTACAGAAGTAGTGGCGCTCCGGTCCAGAGCCCGTACTAGCTGCTATCACAACACATAATCAATACACACTTCACAACTTAACAACACACATTTAAATCCGATTTCAAAATCAAGTGGTTACCCTTCATAGGCTGAGAGCGTAAGGGTTTAGCCGCATAGGCGTACGTGAGCTTCAGCGGCTCCTCAGCGGTGGTGGACTGGGCTTGGCCCTTGCCACCCTGTTGCTGGTCCTTTTGGTGCTGAGGGTATGGTTTCCTCTTCTTCCCTCCTTGGTACCCTTGCGAGCTTTGGCCCTCGCTCGAGACCTTGCGCTTATGCGCATTCTCCTCGTCCCTCAAACGGACGGTAATCTCCACCTTAGCAGCGGCATGATAGCACTCCTGAAGTATCAAGGTGTTAGTCATGCCCCGCATACATTTACACACTCACATATAACATAACTCATCCACACTTAGACATTATTGAAGATACCTGCAAGCTGTGGTACTCGGCTGGCCCCATGCCATAGCGTAGGCGGTGGCTCAACCCACTGTAGAAGCGGTTCACTAAGACCCGGTTCGAGTAACCTAGGTCGGGTAGGAGATGAACAAGGTTGGTGAAGGCGGTGTAGTAGTCGTCCACCGTCATTTTGTCTCCTTGCTTTAAACTGTCGAGCTCCAGGCGCTTTGCCTCTTGCACATGCACTGGGTAGTACTTGGCCCATAGCAATGCCGTGTACTACTCCCATCCAAACTCCGGGTCGGCCACTTTCTCGGCCCGTACAAGTTTCCACCAGTTTCTAGCCGAACCCTTCAAGTAATACGCAGCAAGTCGGACCTTGGCATCAGCAGGAACCAAGGTCTCGTAGGCGGTCTCAAGCTCCGAGATATACGCCTCTAGTTTGGAAGGGTCGGTCTCCCCTTTGAAAGACGGGGGCCTCAAATCGGCCAATGCTTTCACCCAATTAGTCTCGTGTGGCTGTGGTGGTGGTGGTGGTTCAGGCTGATCCTGACCAACGGGCTGTTGTTGCCCTTGCTGCACTGCGGTTACTATTTGTGGTATCACTTGAGCTAGGGCGGCCGCCATTGCCTCTGCCATCATCTGAGCGGTAGGGTTCTCCCCTGGGTCTCCCAAACCACGCCCGCGGCCTCTTCCTGGTGGTCGCCCTGCCATCTGAATTTTTTTACATGAAGCACATTAGTATTGTGCATACAAACTTATCGGGTCAAGTGTTTATAACGTCCTTTGGACGACAAGGTTTAAATTTCCTAACTCGGTATATTCCTAAGCTCGGTAATCGGTAATCAGAGCGATACTTCGCTCTGATACCACTTTTTGTAACACCCCAACAGTAACCTTCACACTTAATCAATAATCGCAGCGGAAATCATAAACTTAACCCTATACCAAAAGGGCGGTGTTACACGCCGTTAGCCACCTAACAAGGCAGTTACATACAATGTATCGGTCTGATTACGAGAATCCCGAGCATAATTACAACCTTACAAAAATCACCTATCCAAAAAGAATCACAATATACCGAGTGTAAATGTACAAAAATCACTCAACCAACTTTACATCCACCAAACAAAAGCCTCGAGTATACAAATACTACTCGGGTCCACTATCCAAAATAACAAAAGTATCTCTTCTCGCGCCATGCTATAGCCAGTCCGCTTCCTCGATCACTCTCCTGTAAAATAATATGTGCCCCCAAAGGGGGTCAGCAACCTTTTGCTGGCATGGTTAACGTGCGGCCTGCTGACTACCAGGATACACGCAACTATTTGTCATGATAACATGGCGTTGATTTTAACATACAACATGCATATATTTAGTAAAAGTTACTGCAGAACAATAACAACACATAGAAGATGGGAACATTTCACTTTAGGAAACAACCAACCTGGTTAGTCAACTTGTAAGCCTAGAGGATGACTTCATCCTCATGTTAAGCTTAACACATATCACATTATGTTTGTTAGTCGAATGAACAACTTTAACTTAAAAGATGAGACGGGTGTAGTGACCCGAACACATCAAACACATAATTTCCCCCTAGCCCGAGTGGAAGTCAGGTAGGTAAGCTTTGGCTAAGCTAATGGGAGGTCGAATTCCCAAGAAGGGAAAACTACCCTAACATAAGGAGAGAGCCGAATCTGATTCAGATGTCGACTCCCATACATACACGCGTGACCGGAACGACCGGATTCCTCACTCCCCAGGTTAGCACTCGTTAGAAGTCCCACAATGGGAGCTTAACAATACCTCACACAAGTAAGTGTTTAAGTCAGTTAGACATACAAGGGAAGCAAGGCACAATTCAACAACAAATACCACAACTAAACATACATAGCCGTGGTTAGAACGTCCTTAGGTTGGGGACGTTATTACCGGATACCGTTCTCTTACGTTTCCTAGCTTTGGTTAATTAATAGTTAGCACGCATTCGAGGTTACCGGTATCGGTACGCACACGTCACATTAGTAATGAGAACTGTAAACTCATTTCATGATTTAATCTTACAAGGTTGTAAACACACAGAAAAATAAACAACAACCAAGCCGGTGTAAACCGGTAGGCAACAGACTGCAAGAAAACCATACCTTGGTCCTTGCCGCTCTAGTGTTCCACCGTACGTTGTTCCTAAACATGATTGATAACGTCGGTTAATTAATTTATTTAACTTCGAGCTTTACTAAGTATTTTACATGATTATATGACATGTTTTAAATGCCTAAACTTACCCTAGATTACCTTCATTATACCCCCTAGGATTAACTACATTTACCATATTTTTCCATTTTTTTTGTAGGTTTTGGTGTGTCCGACCCACCGTCCGACACACCAACTGGGTCGGACCCTTCCAGTAATCTTCGGGTCTGAAAATCTCTACTTGGTCCGACCCATGTCCGACCCAACCATCTGGGTCGGACCATTACAGAAACATTACCGTCTTTTAATCTATCCCGTCCGACCCATGTCCGACCCAACCATCTGGGTCGGACCATTACAGAATCTTCTCCGTCTATCCAAACGCGCCCGTCCGACCCATGTCCGACCCAACCAGCTGGGTCGGACAGTTCCAGAAGCAACTACGAGTGGCTAACAGAGGCCGTCCGACCCAACTGTGGGTCGGACCTCTGGGTCGGACGCCACCAGAATCTGCCCAAGAATTGTCAAATCTTTTCCAAACTTTTCCACAAGCCTCCTAGTGTGTTCTAACATCTTTTGGCACACTAAAATCTTCATATATCCCCTTCCAAGTTCATTTACAAGTTTATTTCTAAGTTCCTCAAATACTCTCTCAAAACACTTGTAGTTCACTAGTTTGCTCCCACCTAGAATGCATTTGAACCATTATATCTCTACACAAATTTTGACATGATCTCCCCATAATTTTCACATGTTCCCACTCATCTTTTAACCCACTAAACATTCCAACCATCAATTCATCCAAGGCACCAAAACACACTTAAAATTCACCATTTAAACCACAACAGCCCTCAATATTCATAAACCTTAAAAGCTTGGCTCTTAGGCCCTTAAACAACATTAAATTAAACACTGAATTTCCTCATATTATTAGCAACACCTGCATTTCACTGAACATTTATATTGCTCAAACATAAACACATTCATAGATCACACACTAGTTCAAGGTAAGTTAACTACCTTTGGTTTTCTTTCCAAACTTTCCCCCTTCTCTTTACTTCTTGCTCCACAACCGGTTTTCAACGGGATTTATTGCTACACTAATGACCATGCCAAAATAATTACAATGAGTATGAAGGGTTCATGAATATTATTCCATTAACCCTAGAATCAATATTTGAAACATCATAGGAGGGAATTACCTTCTACTTCAAGATGAAGTTTTTGGTAATGGAATTTAGGCTAGCTCCAACACTTCTACAGGATTGAACAAGCTAAAATGGAGAGAAAACAATGGTGTTTAGTACCCACCAAAATCGGCCAGCATAGGGAATAGGGAAATGAATGAGTTTTTGAGTTCTTTCTTACCTTAGAACAACAAGAAGATGTTTGGCTTCAAGAATATGAAGCTTCCTCTTCAAAATGTGGCATACCCATGGAAATGAAGTATGGAGTTTTGAGATTTTAAAAGGTGGAAAATAATCCCCAAGATGAGAGGAGTATTTTGGTGTAAAAATTTCTTGATTTGGAGCTGATTTAAGGGTAGAACAAGGAGGAGCAAGGTGAGCTATTTGGAGCCCTTGCAAATCGCCATTGCTGGAACAAAATGGAGAAGAAGAGCAGAGAGAGAGGGATGGGATCGGTGAGGCAGAGAGAGATGAGGGAGAGAGAGAGTGTGAGAGAGAGAATAAAGTGAGTTGTATTTTATTGTTTTGTATTTTAGTAAATAAGTAGAATTAATAAAGTAGAGAAGGAGAGGGGGGCTGCTTCACGTGAGACACCAGAGAGAGAGGGCAAAAATCTGACTTTATTTTACAATGTGAGAGAGTGGCACTTGGTCATTAGTAGATAACACCCGTTAGTTCCCGAACTGTCAGTTTTAACAGTCCGGGTCCGGTTTCCAGATTTTTGTTTATTTATTTTTATGGTCCTAGACCTTGACTAATATTTAATTATAGCCATATAATTGACCATAAATTTTTACTAGTCCTTTAAACCCGTTTGAAATTACATTTCCCGGGTTTCTCGAAAAGCGTGCTTTAAAGCTCGTTTGCCTTTTTAATCCACTATTTGGGTCCGTTTCCTTCGGGAATTTTTTTCCACATGTTCTTACTGACTAACATAAGCCTTAAAATATAATAATTATATAATTAACTAACATATTAAGGTTTGGGGTATTTCAAGGATGATCCGTTTTTGACGTCTTTTTATCAATCTTCATGGTTTTCCATAACCTTTTTATTGGTATAGGTTTCATGGGCTGGTTTGACCATTCTAAAAAAGTCAACCCTAGCAAGGCTTAAGAAGCTTTATGGTTTCCATAATTTTATTTTGACTTTTATGAGTCAAATAATGTCCAAATTATTTCTAAAATCTTTATAATATACTTGGAGTGTTTAGAAATTTTCCCAAGATTTATTGACTTATAAATCTTATTATTAAATTCATAATACTATATAATAATATATAATAATTTAATACTTAATAGTATTCTTTAGGGTTAAATAGAAGAAATCCCCTAAATTAATTTCCAAAATTCCACATAATATTAATATTCATAATTCCATACAATACTTTAATATTTAATAATATTAATTAAGGTTTAACAAAAGAAATCCCCTAAATTATCTTAAATTAATTTAGGGGTATTTCAGAACCTGTCATACGGTAGATTCTGAGAACCGGAAATCCCGAAGACGGTTCCCGTTTGAACAACAATAACCGCATTTAACGGTAGAAGATTGAAGATCCAAAATACAAGATAATGGAATTTACGGCACCATGGGGAGACGTGTTTCGCAGTCGCGAGAACCATACATACCCGACAGGAAGGGAAGCAAAACTACACAATGAAGCAGGAAGTGGAGTAATAAAACGGAGACACGAGAGTCTGCGGACTACAACGCTTGAAAATACCAACAACAGTATAGAAACCAACTAGGAAATAGTCAATGTTGGATAACTCCAAACCTACGACGCCAAAAGGGCAATAACACCCGAACAACATAGTTCAGACAATTATGAAAATATTCAGAAAACATATACCAACAGGACTGCGATATAGCTCCTAAGGATTAGTCAAACCTCGGGAACCACCGCAAGGGTGTGGGAACGAGCAACGAAGCAAAGTACATGGAGTACCACAAGGATCGGGAAAGCACCCAAACTAACAACAATCTTGTCAAGAACGCTGAGAAGCTACTCAGGAGATTGGTCACTAAGATCAAAAGATCAGTGGAAGATTCAACAAAACCACTAAATACGGACGAAAACAGTACCGTAATCGGTACATGTTAACTGGAAAACCGACATACCCGCGCACTTGCCAAATCAAGGGCAACAACAACAAGGCAACTTGGGGAGACATTGACAACCATCAAGTACTTACTTAAGTACCACCAGGAGGATTGAAGCAAACATGGGATCTCTAATCCTAAGAATTTAAAGAACCAAACTTTGGAAAGGCCCAACGACCTGACCATCATATTAACAAACATACCAGTCAGCGAGAAGCTAGACTTGGTTAACACTTCAGATATGGCAAAGCCATGAAGATTTTCTTTTAAACCTGAGATTTTTATTTTAAACCCAAAATTTTCTTTCGAACCATAAACTTTTCTTTTAAACCTCAGATTTTTAAAACCAAACCAGAAGAATCACGGTGAGTATCATAGAATGATACAAGAGGTGTCGACAATTGAATACTTCACCTAGGTGTGTGACGCGCACTACGAGTGTACCCAAATACGGGATGTGGGACGACCGCACTCCAAAGGAGCTTGCGGGCCTAACAGACCCTTTTGTGAGTTAGTCGGGTAAGTGGTAACGTGCCAATAAGGTACCCCACGTATGTATACATGTAGTATATGAAACACGAGAAGTAGTCAGCTCCGTTCTACGGACCATAAGATAAATTCAAACCGAAACAAACGGATACCTCAAATAATCGAAGGAACTCAGAAAAGCTTACAAGCTAACGAAGTCAAGAATTTACTCCAGGAGGATGATTAAGAGTGATGAAGTGCGAAAAGCACTAGTAATTGAGCAAAGACATCGGATATGTCTCAAGGATATTGAAGTAAAGCATATTATCTGGAATGGAAACCCAGCCTAAACACAATAAGGCAAAGCCTAACATGAACACGACAATGTCC
Source organism: Limonium bicolor (assembly GCA_023374045.1). NCBI lineage: Eukaryota > Viridiplantae > Streptophyta > Magnoliopsida > Caryophyllales > Plumbaginaceae > Limonium > Limonium bicolor. The sequence goes on from CM041782.1 coordinate 53,467,068, forward strand.
AATGGACAAGTAAGACACCCAGAGTGATCACATAAGGTACCGGAGAATACCGTTCGTCACTGAAGAGGATATTAAACCGGTCAAGGACATTAAGAAAAGTATTTGTTGTCTACCCTAAAGAACGGGAGACGTATAACCCTAAATGGGAAAATTTGAAACCCGAACCGCAATGCGGAGTAAACTGAACATACTCAAATGTTAGCCAAATGTAATGACATCTCTCAATAACACCCAGGAGCAATCCTCGAAGGGTGTCGAAAGCATGATAAGTGCATAAGAGCTAGAATGAACACTCAGTTGGAACACCGAAGGGATCCCACTTACCAGGGGATACCCTAAATTAAATAAATGGTACTGATCAATACCAAAATACTTAATGGATCTGCAACGGACGGAAGCGTGATGCAATAATCTTATCACGGAGCCCAATGATACCTCCAAACCATTTGATGGTATACGGAGAAACGATGTTTGTGAACAGCCTAAGATGAGCAAAGCTCTAGGGAACATGGCTAGTATGCCATGAACCCACTAAAATACATAGACCTAACGGTTGCAAAACCATTGTGAACCATATGGAGAGTTGCCAAAACAGCACCAGTAAAGGTGGTTTAATAACCAACGAGCAGGGATAACCCTCATTAATGTGACACCGCGAGATCGGTGAACACATAAACTCCAATGAAGAGGATGTCACCAGTGAATGTATGAAGATACACCTCTTTCATAACTACTAATGTAGTGAAGCTTGAGCATATAATTATTGCCAAGCAGAGTGGAAATATGCTATCATAGCAATTACTGGAAACCGAAGAGTAACCGGTTTAGAAGGAACGTTGTATGGGTATAACTCGAAGCATAGAATCAATAACGCTCAAGGAGCTCAGAAATAAAAAGGGTGAGCCATAGTATAAATGGTGGAAATGCATGATCTGAAGCTAGAAACAGTGGATGTCATGTAAATCAATACTGTAAAATCAGTAAGAACACGGTGCGCAGCAAGCGACCAATACATGGGAATAAATCACACAGTGAGATGGAGTTGCTAAATACAAGATGGTAGACAGACCGAGCAGCAAGCAAACAATGTGTATTACTATTACAATAGTATAAGTGATTTACCGCCAAGAGTTTACGTCTCTACACTCTGTAGGACTTAGTGTTTTGGTATTGCGCTTGTGCGATAATGATCTAGTGAGATAGCTAGGAATTTGGAGAATGTCAATTATGGTAAAAAGTAGAAAGACTTATGAAAGTCACAAGGACCGACGCATAGAAAATACAAGGTCGTACAAGTAAAGAACACTCTTACAAATCAGGTAAGTGGGCATAATTCAGAAGCCACTGACAACAGAGGAAGCACTACAACTAAGTAGCCACTTAACCTCAACCAACAATAAGTTGGAGGAACCCAGTGAATAATCATGGGAGTACGAATAGTATGTACATTGATTCTAGAGAGCTGGATAGAAAACCTATAACTCATTGAGTTCACGTACTGTAAAAGAATACCACACTTGATTAATAAACCTTATTACTAAGATAAAAAGGGATAAAAGGATATTGTATAACATATTAAGGATAACGAGAAGGGCAAATAAACCCAAGTTATCACGGTCGCGCAGTAGAAGCTAGTGGGCCCAAATTCTAAGGTTTAATACACCTAGTGAATGAATGGCTAATTATCAATGCCTTGAAGCCTCTAAGGCTAGAACCGAACCCGGTTAAGAGTTAAACAAACTCCGATGGGAATTCTTGGTGCAGGGACTAACCAACAATATGGTTAAGACCCTTTGACCAGAATACATTGTGTAACAGACCGCATGGAAGTTGAACCACTCCGTGACGGCTAAACGCCTTAGACCTATGTCCAATGTTGACACATGGTAGATTACGTGGGTGTAATCCCTTTTTAAGGGGGGTAGGGCGAAAACCGCGAAATGTATGTTTTACGTGATAGTGCGTAAACTACAATGCGCATAGCACAAAAGAATTTGTCTTGACAATTGGTACTTATGTTACATAAACATATGTATACAATTCATAGTGTAATTATGGATTGTGAGACTAGAAGTGGAAAGGAGTAGAGAAACTCTAGGGGAATGAGAACCCCGATTGGTAATAATTTAGGAAATGAGTATGTTTGAGGAGTTTGATGAGTATAAATCGGTACGAAACCAGATGTTGAACCTAGTGAGAATTGAGTGCCCTGGGTGACTTGAGTTGATTTGATTTTTTTTCTTGTAAATGATTGAGGATAGAAAATTAATTGGAAGTATGCATGTAAAATTCTTGGGTATAGTAGTTGAAGATAAGTTAAGTAACAATTGATGAGATGACTAGTAAGTGAGTGAATGAATTCTAGAAATTGGTAAATGTATTGAAGGGTGATTATGACTAGAAAGATTAAGAAGATAGAAAATGAAATTAATGTTTGACTATTTGATTGGGTGAATTGAGGTGGGAGGCGGAACTTGATTTGCTAGCGATCAAGGGAAACCGAACACAAATTGGGGTGGATGGATAGTCCAACACCAATGCTGATCACATTGGGGTTGAATGACTCTTGAAGCTCCCTATAAGTGGCCACAATTAATCGCACTAGTAATAGGTGAAACTAACATAAATTGGAACTTAGAGATGTATTGAGTTTTCAAAATGAATTTCCTAAATTGATTTTGACACAAATGGTTTTCTTCAAACTTGAGAATGAGGATCGGTTTTAAAACCGCTCCCACGGGCGCTAGTTGGACCTTCCCAAGGCTAGGCACCGGTATCGGGTCGAACCTAGGAAGTAAGGCTAGTTGTGAGCCGGTGGAAGTGATGATTAGTTTTGAAACCATTACAATGGACGAGCAACGGTAATAAGTGATCGGTAGGACGTTTGTAGTGTGTGTTTTGAATTTTTCCAAGGGCCACCGGATATAAGTAGTCCGGTCAGGGAAGAGTACCCACTTTGGAGCCTGAGGATCTCTAGATGTGCAAATGAATTTGATCAGAACCAAAGAACCGTAGGGCCAAAGAGCGTAAGTGCCCAAAGTCATGACGGCCATGAACCAGAAAGCGTAAGTGTTCAAACGTGACCTATACCTAAGGGATCACTCGATATGGGAGAGGATTGTTGTGCCTTCTTTATCTACGGATGGAGCCCATGAGAGTGCTATGCATGCTTGACATGTTGTTTGGATGTGTGGTATGCATTGAGTTAGGCTTTTGGAGTCTGACAGGTTATATAGTGTTTATAACCTTTGTGTTAAGTATTTTGGTGACTAACAATTTTAGATCCGCCAACTTTGAGAGCAAAGTTCTTTAAGAGGGTAGGTTGAAATACCCCAAACTTATTTAGGGTAATTAAATTACTCTAATACGATATTGAGGGCCTATTAGTGCCTAATAAATTTTGGTAAGGAAAATAAATACAAAAGAAAAGAGAAAACGCTTAAAAAACAAAAAACGCTAAATTGAGCGTTAAGTGACTGTAGGAGGAATATGACCTCGAAAAGGGTCTTAGATGAATTTAAAAGGCTTAATAATTCCTAAATAATGTGTTAAAACGCTAATAAAGCTTTAGCGCACGTTTTTCGAGAAAACCCGAAAACATGACTTTGAGTGGTCAAATGAACCCGTAAAAATTATAGTTCATTAAATAACTATAAATAAACGTTAATGGGAGCTTAATAAACATTAAAAATTAAAGAAACGAGAAAATTCCGGAAAACGGGCCCGATTAGTGAATAGTGCAAAAACCGGGTAAAATAACGAGTGTTTTCTATAATATATGAAAAAAAACGCTCCAGCTTGTATAATATGTGGGGCTGGTTTTTACAGTATAAATCAGCTCCCTCACACACCTAATAAACTAGAAAGAAAAGAAAGAAAGAAAAGGGAAAAAGTAAAAGTTACAAAAGCAACTTTGTTCCCTCTCTCCTCCCTCATTTCCCTCCTTCCTCTCTTTCTTCCATTTCTCCTTCCTCCAGCCGGCTCCCCCATCCCTCTCTTCTGGTTTTGAACTTTTTTGAAGCCTCCTCCATGGCAGCCCCTCTGTCCAAGCTTGCCCAAGCCACACCAAGGCTCCAAATCAAGAAAAAACTACATATTCTTCTTCTCCTCCTCAAGCTCTACACTTCTCTCTTTTCAAAATCCAAAAATGAAGAACTTCATCTCCATGGGTATATCCCATATGAAGAGAAAATGCCACCATCTTGTAGCTTGGAGTCTCCTCTATCTCCTAAGGTAAAAATATTCAAGAAAAACTCATTTTTCTTCACCCTCCTTTCTTGACCGATTTTGCCCCGCTCTGATACCTTGTTTTCTCCTTGTTTTTGAGCTTCATTTCAACCCTCCAATGGTGGTGGAATCATCTTCTTGATTCAAGGGTGAAAACCCCTCATAAAACTCCAAAGGTAAACCCTAGAATTTGTGCTTTAAGCTCCTTCATTGGATTAGTGTATTTCCAAAGGTTTAGGATTTTAATTGTGTGTATTTTGTGTTCCTTTAATGTTGGAATTGAGTTTGGAAACTCCATTCCCACTTGACCAAATTTGGGAAGAGGAAGAGCAAGAAGAGAATTAAAAGGGGAACTTGTGAAATTAAGGTAAGAAATCTACCCTAAACCTTGTTTTGATTGTTTAAGAATTTGGGATGGTTTAAATTGAATAATGAACCCAAAATATGAAGAATAATGTGTTTAGTTGATTTGAGGGAACTTGTGAATTGTTGGTTTGAATTAAGGGCCTTAGAGCCATGCACCTTATGTTTAGTGCTTATATTATTGTTGATGGGATTTTGAGGAAATTATGTGTGCTGGTAGGACCCTTGTATGGGTGTGGCTAGTTTAGGTTTGAAAAATGTGGAAATTGATAAATGTGGACATGTTAGGTTTATGGGGAGGCTATGGCAAAATTTTAGTGGAAAATGAGTGTTCTAGGTGGCTTGGTAAGTGGGGGAGACTTAAGTGCTCAATTGGGTGGAGTAAAGATGTTTGCTAACCTTGGGATGGTAAATGGAGGATGAGTAAGGGAGTGTGTAAAATCTGTAGCAAGGAGGGATAAGGATATGTAAAAACTCTAGAAATGAGTTAGTGTGCAAGACTTAGGAAAATGGGAGTTGGACTTGGGTTTAGAAGTGCAAATGTATAGGAATGAATGGGAATGGTCATTAGGTGATTTGGTAAGGTTGATAGGAGGTAGCAACTAGCAAGAAGAAGCTAGAAATGCACAAGTGTGCAAAATGTGAAAGTGGGAATGAAACTTTGTAGATAATTTAGCAAGGATTGGAGTAAGGATTTAACCAAGGATTTGAAGTGGTTTAGAGCATGTTTTGAGGTGTTAAAATGTGTAGGAAACTTGTGGAAAGATTAGGGAAAGATTTAGTGTGGATTAAGGGTTGATTAGGGGTTGAAAAATCACTTAAGTAATAGTTTTTAGAAAGGTCCGGGACTTAGGATAGGAACCAAGTCCCAGACCGCACCAAAATAAGCCCCGAAAGTTGAAAAATGAAGTGGTCCGGGACTAGGGACCCGGACCAAGTCCCGGACCAGAGGAAAAAATCACCCGAGAGTACGTTTTGGCATTGGTCCGGGACTAGGGACCCGGACCATGTCCCGGACCAAGTGAAAAATTCATCCGTGAGTGTTTTTAAGCCCTCTAAAGGTGGGAGACTGATGAGTATTGGTTTTAGATGATGTTTAGGTGTTTTTTGGTGACCTTTAAAGGTCCTAGGAAGTGTAAACAAGTTTGAGAAGTGATTGAGAAAGTTGTGAGTTTAGGAACACTTAAGTAAACCAAGATAACGGGATAACGGGGTAAGTACAGGAGTAGCAATTATGTACGTACCGTAACGCCTTAACATTAATAGAACCATTTGACATGTAATCAGTGGTTCGAGAATAAGACTCGAGGAACAAGTGTGAACCAAGGAACGTGAGAACACCCTGTAAAGTTAACCCCGGTGAAAGGTATGATTTTCTCATGCTCTGTATCCTAACTTGGTTACTCCGATTTGTGTGCTTGTTTGATTGTGTGATCACCTAACAAGATAAATGCACGAATCAGAATGTTTGCACTTGCTTATGCTTGTGTTGTATTGTTGCTTGTTGGATTATGAATTGAACTTAAGTTTGTATAATTCATGAAATGTGTATTGTGGATGTATTGCTTGAGTGTGAATGAGCATAGTAGTGCGACTCATAGTTGATTCTTGTTTGAGTAGTGACTCGTAGGAAGAGTCAAGTGCGAAATAATAAAATGTGGAAACACACCAAAACTATCGAACCAAGAAACAATAACGTAAATCTATAACTCACTAGAACGTGAGAGAATTGTACGGGAATTAGTAAACTTCCGAAAACGGTTAGAGAACCGAATTGTCTTAATCCACAAACCAAACAAAGGTGAATGTATTTAGTAACCTCTATTAGAGGATTTATGAGAGTTCAAACTTGAACCTTGAGAGAAACAAAGTATGGTAAGGGACCACCAAACCCCTTAGAAAGATAGTAGAACCCTAATGAGAGGAACCGACTAAAATGAGCAACGTCCTGAACATGAGAGTATTCGATAAGTTGGGTAAAGCCTTAAATCTTATAATACTAGAAATTGAGGAATTCCCTAAGCCAATAAATGTTATCAAGAGAGATACCTCTAGGATAATCCATGAGATTGTGAAATGACTCCGAGAGAGGAGTTTTGGGAATTTGAGTAGTCCGGCAGAGAACTGGACATTTGTGAACTTGAGGAGCTAAATGCATAGCTCCTTTTGTATTTGTAAGCCCGGTGGTGGGTCTTGTGTATGACCCTACCCGGAGGTCGTGGCAAAGACTTAAAAGATGCCTTCGAGTATTGAGTATTGGTTTGAGTATTTGATATGAGAATTTGATTGAGGTAGAGAATTGAGCATTGAGTATTGAGTTGAGACTTGAGAGAGTTGAGTTTGTAATTTGAGTATTGAGTTTGAGATTGAGAGTATAAGAATTTGAGTAAGTGTAACCCAAGTGAGTGGGGTGACAATGTAGAATGAATTGGGGCATAATAAGGTATTACCCTCAAAGCCTAAGTATATAACAAATTAAACTAACCTCTTGATGTGTGTGTTAGTGTTTGTGTTCTTCATTGAACCTTGATTGTGTTAAGATGCATATATAATGTATTGATGCCTTGCATGTTGTTTGAATTAAAACGAACCGCATGCTCTCGACCAAATAGTCGGTGTACCCTCTCTAGTACGCGGGGTATGTGAATTTCATATGCAGCAATTTTGCTGAGCCCCTAGGGACATCGTTTTTATTTTCCAAGTACATGGATTCCGGTCACCGTTCGAGAGTAGGACAGGTTATTATTAAATGTGGGTAGCTGTTAAGAAATTGTATTTGTTGTATTATGGGATTGTAAGACCGCACGGTCATCAGTAGACTTGGGAATTGTAGATACTCGGTATAGCATTGAATGGTTATTGTATTGTATATTATGGAATGGAAGTTTATTTTTGGTTTGGAAACTGTTTAAGTAATGGAAGTATAGTTTGTATAGTGTACTCGGTATAAGACCCATCAGACTGATATTGTATTTGTATTGATTGTTTAGTTTGGATTGGCCTTGTTAGTCACGTGGGTGGCTAACGGCAGTGTATCACCCCCGGTTGGATTGGAATTCCGCTGCTTGTGAAGAGGTAATGGAGATGGGTTAGGAGTTAATTGTGTGATTACCGGTAGGGGTGTTACAAAAAGTCAGTGAGGATCAGATTTCAGCTTTGATTGAGACCCCTTCCCAGCTAGATATTGAGGAAATTGTTAGAAATATGAGTAATTTTAAAGCTCCTGGCCCTGACGGTTTCCCAGTTTGGTTCTTCAAGAATCACTGGGATAAAGTAGGGAGCAGTATCTTTGAGGTGATCAAATCAGCTTTCTGTACTAGCCAATTCTGTAGGAAACTCAACTCCACCCTTATTTTCCTAATTCCTAAAGTTCCCACTCCTGTATCAATGAAACAGTTTAGACCCATTGCCCTCTGTAATGTTACTTACAAAATCCTAGCTAAAACTCTTGCTAATAGAATCAGGAGTGTCATGTCTAATGTTATGTCTCTCTTCTAAAACTGTTTTGTCCCATACAGACACATTCAAGATAATTACGTTATTATGCAAGAGGTTCTTCACTCAATGGGAAGGACCAAAGCCAAAGATGGATGGGCTATCATCAAGGTGGATCTTGAAAAGGCCTATGACAGGCTATCTTGGAGCTTTATTAAGAATACCTTGGAATGTCTTAAGTTTCCTCCTTCTTTCATTGAGTTAGTAATGTTTTGTGTTAGCACATTCTCAATTAAAGTCCTTTGGAATGGTACACAATCAAATGCCTTTTGCCCTGCTAAAGGTCTTAGACAAGGGGACCCTTTTTCTCCCTATCTGTTTGTTTTCTGTTTGGATAGACTGTCTCATATGATAGACGATCCTATTAGTAATCACCTTTAGTCTCCTATTAAGCTTTGGAATAAAGGTCCATTATTGACCCATATATTCTTTGCGGATGATCTGGTTCTAATGGGAAAGCATCAAAGGAAAATGTTCTAGCTATGAAAGATGTTTTGGTCTCTTTCTGCTCCATGCCTGGACAGAATGTAAGCTATGAGAAATCCAGGGTTTTGTTTTCTAAAAATGTCTTGTCTAGCAATAGAATTAATATTAGCAAAGTTGTAGGTATTCCGTTGGCTGATAAGTTTGGCAGATATTTAGGGGTTAATCTAGTTCAGGGGAGAGCTGGCAACTCTTTATTCTCTGACCTTATTGAGAAACTCGGGAGGAAAGTGGATGGCTGGAAGGCAAAATCTCTGTCCTTTGCGGGTAGGTTAGTTCTTGCTAAATCTGTCTTGGAGGCAACCTCTACTTTTCAGATAATGTCTCAAAAAATCCCTTAGAAATCTTGTAGCAAATTAGAGAGAATTTGCAGAAATTTTCTATGGGGTCATTCAGAAGGTGAAAGAAAATTACACACCGTCTCTTGGAACACAATTTGTAAACCTAAAAAAGAAGGAGGTCTTAGGTTGAGAGATCTATCTTGTATGAATAAAGCTTGTTTTGCTAAGCTAAGTTGGAGGTTGATCCACAATCAAAATAGTTTTTAGGCGAAAGTGCTAATTATTAATAAGTATCAGAAAATTGAACATAGAAATCCTTCTACTACTTGGAGGAATATTTTGCAAAGCAATGACATTATAGAAGAAGGGTCTAGATGGAACTTGGGAAATGGGAAAACTATTAACTTATGGCTTGACAAATGGCTATATAAAGAGCCTCCCATATCATTTGCCCATGACACTGCGGGATTGGATCTGTCCACGAAGGCTTGTCAATACTGGACCATGGAAAATGGTTGGAATTTTGATCTTCTTAGTACTTTCCTCCCTCCTAGAATCCATTACACATTGTCTGGGAAGATTCTTAAAAGTGGTGGTAATGATGATAAAGTTATTTAGGAGGGTAGCAAAGATGGAAATTTAACTGTCTCCCACGTATATAAACTGTTATCTGATCAAGGGAAATCGGGTGATATTTGGAAATTAATATGGTGTCTTCATGTTCCTAAAAAAGTCAAAACCTGTCTTTAGTTGACTGCTCATAATGCTTTGAAAACTAAAAGTTTGTTATACTCTCATGGACTTATTGCAAATAGCTCTTGCAGTGCTTGTGGGGAGATTGAAAGCACGGACCATGTCCTTAGATGCTGCAAGGTTGCTACTGAAGTATGGAATACTCCCTCCGTCCTGAATTGACCGTCTTGTTTACTATTTGGATATGTCGTTTGACTTCAAGTTTTAATATATAAGATAAATTAATTTTGAAAATTTAAGTTTTGCATATGATTCCTTACATGATAAACTATATGTTACAAAATTTAGTTTTATAAAATTATTTTATCTTATATGCTTAATATTAAAATAGAAAAATGTGCCATAAAGCAAACAGGACGGTCAATTCAGGACGGAGGGAGTATTATGTGTAATAAAGTTAATTTAAATTTATTTCCTGTTGATTGCCCCTTCCTCTCCTGGCTCAATCTGAATTTAAAATGTAATAAGAAATTTCCACATATGGAAGGAGTTAAATGGCCCCAAGTATTTGCCATCACTTGCCATGCCCTTTAGTATTGGCGCAATGTTAAATTTCATGAAAACTTAGATGAGACTTTGATGCCTATTGATTTAATTTGGTACAGGCTAAAACATTGGCTGCGGTATCCTGGGAAGCTGGGCAGAGAAGCAACTCTGAAGAGGAGCGACATGCCTATGCAGAAATGGGAAGCTCCATCGGCTAACTGGTATAAATTGAACTCGGATGCTTCAAAACTCTCATCAGGTCTATCCGCAGCAGCCTATGTTTGCAGGAACCATGAAGGCAAATGCATATTTGGAGCTATGAGACAACTAGGAGATTCTACGGTGCTGGAAGCTGAGTTGTGGGGACTAAAAGATGGGTTGGTGAATGCAAAGGCCCTGAGCATTCAACAATTAATTCTAGAAACAGACTCTGAGGAAGCATTAAACCTCCTCGCAAAAGCCACAGTGAACCCTTTGGTAGAGAATATTACGAATACTTGTTGTGATATAATGAATCACTTTATCTGTTGTTCAGTAAGGAAAATCAGTCATAGACAGAATGCTCTAGCAGACTTAATAGCTAAAGTTGCACAAGAACATGACAACAGATATACTTTCTTTGAATCTCCTCCCCCTTTCTGTATGGATGTTCTTATGGCTGAGAGATTTCCTCTCAGACAGCATAAAGAAAAAGTAAATTTTTTCTTTTTGATCAAAATAAAAAAGAAACCTCCCTAGGGCGAGGCGGTTTCTTTGCTAGTATAGGATAGGGCTTATCAGAACAAAATTGGAAATCTGGACAATCCGATGGCCACGATTGAGCTTTGGGATTGCGGATAAGATGACGATATGGCAAAGAAGCCGCCGTGTTACATGGTGGTTTCAGCTTGGCGGAGCCAGAAGCCGCCTCAGTCTAGGGCGATTTCTGACAAAAAAAAAAAAGCCTAATGCCGCCTCAGTCCAGTGCAGTTTCTCAGAAACTATCTGACGCAAAGATTGCTACTTTGTCATCGTTCGGTGTTTTCTGGTAATTTTATGGAAAAATAACCATCACCGGCAATTTTTTCCTGAAAATGGCATTTTTGTGAAAATTTATCTACAACAAATGCACCCATTACATTACGCCCATTATTTCCGAAAATTTAAAGTTGCTTCCAGCCGTGGATATTGGCTCCACTTTGTTTTTCTAGCTCTTCCAAATTTTAAGTGTTATAATTTGTTAAATATTTAACTTCGCAAAAAGTTTAACATACAATTTTATACATATGATATATATTAGTGAAAGTTTTTATTTTATGTATATAAACTCTACGAACATCTTCAATAAAGTTAGCCTCTTTCGACGGTCTTAACCGTTATCAGTATTCTTAGTTTCATCCAAGATTTGTATATGGTTAATTATGGTGTTCTTTTTTTTTGGTAGGGTTGATAAACAACCATATTTATGGGTCTTTATATGAAGTTTATATTACGCTAGCGTTCATAGATGGTTTTGACGTATTTGACGTACGTGGCAACTCCAAACAAATAATCACAATCCTACTTTTTGCATTTAAAGGGTTAAGTTTTTTTTAGTACATATATTGGTGTACTAGCGCTTAATTGATATTTGTTCAGCAACAAAAAATATTCATTTTATTGTAAAATGTTTTTGTAAGTTTCACTTTTTGAAATGCCAAATACATATACTAATTTAAAAGACATTATATTCTAACTTCATCAAAATATATACATAACACACTTTATTTAGAGGAGCACAAATTATGATTAAGAATTACATAATTTTATTGCTTTTTACACTTTAGATTTGTATGGTCCCTATACTCTTAAGTTATAATAATTTTGGATGGTTTAGAAAACTATTTAGTTAGTAGTCTTGTGTGTTTCTTAGTTGTGGTGAAGTACGCATGGTGTCAACGACCTATTTCAACTAGGGTGGTTTTGGGGTCGTGACATAATTTGGTATTAGAGTAAAACTGATTAGAAAATAGATTGTGAAAGATATTTAAAAAAATAATTGGTTTTATGATTAAAATTTGGACAAACTATCAAATGGAAGAATTATATTTTCCATTGAATGATTCTTTCTTTGGGCTAAATACATGTCCTTATATTTTGTGTGAGAGAATTGAAATGTTTTTATGATTGTTGATATGTTAGAAACCTTATCGTTAGCGAATTGATTAATTTATTATTAGGACAATTGGGTAGCAGTATAAGTTCCAGCTTCGAGGATGAAGCTTTATTTTTTGGGGGAAATGATGTAATACCCCTAAATTCTTAAACAAATATATTATATATTTATGAGTACAATATATGGTTTTGAGCTTATTATATATTTTTAATAATGGAATTTGTTTTAATAGAATAACTTGTTTTAGAAATACATCATTGTGATTTTTAATGTCGTAGTAGTGATCCTTGGGTTTTCCTGATTAATTTGGTGTATTCGCTTGTTTCTAACATCGTTATAAGACTAATTGTATAATTTTAATACTAGTATTGATTTTACAACAATAAATAGAAAAACTTTAGTAAACCAGATTTATTTTTTGGTATTCCTTACTTAATTTTAATAAATCAATTTTGACCTTTGGTATTTCTGACTTTATTTAATAAACCACTTATACTTCTAACTCTTGGTTTTCTGTGATTAGCTCAACTAGTTTAATTTCTTTTATTAATTAACTAGTTCGTACTCCCTTCCTCTTCATTTTCCATCTGTCCTCTTATATATACGGTTCTACAATTCTGCATCTGCTTGTCATCTCTATTCTAACCCCTTCAAACATCTCTTTCCTCTCAGCAAGTGTCACATTTCTTATCTAGACGAAAAACATAAAAGATAAAGAAAGGGGTTCTCTCTCTGTCATCTATCTTTTACATCTTTATGAGGAGTAGCGTGTGTCGTTAGGGCATCCACAATGGTTTTAAGTTTCTTAACACATTCCTAGGTGCCATGTCATCTAAAAATTATATTTTATTACATAAGAAACTCTATTCACTACAATAACAAAGTTTCTTAATCTTCTCTCTCTTAATGAACAACCAATAAACTATCACCATTTAGATGTGAGATAAAATATGAAAGAGAGAGATACACATAGGTGGGTCTAATGTGTCATAAAAAGTGGGGTTCTTATTTAAGAACCTTGGAGAGAGAAAATTGGTGGAATCCACACCATTGTAGAACATTTCACATATGTAACCGTGTCAAGAACCCCTATTGTGGATGCCCTTAGAGGCCAAATTCTAAATGCAATGTGAATCTTTGTCTGGGTTATGAGTAAGTAATGAGTTTCGTAAATGGGTAATGGTCACCTCAACAACAATATTTTATATGCTACGCGTTCGTCTTTGAAATAAGTTTTGACAATGAGTTTTCAGATTATTATTTTTTCTGGATGAAAACTTCGATATGATTGATACAAAAAAAACTTCTGATTTAGTAGTGTGCTTTCTCTATACCAAGTATGGCATTATTATTATTATATCTTTAAATGCTACAATGTTGATCACACACATCTTCTTTGTATTGAAGATTTCAATATTAGTGATTACTGTTTTTACCATGATAATACAAGATGTTGTTTTTAAATAAATAAATATAAGCGCACACATACATATATATATAGTTTATAAACTTTGTCAGCATATGGTACTCTGATAAGTTATTATTATTATTATTATTATTATTATTATTATTATTATATTATTATTATTATTATTATTATATTATTATATTATTATGTATCTGTGTTGCATATTAAATCTAATGTATCATATAGCTATGCATACTGAAATCATTTTTCCAGCTTTAGTCACGTATAATTGGGTAATTATTTTTGGAACCATAGTGAATTATTCTTCGAACATGAACGGTGGATAATTGGGTAAGTTATCCCGTAGGGCGCTATGATTAGTTAAATAATCCTTGGATTGTTTAGGCTAATCTACAGACTATCACCTGCAAGTTTTAGTATTTGACATCCTCTATGGAGCTGTCACTTTAGTTTAGGCACCTTAGTTAATTAGCGGGGTACGAACACTATTTGCTTTATGTCCCTTGTAGGTTAGCCTTGAGCTATGGTTCCCTTTAAACTTGGTTATGATATTTGTTTTATATATGTTTCCTGTCTGCGGTACCTTTAGTTGAAAAAATTAAACACACCCGTATATATATTTGTGTACTTTCTCATTACTATGTATTAGACTGTATTTATGTAAATACGTAAATTATTGAGCTTTTATTCACAACTTGAATTTTGTAAGTGTTTTGACTACTGCTTTGTTTATGAGGTTTATTGCTTACTGAGTGTGTGGTTGCTCACTCCCCAACAGATTTCATTTTACAGGTTAGTGAGTTTTAAAGCTGCGGTTACTACATTGAGTTATTGGCTGCTTTTGATGTGTTACTGCTTTAGTTAACTTTTAGTTAAATCTTTATATGAAGTGTATGGCTACTAAATCATGATATTAAGTTTTATCATTTTGAGATAATGACTACTTTTAACACAATAATAACTAGACCTGGCAATTCAGGTTGAGGGGTCGGGTTGATATCAACCCTAACCTAACCCATCCCAAAAGTAATCGGGTTGAAAAATCATGACCCTAACCCAACCCATTTAAAATCATTTAACTCTAACCCAACCCACCCGACCCATTTTTAAGCCAACATAATAAATTATATCGACTTTAAATGATATGTTATGCAAAGAATCTAAAGTACTGCACGGTTTCCTATGAATTCAAAAATCTGATAACATGAGCTATTTCCATAGATTTCTTTTTATGAATCCTATCTAGATTTATACATGATCCCAGTTAATCAAATAGAGAACGAAAATAAAAACAAATGATTCATTCTCTAATCCAGATAGAGAATATCTTAATACAATGTCAAAATTTCATGTAGTAGGAAATCTAAAAGTGAATGGCAAACAAAAATCCATAAATAAAAACCGTTCGGGTTAAACCAACCAGGTTATTATTACTTTCCTCCTCTCAGCAACTACAGTAGCTTCAGGTCTATTTCTATATTCTTTCTTTCTTCTATCAGTATAATATCATCTATTCTTAATTGATGAAATTTGGTCAATTAAACAATTAGACCAGCGAAGTCTCTGGAACATCTCCGTATATAATAATAATAATAATAATAATAATAATAATAATAATAATAATAATAATAATAATAATACTTGCTCATCCGATCAGACCAAGGTTTCGAGATCTGAAATCAGAAATACTATGAATTATGTGGTGTACAAACAGTCAGCGAAAGTGGTATCAAATGCAACTGTATCATTATTAGCAAGCATGGTAATTATATATCCATCAATCAATTCGTTATAAGTCAGTCAGTTAGCTAGCTGGGTTTTGAATTAGTAAATTGATTAATTTGTTCATAATTTCTTCCACTTTCAATGGAATAGGGAAATCGAACTAGCAGCAGCATTACACACCAGCAAGATCATAACAGTTAGAAGAACATTATGCAGCACAATATTCACACTGCTGCTACATAATTCACTAAGAGATCTATCATCAAGATCATACTTACAAAATATATACATCTCCAACTTTTGTTCACCCTTAGACACCATCTAAACACATCACTTGTGTTGTATCATTTACAAAAAGCCAAAAACATATTTTATTCACAAAAAAAGCAACATCATGGAGTAATTATCAGTAGATCAGCATCTGCAGCCTACCAAAAGTTCTTCACCAGTCAAGCTTATGATTGGTTAACTTCTTTATCTGCTAAGCTCAAACCAGCTGTGAGAGCCTCCAACGTAGCATACTCTTTGCTCAAATCTGTCATTTAAGAACAATACTCGTTGTTTAACACATGTAACATCAGATATTCAAATAATATTTCACAATAATAACTATATTACAAGTATTTACCTTTACCACTAAACAACCAATGGTTCGAACACATTAAAGCTTCCACAACCTCAGGATCAAGTGAACTACGATACTGATCCAGAGCTTTTCCACCCATACTAATAGCACTTTCAGCACTTATTATAGGAACACTAAGCACATCTCGTGCCATGGCAGCCACCTCGGGATATTGAATAACATGTGTTCTCCAATAATTCATTATATGTAACACCCCTACCCCTAATCACTTACTTACCATCTAATTGTCCCGATTATCCTACTACTCGCAGCGGAAATACAAATACTACGGCGGGTGATACAACGCCGCTAACCGCTTATGCGGCTAGCAAGGCTTACACTACGTACAGTAACAGTCCGATGTTTAAAAAATACCGAGCTACTATTAATACCTCCTAAATACATAATGCCTTTTACATACAATGTTGATTACCGAGTATCCCAAAATAGAATTAATTACATCCCTTCTCTTAAGTTTACAAAAATAATGAGTTTAAGCAACCTACTCATTTCTACCAATTCACAATTCTTTCAGTATCCAAATGGGTGTACCCCATGGTACACCGGCTAATCAAAAAGGCATATAGCCGTGTACAACTTGGTACACCATTCATAAACTACTAAGTACACAAAAAGAAATCAATCTTGATCTCATCACAATCTTCACCCTTCACGAGCAACTATAAAATTAAAAATAGTGCCCCAAGGGGCTCAGCAAAACGCTGCATATAAACTTCGCATATAACGCGTGCTAACTAGGGTACGCCGACTAATTGGTTGAATATACATGGAGTTCATTTTATACATGCATACGTGCTATTACATATAACAATACATTCATACAAGATACAATACATAAAACCGAAGGCAATATACAAGCCCAACAGTATTACAATACCATTCACAATTCTTACTCCATCATTGGTTAGCCAGTTACCCATCCGGGTTAATCGGATATTCTTTACTCTTTTACTCGGTACCACATTACTTACACAATCTTGCTCATACAATACTTACTACTTCTTACTTACTTACTTACTTACTTACTTATACTCATGTTAAGTCGGTGTGACCTCCGGGCAGGGACTACACCGTCCACCACCGGGCTTTCGGGTGGCTCACTAATCCAGGATGCTACCCATTTAAGGTGTTTGGTCCATGGAAAAGATTAAGGCCAGGATTTGGATCCAACCTCTTTTGTCTTCTCCTCCTCACACGTGGCCGAAACTATATCAGACTTCTACTCATTCCAATTTACCAATTTCTTATGTTACAAATGTTAGTTAGTTAGGAATCAGTTAGAAGTCCTATACTACATTACTTGGTCAATACAATACACAACAGGGCACACTCACTTCATTCTCATCCATTCATTTCATGAATTATACAAACTGAGAGTTGAGATAAACATTCAACAAGGAACAATATCATATAAGCACAAGTAAGCGTAATAAATCCGATTCGTGCGTTTTATCTTATTTAGGTGATCAATTAGCACACAAACACACAAATCAGAGTAGCCAAGGTAGCATACTGGGTATGAGAAGTTCATACCGTTCACCGTTGTACTCGAATCCGACTTTCCTTCGGTGTTCACTATTCAAGTCCTAAAACATACATGGAGTTGTATGGTTAATGGCTTATTATTGATTTAACACTTTATTCCATTACCATTCCCTCGGTACACTTGCTAGTTCTTACAAGTCATAAGTGGTTATGAAACCCATTTCATCCTTTAAGTTTGTTTTCTTACTCATGTGCATATTCTCTTATTACTCTTACCCGAAAATGGTGTACTGCTATATATATGGGTGTATACATATATATATATATATAAATATATATACATATGATTACTATTTTTATATTTTTTTTGTATGGCTCGACCGACCTTACCCAGGGTCGGCCCCAAGGTCGGTCAAAGTCAGTGTGTCTCGTTACTGAAAATTCCAGACCTAACCGAACTTGCCAAGTCCAGTCCCAAGGTCGGTCCAAGTCAGTGTGTTCAGGTTCTAGCGATTTAAGTCTCGACCGACCTTGGAAGGTAGGTCCCAAGGTCGGTCAAAGTCAGTGACTTCTGGGCTTATATTTTTACGACTCGACCGACCTTGACAAGTTCGATCCCAAGGTCGGTTGAAGTCAGTAGACTTCCTCCTTTGTAAATCTGGGCTAGACCAACCTTGCCAAGGACGGTCCCAAGGTCGGTCCAGTCCAGTGTTTTCATTTTAATTTCTATTTCATTTCTTTCTTTTACCCCTTTGCTTCCCCAATCTTCCTACAAGTAATCTAACATGCTTTAACACTAATTGGACCCTCTAAAACTCCTTAGTTCATCCATTAACCCATTACTCTTTTCTATACTAATTCACACACATTATTTTCTAAATTCCATTTCAGCTCTAACACTAATCCTTCCTAGTCTTGTTATGGTACAGATTTTTATCCCCCTTCCACCACATACGATTTCCCTTCCTAATGCAATTTCTAAGGTTTACAATGCATTATTTATCACTCTTATTCCACCGACTACCTAGCTCTTTCTCAAAACTGTTTTCAAAGGTATTTCTCTACTTACATTCACCTCTTAAGTGTTATAGTTCCAACGTAAATTTTGACATAGTCTCCCCTAAAATTTAACATTCTCACCACATTATTTTTACTCACACATTGCCATCTCTCACACCTGTTCAACACACACATTATCCATACACACACTAAGCACTAAGCACTAATCACTCATTTAATTCCTGCACATATATACTCATTACCCAAGGTTCTTCCCAAGCTTTTAATCATCCTTTAAGGGTTTCAAAACAGATTATTTCTCTTCCTCATTATACTACAACATAGCTACTACTCAAGACAATATACATTACTCATCTTAAGCCCTTAAAATCTGTTACACTAATGTATACCAACTAGTTCAAGGCAAGGGTAGTTACCTTGTAGTTCTAGCTTTTCTTACTTTGTCCTTTCTTCCTTCTTTCTCTTCCTCTTCCAATCGGTTATGGAGGATTTAAATCCTAATGCTACAACCCACCAATCCATAACCATTTTAATTCAAAGCCACCCTTAAATCAACCTAGAACTTATGGTATGTTTTTAGGGTTTAGGAAAAGGCATTACCTTGCAAGTATATAGATGAAGTGTTGAACAGCAACAAGGCAAGATTCCCACTCCAAAAATGAAGCCAAAATTGGCTCGAGCATAAGGAACAAGAATCTCAAAACTTAGAAATTCTATATTTTCAAATAAGAGCTAGAAGTGTTAGTTTTTTGGATTTATTTTTACCTTAAACCAACAAGGTGAAGGAGGAGCTTCTAATGGTGGTCTTAATCTTCAAGAAGAGGAACACCCATGGAGATGAACATGGGTATTTTCAGATTTTGAACAGAGGGGAATGGTCTCCTTGATGAGAGGAATCCAACGGTACAATTTTTATAATTTTTGGAGAAGGTTTGAGTGTTGAACAATGGAGGAGAAGTGATGGTTGGTGTGGTGGTGTTCAAATCGCCATTGGAGGCTGGTAAGGGAAGAAAGAAATCAGAGAAAGGGGGTGCATACGGTGGGGTGAGTGAGGGTAGGTGAGAGAGAGTGTTTTAATTTTACTTTTTGCTATATTACATTGGTCTTTTAGTATATTAGGTGAGTGAAGAGAGTGAGATGGGGGGGGGGGGGCGGCCCCCACACACACACATACAGACTTTTAAATTTTTATTTCCAAAAGTGGAAACATTAGTTTAGCTTATTTACACTCTCACCCCACAACTTCCCGTTTTTTACAGTTTTCACTACCGGAACCCGTTTTCCGGGATTTTCTCGTTTAATTAATTTTATTGGTTCTAAAACTTCATTAGTGTTTATTAATTACTATTTGGTTGACCGAGATTATTACGAGTCTATTTGAGCCGCTTAAAGTCGTGTTTTCCCGGTTTCCTCGAAAAACATGCTTTAAGGTTCGTTTGTGTTTTTAATCCGTTTTAAGGATCCGTTTTCTTCGGGATTTGTTCCCTCATGTTTATTTAGGCATAATTAAGCCTTTAAAATCTTCATTAGCCTAATTTATCACTATTTTAAATTTCTGGGTATTTCAATCTACCCCCCTTAAGGAACTTTGCCCTCAAAGTTGCTCAAGGATAATGGTTTACTATCACTACTCGTTTGGCAAACCAATTTCCATAATGTGTCTTACTACCACCTACAAGGTGTTCACTTTCTCTACATCACAAGCACTACTCAATTCAAGCACCATACATACTTACCATACACAACACACAATTCCAATACACATCATTCCACAATACACATTGAGTCAATACCATAAAGCACCAATGCATTGCACCTTGTACATACATACCAAAATACACTTCGCACTACATGTGCCATCAAAATATACTACAATACATACATACTATGCAATGCTAACCCGAAGCAATGCAAAAAACAAAATGGCTCTACCCCCCTTAAAAAGGGGTACGCCCCGTACCCGCTAAGTACTAGACAATCTAGTCTATTAACAACTACGGGTACTTCGCCTTCATGGCATCTTCTAACTCCCATGTCACTTCTTCGACATCATGGTTGGACAATAAGACCTTCACCATTCGCACGGACTTATGGCAAGTGTCTCTGGTCTTCGTGTCAAGGATTCTTACGGGAGTCTCGACATATCTCATCGTCGGCTCAATGAATAATTGCTTGGGCTCTAGGACATGACAAGGATTAGCGATGTACTTCTTGAGTTGTGACACATGAAAGACATCATGGACACACCCCAACTCCTTAGGTAAGGCTAACCTGTAGGCTATAGATCCAACTCTCTCTGTGATGGTGTACGGCCCTACAAACTTCGGGCTCAGCTTGCCCTTCTGGCCAAATCGGAATACGCCCTTCATAGGTGAAACACGCAAGAACACTTGGTCGCCCACGGCGAACTCAAGGTCGCGTCGTCGCACATTCGCATAGGATTTCTGTCTATCTTGGGATGCTTTCATATTAGCTCGGATTTGTTGAACTTCCGCTTGTACTTGCTCAAGGTACTCCGGTCCTATGATGACCGCTTCACTCGACTCATCCCAACACAACGGGGTACGGCAAGGTAACCGTATAGAGCTTGGAAAGGTGACATCTTAATCGAAACGTGATAACTGTTATTTTATGAAAACTCGATAAGATGAAACTTATCTATCCAACTCCCCTGAAAGTCTAAGGCACATGCTCTAAGCATGTCCTCGAGTGTCTAGATGGTCCTTTTTGTCTGACCGTCGGTCTGTGGGTGGAAGGCGGTACTCAGCTTCAACTCGGTACCCAGCGCTTCCCGTGTAGCTCTCAAATATCTCGAAAGAAATCTGGTGTCGCGGTCAGATACTATGGTTTTCGGGACTCCGTGGTGTCGGATAATCTCCTTGTCGAATAACTCAGCGAGTTTCACCACCTTCCAGGTGTCCTTCATCGGTATGAATCGGCAACCTTGGTGAGGCGATCGATTACTACCCAGATCATGTTGAGTCCTCCCCTGGAAGGTGGGAGTCCAACATTAAAATCCATTGAGATATCGTGGAATTTCCACTCCGGAATTGGCATAGATTGTACCATTCCTCCCGGTCTTCTGTGCTCGAACTTTACTTTCTGGCATGTAAGGCATCTTAGCACATACTCACTCACATCGGATTTCATTCCAGACCACCAGAAGTACCTCTTCATGTCTTTGTACATCTTGGAGGCTCCTGGATGGACGGATAGTGTAGAGCAGTGTGACTCTCGCAGGATACGATCCCTCAGCTCAGCATTGCTTCGGGGAACGCATAGCCTGCCATTCAGCCGAATCAGACCATCTTCATGCAATTTGAAATCATACTTCTTTTTCTCGAAGGTACCATTGGTGATTTTCTGTCTGATCTCGGTCATGTAAGGGTCGCTGAACTGAGAGTCTCGCACCTCCTCAACCAAGCTAGAAGAAGCGAGTAGCAAATGGAGTGAGTGTGCTCGACGGCTTAGGGCGTTAGCTACAATGTTTGCCTTCCCTTCCTTATACTATAGGTCGATGTCGTAATCTGAGAGAAACTCTAACCACCTTCTCTGTCTCAAATTCAGTTCCTTCTGCGTGAATACATACTGTAAGCTTTTGTAGTCGGAGTAGATGGTGATGCTTACCCCATAGAGATAGTATCGACATATCTTCAAGGTGAAGACAATGGCTCCTAACTCTAAGTCGTGAGTCGGGTAATTCTCCTCATGCTTTTTCAGCTGGCGGGAGGCATAGGCTACCACCTTGCCATGCTGCATGAGTATGCATCCCATTCCCTTGTCTGATGCATCATAATATACCTCAAATCCCTTTGTGCCCTCTGGAAGAGTGAGACAGGGCGCTGAGGTCAATGATTCCTTTAGGCTCTGGAAGGATACCTTGCACTCGTCTGTCCATACAAATGGTGCATCTTTCTTCATCAATGTCGTCATGGGCTTAGCGACTTTCGAGAAGTCCTTTACAAACCTCCGGTACTAACCGGCTAGACCAAGAAAGCTCCGGATGTCGGTAACAGTCTTAGGTCTAGGCCATGATCGTACAGCTTCGATTTTGGATGGATCAACTGAAATACCCGCGCTCGAGATCACATGACCGAGGAAAGATACCTGATCTAGCCAAATCTAGCATTTGGAGAACTTCGCATAAAGTTGGTTCTCGCGCAGTGTCTCAAGTACTTTTCTGAGGTGGTTAGCATGCTCTTCAGCTGACTTAGAATACACAAGGATGTCGTCGATGAAGACTACAACAGAAGCGTCCAACTGATCACTGAACAAACGGTTCATTAGATCCATGAACTTAGCTGGTGCGTTTGACAAACCGAATGGCATGACTGTGAATTCGTAGTGGCCATATCTGGTACCAGAATACTGTTTTCTCTATATCTTGCTCTCTGATAGCAATCTGATGATACCCAGATCGAAGGTCAATCTTGGAGAAGACTGAAGCTCCTTTCAGCTGGTCGAATAGGTCGTCGATGCGTGGCAATGGGTATTTATTCTTTACTGTGACCGCATTCAATTCACGGTAGTCGATGTAGAGTCAGAGGTTACTATCCTTCTTCTCCACGAAGAGGAGCGGTGCTCCCCAGGGTGATACGCTCAGGTGTATAAACCCTTTGTCGAGAAGATCGCGCAACTGCTCCTTGAGCTCAGTCATTTCTGCTGGTGCCATGCGGTATGATGCCCTAGCAATGGGACCAATACCAGGTAGGAGATCAATCTCAAATTCAACAACTCTCTGAGGTGGCATACCAGGCAGCTCCTTTTGGAATACATCGGGGAATTCTGATACAATCGGTACATCGGTACTAAACTCTAGATCTCTCTCCAGATCTTGTACATAACACAGATACACATCATGTTCCTTTCTGAGCTCCCGGTACATACCCATGGCGGAGATGACTATAGTCAAAGGCTCTCTCGGTCTCTGGTGGTAAGATAATGTAACCCTAGAAGGACTCTTGAGCAGCAATCTATGCTAGGCGCAGAGGATTCTCCCCTTGTGCCGCTCCAACCAGTTCATCCCGACTATCAAGTCAAATCCCAACCCATTAAATTCGATGAAGGCGATGGGAAACTCTTTGCCCTTGATTCGGATCATGGCTGCTTTGTAATACTTGGTACATCGTACTCGCTCCTTTGATGGGAGAGTAACCAAGAAGTTTGGTAGCTCATCGCGTCTAGACCCAACCTCTTCGCAAAAGATGGTGAAACGAAAGTATGAGAGGCGCCGGAGTCGAATAGTACTGAGGCATCAATGTCGTTCACTGGGAAGGTTCCCGTTAAGATGGTGCCGCTCTTATCAGCTTGTGCTTCGGTGAGGATACTCAGGTTACCTTCGGTACCGAGTCCACAACCTATTGGTTCACAAGTTCGTAAGTAATGATGGTAGGACACAAGTGGGATTTAATAATCAACACTGCTCTTTATCGATAAACCATGCCGTATGTCTAATACACGTTACTAATATATTACATGATACTACAAGATTAGTACTTCCTAAAGGTAAGGTTCAGGCGTCCTGGTTTCATGTGTGTGGCATTGATTATTGCCGGCGGTGCCGTATTCAACTTGATCTTTTTTATACCGTGATACAGTAACCTTGATTTTCCACCCATGATTAGGACATCTCCTGATCTCAGCACCATTTTCTCTGTGAGATCCACACGCTTCTGCTCGCTATACAAAAATATGGCGTCATCACCAATGGACCAAGACACTACGGGCACTCCTTGTTCAAGAGATTCCGTTGTCTCGTCCTTATCATGGTGTAACCCAAGTCGTCCTTCTTTCTCATAGAAGTTGATGATACAAAGGTCCACTTCAAGTGCGCGGATCGGATCATCCTCATACCGCTGTGCAAGCTCTACAGCTTGTATAACAAGCTCTGAAATTCAGGGGGTATTATTGGTGGCGTCGCTCTGTCTTGCATCCGTGTCTCTTGGTATGTCTTGGTATAAGGATTCCAATCCTTTCCCAAGCACATCATCTTTAGCTTCATCTTCGCTCCACCGGGGAATTCGGGTGTGTAAAATCCTCCTGTACCTGCCCTTAGCTCGATGCAACGTCGAATGATGAAAATTTGGGCTTCTGGTGTCAGGTATTCTTTTAATAGAATCATACCTGGGCGGATGACCTGACACTAATCGTTGGTGTAGTAGTGATTGGTGATGTCGTCTTCTTCATGGTTTGGGTTTGAAGGTATCGGGTAGCAAATATTAAATCTACCTATGATTATAAATTCCATCTACTATGAGTTCTAGTTTCAACTAATTCATTTCATGCTCAAATACCTATTGTAATTCTACTTACTCATGCATTCATTGAACAAATACTTCGACACTTAGGCATGCTTTTCAAGGATTCAAGGTTTAAGTTGGTATCTAGGCCGGACTTAGTACCGGTCCCGTCGCGGTCAATGAAATGCAAGGCTGGCTGCCTCTGAGGTGCGCCCTTCTGAGGACCTCGGGACCCCTGTCCCTGCGAGGCCTGCTGGGCTGGAGCATCGCCAGATGCTACCTCCTTGCCTTCCCTTTGCTTATAGCTTTGGAAGTTTCCCTTAGACTTGGAGTTTTCCGGGCATACATTAGCACGGTGTCCCGGCTTCTGACATTTGAAGCATCTGATTTCTCTCCCTTGGCAATCTGTGCCGGGGTGATTCTGGTTGCACTTTCTACAAACATAGTTGCGGCCGTCGGAGTAGTTTTTGCCATACCCGGAGCCAGAACTTGGGGTTTAGAGTGTTAGCACAATTGGTGCGGTGATACTACTTAGTGTAATTATACACGTACGGGTTTAAGTTTTGAAGTTTACCCTTAGGCGGGTGTGATCACAGTGGCTTCGCAGCCACCGCCGTAGAGTAAGCAAGCTGAAGTGGCTCAGCTGCTTTGCCCTTCTCAGCATGGGCACTGCTCTCACTAGAGGTGTTCTTCTGGGATTGCTGGAAGAATTTCTCCTTCTTCTTTTTCCAGCTCTTGCCCTGGTTCTGCTTCTCTGAGCTAGTGTTCTTACTGTTGGCTTTACGCTTAAGCGCCTGTTCCTTATCTCTCAACTGACATGTAATTTCAACGCGAGATGCCGCGTGATAGCACTCCTGAATTTTCAGGCATTAGGTGGTGCTCTTACTCATTAAGGTAATGATTTAAATATTGACAATGGTGTTTAAGGGTTCAAACCAATATTTACATAAAGGGAGGTAAATCTGGTATAGCCCATACCATACCGAAGGCGATGGCTCAGACCGCCATAAAAGCGATCGACCAAGACCTGGCCGGTGTACCCAAGGTCAGGTAGAAGACGTAGAATGGAAGTAAAGGTGCGGTAGTACTCATCCATTGACATTTTCTCTGTCATCCTCAAGGCGTCAAGCTCTAGACGTTTCTTGGTTTTGACATGTTCAGGGTAGTATTTGGATCGGAGGATGGCGGTGAAGGATTCCCAATCGAAGGTGGGGTCATCGACATACTCGTGCTTTACAATCTTTCACCAATCCATAGCAGCATCTTTCAGGTAGTATGCTGCTATTCTGACTCGAACTCCAGCAGGAGCTTCGAGGGGTTTCAAACGCAGTCTCCATTTCAGAGATGTAGGCTTCCAGCTTAGCAGGGTCGCTCTCGCCTCGAAAGCGTGGAGGTCGGAGATCTGCGACTGATTACCCAGTTTATATCTCTGGGTGGAGGGGTGGGGTTGGCCTCGCTTAAGTTTGTTGTAAGGCGGTGATTACTTGTGGTAGCATTTATGCTACCGTGGCGGCGAAGATTTCAGCTATCGTCTGTGCGCCAGGTCCATCAGTGGTCCCTCTGGGTCGGCCTGGACCTCGTCCTGACATCTGAACATTTAACATTCTCATTAAGTACGGTAACACTGCGACCAATGGGTCTTGAATTTAAGCAATGGTATCGTCCATACGGACGTTAAGGGTATCCGTTGTATCAACGGTCATTCCTAGTTAGGTTCCTATTTCTCCGTTCTAAAACAGTTGTAATCCTAACTCGGTAATCCCTATGCTTGGTAATTCTCAGACATTAGAGTGCTACTGCGCTCTGATACCACTTTTTGTAACACCCCTACCGCTAATCACTTACTTACCATCTCATTGTCCCGATTATCCTACTACTCGCAGCGGAAATACAAATACTACGGTGGGTGATACAACGTCGCTAACCGCCCATACGACTAGCAAGGCTTACACTACGTACAGTAACGGTCCGATGTTTAGAAAATACCGAGCTACTATTAATACCTCCCAAATACATAATGCCTTTTACATACAATGTTGATTACCGAGTATCCCAAAATAGAATTAATTACATCCCTTCTCTTAAGTTTACAAAAATAATGAGTTTAAGCAAGCTACTCATTTCTACTAATTCACAATTCTTTCAGTATCCAAAAGGGTGTACCCCATGGTACACCGGCTAATCAAAAAGGCATATAGCCATGTACAACTTGGTACACCATTCATAATCTAATAAGTACACAAAAAGAAATCAATCTTAATCTCATCACAATCTTCACCCTTCACGAGCACCTGTAAAATTAAAAACAGTGCCCCAAAGGGCTCAGCAAAACGCTGCATATAAACTTCACATATACCGCGTGCTAACTAGGGTACGCCGACTAATTGGTCGAATATACATGGAGTTCGTTTTATACATGCATACATGCTATTACATATAACAATACATTCATACAAGATACAATTGTAACACCCCTAATCCTAATCCTGTAATATAATCGCAAGACGTAGCATAACAAAATATAATTCACAGCGGAAATTAAAACTAACTATCATTTGGTGTTACACGCCGTTACCCACCCATGTGGGTAACAAGGCAACCTTACTCCATCCATCAACTTCAACTCTCCACCGCTGTGATGACGAGATACTGAGCACTCTTAATATTACAAACCAAATCCAAACCTAACAAATGAGCAACTAACCCAAATACAACAACAAACTCCATAATATAGTACATAATAAAACTAGAAGTGTTTATTGAAAACACATCAGCTACCCTGTGTCCTGCACTCCGGCTTGTGTCTTCCTCAGTAACCTGAAATGTTTTGCCCATTGAAGGGCTCAGCAAACGATATGCTGGTATGCTA
This sequence comes from Limonium bicolor, assembly GCA_023374045.1. Lineage (NCBI taxonomy): Eukaryota > Viridiplantae > Streptophyta > Magnoliopsida > Caryophyllales > Plumbaginaceae > Limonium > Limonium bicolor. The sequence goes on from CM041782.1 coordinate 53,494,703, forward strand.
AATGTAGTCCTAAACCATTTGGATTCCTTAAGTCGTTTAGCCATCTTGATATTAGATTCATTACATGTTGTACCGGTTTACAATAATAATAATAATAACTATAACTGTTAAATAAACATATAATAGTTCACCCAACAATATCATCACACAATAACATCCAATAACCATAACCAATAATCAGTAACCGGTAATCAATAACCAGTAACCAAACAAGATACACGTATTAATTAACTGTACTTGTTAGTTGGCCTCATGGCCCTTATTCTTTTTATCCAACCATATAAACCTTCCAATTAGTTTCCACCTTGGGCGTCATGTTAGGACAACCCTTAATAACTAGTAAATGGACAATAGTCCCCTGGGTTCCAATGGAACCGTTGCCAGCTGACCATATGGTCCTGGATATTTATTTGCCTTAAAGGCGACCGATTCGGCCGAAACCTGTGCACTAACAGTAGTGCCCTCTGCCATCATTGAATGTGGATAATGGATTCCCTTGAGCGACTCTTGATAGTAGTCCCTCATAGTGATCACAATGCGCAACCAGGTAGTCGAAACTAGCTGGATTCCTCTCTTTATAAGTTAGCCCTTTAGTCAGTGATACAGTATCCAATCCTTGAGTAAAGACTTAACAGTTGACCATCAGTTAGGTTCTCGTAATACCTAAAGGTCACCTAGTCTTGTTTGACTTTAGATGTATAAACTTCCAGTCATAAGACGTTCGCGAAAAATAAAATGCAATGGTGTCGAGCAATACAGTATACAAAATCATATGCATAAATCACAGCTATCGCTCTTAACATTTAAACACACAACGTCTGGACCTCAGGAAAATCCTTAGGACATTCAGACCACACAATTAACATACCGTTCACCGTGAATATTGCTAGCTTGACAGTTCACGCTTAGTAGTTTCTCCCCGTATCGCTGTTATATATATACACGCAAATACCGGGTAACATTAATACAACTAGCGTTAACTATTACAGTACTGTTAATACAGAACTAATACCGTAGTATACTAACCCCGTACGTTCTTTATTTCTCCCTGTTATTTAACAGTGGTTCGAGGTAGTTTAACAGTTCATTATTTTATGTAGTAACTACATGATAATGAATTTCTACCTTATAGTACATTTCCCATCTTTTTAATTATATACTCATAATTGTTTCCACTTATTCTATATATTATACAATTTGGTTATTTTTATAATAACCACCATTATTTTATAAACTTTACATTATACTCCGGAATACATTATATTACTTAGTTTTAATTCCTTATTTTCTTAAATCACAAAATAAACCTTATAATTTTGGTAATTATAAATTGAACAACTAACTTTCGCAAATTACCATATAGCCACATATATTTTCGGTTTCAACACACACTTTCTTATATTTACAATTTAACCCCTAAAGCTTTACATAAGTTACATATTAACTCATAAACTATAGTTTTAATATTTAATTTCCTTAAATACCGAAATGACCCATATCTTTCTACAATTTATTTTTCCGCCCCACATCCAATTCGGTTTTACATATATACTTTCATAAATTACATATTCACCCCATAACTTTTATAAACTTAATATTTTATGTCATAAATCATTTTAACCCAATGTTATTGGTCAACACTTTGACCAAAGCCTAATTTCATAATTAATACTTTAATATACCCAGAAAATCATATATATTTCAGTTTTACTCTAAACTTCCATAAATCACAAAATAGCCCCAAAACTTTATAAAATGTTATTTTAACACTTAAACACTTATTTAAATTCACCAAAATTCATAATATTAATTCCTACCTTATATTATATCATAACTATACCAAATAAACCTTTTAACTCTCGGCAATTATATGTAGTACACTAATCTTTTCAAAATTTACATTTTAGGCACATAACTTAATAAATTAGCCATTTAAATACTTGTAGCTATTTTTAATATTCCCAAAATTTATAATATAAGCTAATATACTTATATTCGTCAAAAATCACCAAATGTAATACTTTGTTCTCGGCTGTAACAATATTTTACCATATGGTTTTAAAACTTCATTTATATCTTATAATAAGTATATATAAATGTATATAAGCCGTATAACACTTCTAAAAATTATGCTAATGACTTAGAATGATTGTAAGCTCAAAATAGACCATTTAATTCCTTGATAATTCGGCCTAATTATTTATGCATCTTAATTAAATTTTGTGACAGAAAATATATACCTTAAGGTAATAATCTTACCTTGTATGTTATAAGTTATTTTCTTGATAAGATGTCATATTGTTTTCGGCTCTATATTACTAAGGGTTGTACATAAACTTGTACTAAAATTTGAAGTTTAAATCAAACTTAAACTTAATAAATTTAATTATAGAAACTTACTCCTTAAATCAAGATGATTCTTGTACTTGATTTCCTCTTGAATTCCAAGCTCCTCCAATGCTATATTGTTGTAGAATTTTCGGCCTCCATGTGTAGATTTAGGAGATCCAAGTGTTAGACTTCTAACAAGGATTGATAAGTAAGATTTGGAGTAGTTTATAAGAGTTTACCTTAGGTATTTGTCAAGTAATTTTCGACACAGCTTGGAATGATTGGAGATCCAAGTTTCCTTCATGAAATGGTGAAGATAACATAGGTTTAGGAGCTTGAAATTTTCGGACATTAACTTAGGTATTTGCTAGGATTTTCAAACTAGAAATATACCTTAACTTGATCTTGTTAGTTCCTTGAGTTGTTGTTGAATCAAGGTGACTTCTTGGAGTACTAAAGCTTGGCAAAAACTTGTATGGTTGCTAGGATGATTCTTGCTTCAAGACTTAGTAGAATTAACTAGGAAAATTACATAAAAATGGTGTTAGAACTTAATACACCATTAATGGACCTTTGAATCACTAATGGAGTAAATGAAAGGAAGAAGAAAAGAGAGGAAAGCTTACCAAAATTGGCTAAGGAAGGGCAAATGAAATGGTAGGTTACATATGGTATTAAGAGAAAGACAAGGCAAGGAATCAAATGAGAAATAATTGTTATGTCTCATGGCATTTTTTTAATGATTTGCTTTTGATATTTGACTTCATATTTTGGGTCCAAAAGTCTCTCATTATCAGCTTGCTTTCGGCAATGAAGGAGAAAATTGAATGACTTTGTATGCCACTTGAAACAAGATGACAAGGCAAAGGTAGGTAGCTTGTTTCTTTTGAATTTTCTAAGTTGAATTATCAATACTAACTTGTCTTGGTCTATTGTAGGCTCACGACAATAGGAGCTGTTGCTAGCCATTTGATTTTTGTTCATGGAAGACAAGGAATTAAGCTTAGTTAGGTATATGTCTTTCTTTGATTTTTATAAGGCAATCAAACTTCCTTTTCCCTTGCTTGTTTTCGGCAGCCATAGGCTATAGCATGGGCTGCTTCCTTGTTTATTTTCCTTGTATAAAGTTAGATCTAGTTTACATATTTAATTCATTGCTTTTCAAAGACTAATCTCTTCTCATTTTCCTGCAGGTTTTCGGTAATGAGAGGCCTTCTTTGACTGAGATTATTTTGACATAATATCACATGGCATGTGGGAAGATGAGTCACCATTCCATAAGACAATTTTTAAGCTAAAACCAAGCCAAATATACCCAAACAAACGGCCACTTTAGGGACCATGTGGGACTGATTTTTAACTTGGTTCCTATCACGCTATATTGTATTAAGATCATATTGTAACATGTTCTAGGTCACAACATTTAATTGGTACATTTATACCAAAGTAAAAGATGAAAGTTTCTAAGGTAAAATGCTGATTTTATAGTACTTTTTGATCTAATTTTCGGCCCTACTTGTGCTATGATATTAGCACTGGATTTGATTTATTTATATGTTCATTTCATCCCCATTTAAGATTCCCAACTCGTGGCTCCTCAAAAACGTCAAGGTAATAGCGTAGAACGTGTTTTTATGGCACCCGAAGGTACGTTTTTGTGCTTTAAGGATATTCTGGAAAATAAGTAGTCGCTACGAGTTCCAAGTGTTTATAAACATTTTTTATAGTCAATAATGATATATTAAGGTGTTACATTGAGTCATATGGGGTTATATCAACTCATGACACAATTTCCGGGCTACTGGGACACTCCCTAGGCAAAATAGGAGCGTTAAGAAGTTCCCCTGAGCACTTTGTGTAATTTTGCAAAATTAGCTCGAGCATTCTCTTAATTATGTTGAATAATGATGTTAGGAACTCTAAGAATGAATTATATAGGAGTTCGTGCCACTTCGGTACCTCTCCGGGGCATTCCTAGGGGTTTATGGGGCCCCAACGGGTGCCTCCGAGCACTTTACGTTTAATTGAGAATTTAACGTGAGGAATTCATCTTATATGTTTAATAAAGTGTTATGGTGCATTTGGAATGAAGTGTAATGCTTTATTTCATCTTATAAGTATTTGCGGGACTTTCGGGCCTTAAGGGAGGTGTGTGACTCTCCCGGACATTTTACATTTCTTCTCTGTTCTAGCTGAGGACCTGTGTTTTAAAGGTAATATAATGATCCTTAGTTGACTTGGTATGAGTTTTATAGTTTATATACCATAGTTTGCTTAAGGTCCGGCTTAACGCTCGTTGTTGACCTTAAGGAGTTTCGGTGTGTCTTAACGCCTAAGTGTTTATATATTTTCTTAGGGTCTCATAATTCCCCAAATAATATTTATTTCTCATTATTTAATTATTTAAAGGTTAGGGGTATTTCAACAATACATACAACCGAAGGCAATATACAAGCCCAACAGTATTACAATACCATTCACAATTCTTACTCCATCATTGGTTAGCCAGTTACCCATCCGGGTTAATCGGATGTTCTTTACTCTTTTACACAGTACCACATTACTTACACAATCTTGCTCATACAATACTTACTTCTTCTTCTTACTTACTTGGCAACGGCGCCATTTTGCTAACAGAGATTTTAGTAGGTAATATATACACATTTATGTACAAGAGATTAAACAGAAACATAGGAAAAAGAATAAAGAATGTGCCGGGCCAATCATACCCGGCACCAAGCACGGCTCAAATAAAACTGACGGAAAACCTACTCAATCTACTACGGGTAGCAAACAGAAACCCGGTCAAAAGTAGCAGGGGAGCAAATTAAGACCAAGCAAGTCGAACCCTAGGGACTTGAATACAAAATTAGTCCTAGCCTTGGTAATTACTAAGTAAAAGAGGGGGGAAAAGTGTATAAGTGTTCCTAAACTAATTAAACTAACTATTCACAACGAACTAACCTTGATTAGGGTCAATTAACAATGTAAGAACTTATATGATCACGGATAAAAAGTGGCAAGTCTCGAAAAGGATTCTCTTTCTCGCAAAATGTATATGTCGGGTGTTGTGCCTGACTTCGGATACCCGGCGCATTCAAAGACTTTGAATGTGCCGGACATCTTTCATCCGGCATCGCATCCGGCATCGTACATTTCGTAAATAACACTTCCAGTTTCAATTATGACAAAAGGAACTCATTATCCTTATTCGCATCGTGCATAAATAATGCCGCGAATACGAACAGAACAATGGGGAAATAAGAGAAACAATCCTAAACCTTAGCATTTGTTACCTACTTCTCAAAATAACAATATTAAAGATTACCAGAATTATAACCTATTCCATTCTTGCTTTTAAAAGCCTTAAATAGAACTTTGAGATGATAGAACAAGAGGAAACCCTTATTCTATTGTAAGGAGATTAAAACTCGGGTTACGAAACTTGAGAATTCCATTAATGATCAAAGAGTGTTTACAATGCAATCATCTAATCAAGGCAGCCAAAGAGTCTACCAAACCAACCAGAACATTGAGAGAAGATAAAGGAGGATCAAGAGTACAACTTGATGAGAATTCCCTTGAACTCGATAATGTCTTCTTTCTTCAGGTTGGATTCGCAGCACTTCCTTGGCAGCAGTTCGTTGTGATTTTTGAGAGATTTAGAATGTAAAGTAATGCCAGAAGTCTCCTCCAACTGCAGACTCTAGGCCCTTTTATAGACTTGAAAATCTTCAGATGCCGGGTTCCATGCCGGGTAAAAGTTATCCGGCATGTGAATAAAACACGTGCTTTTCAGTAACGGCCGAAAACCGCCTGGCGCGAAAAGTCACCTATGCCGGATAGAGAATATCCGGCACCATATCCGGCTCGAGTGTTTGAATAACGGTGAATGTAACACCCCAACTACCACCGTACACATAACATCAAACTGCAGCGGAAAATTCAACTCATCACATTACTTATTTCAATGGTGTTACACGCCGTTAACCACCCACGTGGCTAACAAGGCTAATACATGTACTTTGTATCGGTCTGATGGACTAGATTCCCAAGCAACTACACGTTACATTTGCTTCCCTTAACAACAACCCATATACTTTATACATTCCAACCGTACCGAGTATTTACAAACTAATGCCGATAACAATTTCGGTCTTACTACGCCTACAATGCTTACGCCATTTAAATGGCTACCCATGTATAAACATCTACCCGTCCTACTCTCGAACGGCTTCCAGCTCCTTGTACCTGAAATAGAAAAGGAGAGAAAGGGTGGCCCCCAAGGGGCTCAGCACCTTTGCTGGTATGGTAATCCCGCAGCCCACATGCTACCGGGCCACGCACAACTAATTGTCGTCTTAGCATGCGATTGATTATATTTAAATCATGCATGCAACTGTAAACACACAACACAAAACATTTCGCCTCAATGGGCTCAACAAACGGATAATACATCCTTACTTGATGAGTCACTCATGGTATTCATTATCCCTAGAGTGTTCCTCCTCTAACGGAGCTACTTCCTTAATAGACGACACTTACCCTTAAATCGGGTTATCCTTAAACGCCTCTTGTCACAAACTGGGATTCATTTCCATGATCCACACACTTCATATCTTACAACATATCACATTCCTCACATAGCAAAACACAACAACACTTTCCTCGTTTCGACGTACACATGATAACATCGAATTCATTTTAAACATATAACATAAACATATCATAGCATAGCAAGGGAAATTGCCTAGCACAATAACAACACAAAACACCATAAGATCGGTTCACACAAGGAACCTTCCACCATAGTTAGTATACATAGTGAGCCTAGAGATTATTGCCAATCTCATGCTAAGCTCGTTACCAACCTCGTTACCGTCCAGTTATATCGAACGGTTAACTTAAACCCAAGGTGTGTCGGATATAGTAATCCCAAGCACACCGAAATAACATTTGTATGCCCTTGTGGCCCGACGTGAGTCAGTAAACTAGCTTTGGATAAGCTAAGGGAAGATTGAAACCAAATTGGAATACAACCCATACATACACCAAGAGAGCCGAACCGGATATGACATCGACCCCCGTCCTCACACGCGTGGCCGGAACATGACCGGACTCCTCCCCCCCCTTAGTACATATATACTTATAAATAAGTAGTTAGAGATCCATTATGGATCCTACCACATCCACACACCATACGGTATCATAACCGAGTTAAGCACACAAGGGAGGTTCACACACTTGCATACAACAACAATATCAAACTAACTACACATAGCCGTGGTTAGAACGTTCCCAAGGTTTGGGTCGTTAACTCCGAATACCGATCTCTCTCGTGTTCCTAGTTCTAGTTAGCTAAGGTTCAACACTTATTTGAGGTTAAACGGTATCGGAGACCAGATGCGCCACATAAATGAATTACTATAAACTCATTTCATGTTTTAATCTTACAAGGTGGCAAACACTCAGAAAAACACATTGGCATACAAGCCGGTGTAATCCGGTAGGACACAGGTTGCAAGAAAACCATACCTGTCACCGGAGTCCACTTTATCATGTCCTTTTAGGTTCCTCGAACAAATCCCGTACAACTGGTAACATCACAATTACTTTTATTAATATTGGGGTAACATGTTTGCTTAACGTTTAAAGCGCCCATAGTTTACCCCGTCATTCCCGTTACACTTAACTTACTCTTGTGATATTAAGTTTACAACTCTCACATCAAACCCAACACTTGTTTACACATTTTAAGGCCTTTATATGCCACCAAACAAGGCCTAAACATCACCTAAAACCATTACCATTCAATTCCCCATGATTAGAAGCCTTTAAAACAGATTTTGCAACACTTTTGACCTGGTCCGGGACTTGGTCCGGACCCAAGGTCCCGGACCACTTGTAGAATGTACTCTCGGCCTTATTTTACCCTTGGTCCGGGTCTTGGTCCTGGACTAAGGACCCGGACCACTTCTAAACTTCACTCTCGGCTCTTTTTAAGGGGTGGTCCGGGTACCTATACAAGGGCTAGGTCCCGGACCATGTTATTAACTTGTCAAAACATCATTTTTCAACCCCTAAACCAACCTTAAACCTTACCTAATCATTCCATAAACTTTCCACATGTTTCCTACATGTTTAAACACCTTAAAACAAGCACTAAACTTTCCTAAATCATCACTAACTGGTTACTCAATTCCTTACAACAATTCCTAGCACTTATAACATTTTTCTTAGATTTCTAAGTGGTATATCATGCCTACTACCTCAACTAACCAAAGTGTTGTCTCACAAACATTACCACCACTCCAAAAGCATTATTTCTCATACACACCTCCTTTGCAAAATTGCTTCTAATTTCCACAAGTTTTCACTTAGACCTTCACTAGGCATTTCTTTTCCTTTGTTTACCAAATCTTGAACAAGACTTAACACTTCACATAACAATTCCTTGGTGTGTTCAAAACACCCATTTGAGTTCTAAATCCTCCAAGACAATGCCCATGGCACCTTAACACCTAAGAACACCATGATTCACCTTCTTCCACCATCTTAACACTTAACAAGTTCCTAGTACCTTCTAGGTCTTAAAATCTCATTTCATCACATAAACTCCTTTGTTTATCAACTAAATTTTGCCATAGCTTCTCTTGTAAACTCTCACACCCAAACACTTAGGTTTTAACCTTTAGACAACCAAGAACACTTAATCACTTAATACACATTCCTTACACACAAACATATTGTTTTTCATCCTTTAACCATTCAAGACATTCATCTTTACAAGAAATGCCCTTTACACACAACTAAGCCTTTAACTACACTACATCACAATATAGTGCATAAACTTAAATTGCTTGGCTCTTAGGCCCTTAAATTTGCATAAACCTTAAACACTGAATTTCCCACATAATAATGCATTCAACCTGCAAGTACACACAACAATGCTCCCATGTATTTTTAGTCCACCTTGTGGATAGTTTCTAGCTCATTTCCCATTGGCTCTTTAAGTCATTTATTAAGCAAATATAGCTCAATTTCCTAGTACAATAAACCACATTAAGAGAGGTCATTTACCTCTTTGTTTTCCAAGCTTTCCCATTTGTTTTCTCTTGTTCTTTCTTGGTTGAAAACCGGAAAGGAGGTTTTACCACTTGCCAATCTTCTAACCAATACACATATAAGGGTAATGAGCATTAAGTTTAATACTCAAACTCATAGTTAAACCCTAGGTTTACATAAGTGTCTTAAAACACTAAAATTTGATGATTACCTTTGGAATTCGAAAGAGAGCTTGGTTAAGTGGCAAGATAGGACTCCTCCTAGTCCCTTGAAGATTGAATTAAGCTAAGAAAATAGCAAGACAAGACACCATTGTAAGGTGAATTTTCGGTTATACAAGAAAATGGTGGGAACTTGGATTTTTTTGATTTTCCTTACCTTGAAACAAAGGAGAATGACAAGGCATGGAGAGCTCAAACTCCTTCAATGGTGAATCTCCATGGCACCGAAATGGAGCTTTTGAAGATTTGAAAAGATAGGAATGTAGAGCTTACTCTAACTAAGACAACGGTAGTCTCAGAATTGAATTCGGAGCTTGGAGCCATGAGTTACAAGCATTTAAAGATGGAGAATGGCTACTTGCTGTAGCAAAACGAGAATGGAGAAGGGAGGATGAGGTTGGAGACGGTGGGAACCAAAAAGAAAAGAAGAGAAAGTGAGGAGAGAGGTAAGCTTTGGAGATATTTAAGTTATAAAGCAAAAAGGTATCCTTTACTTACTTTTCTTTCTTTCTTTTAATTTGCAAGCCAAGTGTGATGACTCACACACCCAAAACCGTGGCCCCTTCAACATATAACATATATATGGCCTTTGTTGACCAATTAAACAACTTATGTTGACTTATAACTTAAACTAGCACTATTTGAGCACTATTCACAAATTAAGGCACATATTTGTGAAATTTTTGATTTCCCATTGATTTAGACTTCCTAATGTGATACTAAGTAGTACACATGTTAATTAAAGAGTAATGATGGTCATTTAGCCACTCAAAACTCATCTACAAGACAATTTTTCAAAAATGTGCTTTAAGACTCCTTAAAGCACATTTTGTGTTTTAGCTTGTTTTCAAGCTTGGTTTTCTTTGGTAATTGGTTTTATATGTTCATTAACATATAAATAAGGTCTTGGTAAGCTTATTAGGTCTTAACCAAACTTATCCCAAGCTTAGAGCACATTTTAGCCCATATTGACCTTAAAGTATTTATTTATGTTTTGTTTGGTTTCATTGTCTACCAAGGTTGCCTAAGGACTTAATTAGCCCTATAAAATCATAATTAAATATTATTAAGTCTTGGTAGGCTCCTTGGGTCCTAACCAAGCTCACTCCAAGCTTAGAGCATGTTTTTGCTCAAACCGTGTCTTAGTGTTTTATTGTGTTTTTACCATGGTTTAATTGTACCCTGATTTTTCTAAGGCACTTTTTAGCCTTTAAATACCATAGTTTAACATTTAAACAACAATGTCATTCCCGCCTGTACTTGCCAGTCCTGTACTTGCGATGCCTCGGGCTAGTTTAAGACGTTTGTGAGAAAAAGGGGGTTTAGTTAATTTTTAATGGGTTTGAGTGATAAGTACAGTGTGGTTCATGGGAAAATTTTAATGAAGTCCCCTTTTCCACCAATCAATCAAGTATTTTCTCTCCTCGACCAAGAAGAAAGGTAGAAATATCTAACCAAACCTAATTCGATCGACAGAAATTCTTTTTCCTTTGCATCTGAGCAAAACCAGAGACTTAGCTCTAAAGGTCAAGGTTCCTATTCGAGGAGGACAACTCTTTACTGCACCGATTGCAACAAGATGGCTCACACAGAGGACCGTTGTTACTAGAAATTCGGTTTTCCATAAGGGTGGAGGAACCTAAGAGCTAGGAAGAGCAACGTTAATGCGACTGGGTTTGTTGAACCCAAGGAAGAGGAAAATAGGGTTGATTCTAAGGAATCATTTGGAGGAATTCTCTCCCCTGAGTAGATGACCAGACTCTTTGATTACATTGGCAACACTCAGCCAAACTCTAAGGGAAATCAGAATTCTAACGTATCATCTTCTTCTTGTTTTGTCGGTACAAATTCAAACTCTTCTTGCCTGAAATACATTAATCTTCTAAGTATGAATGTGAAAGAAAACAATGATTTTAACTCCACTGACTAGATTTTAGACTCGGGAGCATCAGAACACATGTGTGTGTGAACTTGGATCTTTTTAGTAATTATATTATGCTTGACCAACCGCACACTGTTCGGATGCCTGATGTGCATCTACAATATGTAAAAATTATAGGTGAAATCAGGATCAATTCTTTGATTATCTTAAAGAATGTCTTGTTTGTGCCTGCTTTCATATTTAATCTTATTTCAATCAATAAATGATGCATTAACATGAAGGGGAAGTTTATCTTTGATCTCGAATGTGCTTTATCAGGATTATAAAGGCCCAATGCTATTCAACTGGGAAACTCATGAGAGGCGTTTACATTTTGGATTATACTTGTGATAGGAAGAATTGTAGAGTTTATGATCCTTTAGCATGTAGCAACAAGGTTATCAACCTTCTTTTTTATACTAATAAGGTGAACCTTTGGTCTCATAGGCTAGGTCACATGCCCAAGGACAAACTTGTAAAACTTGATCTAATTGATCATTTAGAGAAATATAGGCAGTTTGTTTGTGAGTGATGTGCTAGATCCTAAAGCCATAGGCTACCTTTTAATTCTGGCTCCACAAAATCATATGATATTTTTAAGTTAATCCATGCTAACTTGTGGGGGCCTTAGAACATTAAAACCTATGATGGTTACTCTTATTTTCGCACATTGGCTAATGATAGGAGTAGAGCTACTTGGACACATTTGTGTTCTAACAAATCAAAATCTTTTGATACCATCATTCTTTTCTTCAAGATGATTCAAAATTAATTCAAAAAAGGGCTAACATTTTGAGAGATGATAATGCTTATGAGCTTGGTAGTTCCTAGTATGCCTTTGATTTCCTTAAAAACAATGGAATTCTTCATCGAACCACATGTGTTCATATTCCAAAACAGAATGGAGTTGTGGAGCGAAAACACAAACACGTCTTAGAAACTGGTAGGTCCTCGATGTTCCATTCGAACCTTAATTTGATGTTTTGAGGGGACAACATCCTCATTGCTACCTATCTTATCAATAGGACACCTCTTAGTAACATAAATAACAAGAGTCCATAAGAAATTGTTCATGATGCTACACTGGATTATCATAACTTAAGGTGTTTTGGATGCCTCTATTTTTCAAACATTAATAAGAAGCACCATGATAAATTCTCTTTTAAGTCTCTTAAGGGTATATTTCTAGGTTATCCTCAAGGTAAAAAGGGTTAAAAGTTGTTGGATCTAGACAATAATAGGATGGTCTTCAATAGTGATGTTGTTTTCCATGAGAAATCTCTACCCATTATGAGGTTATTTATTCTAGGATCATGAGGATAATTTAGGAGATGAAAATGATTTTAACTTATTTTCCTATGAGTTTGTTGATTTTGATGAGGGTATAGAGATTTCTCAAGGAGTCTGGAACAATCTGTTCCAAGTATAGAAAACTCAAACTGCTTAGGTCGAATCTACACTATGGAAGAAGATTGTACAAAAAGGGACGACACGTGGTTGCAAGGTGTTAGTTTTGACCACAACAGCCTAGAGTCCGATATTCAAGATACAAATAGGAGACCACCATCAGGTGCTCAATAAGAGGGAAGCTTCCACAAAATATCTGGAAGACTATGTAGTTGGGCACTCCTTTGCTGATCAACTAGATATGGCAACTTCTAATTATGTTTCCCTGATTTTAATTGATATGATGTATATATTTTCTTTTGTTTCTTCTTAAATTAAAGATGTATGTGCCACTAATTCCAGTCTTATATCCCTAAATAAAGATGAGACCAAAACTTCTTCGAAATTGTCTAGGAACAGTTTTATGCCCCTTCTGCTGAAATACATGATTTCATATGCTTTAATTTTGATTCTCATAAATTTTATGAACCAGCTTTCTATACCAATTCTATTAGAGATCCAAATTGAAGGAATGCTATGCTTGAGTAATTTTGGGCCATGGATAGAAATGGAATATGGAATATAGTTGACCTGCCTTTAGGAAAGAGAGCTATTAAGTGTAAGTGAGTTTATAAGCTTAAGTTTCATGTGGATGGGTCATTAAAGAGATACAAAGCTTGACTAGAAGCAATAGGTTACACGTAGAAGTAGGGGATTGATTATTTAGAGATGTAACACCCCGACTCGTAATGCAAATATTAACATTTAATGACAATCACTAATGTCCAACAATACATAGCGGAAATAACAAACAACAGCTGGAGTTACCGCCGTCAGTCACCCACGTGACTAACAAGGCCTTTCGATTACAATGTCACGGTCTGATAAACTGGAAGCCCAACTCAAAACGCCATTTACAACAATATACCGAGTTATACTAAATTCTGATTCCAAAATACAAGTTTAGTGCCTACTTAATCAAAATATACATACACGTATAAATCGCCCAAAATATATTAACAACCTAAAGTTATACCAAAAGATTTTTACCCCATATACACTCCGAACTAATGGTGGCCATCGGGTCCGGTTCTACCCGGAACCGATTGGAACCGGAACCGGCTGGGAACCGGTGGGAACCGGAACCGAACCGCCTCAGCCGGTTTCGAATACGAATACATGTTTTGAGATTCGGGCCCGAACCGGGCCCAGAACCGGAACCGCTTGGAACCGTCGTCAGATTCAGAAACGGGAACCGGAACCGGTGGAACCGGAACCGCCCCGGAACCGGTTGCAATATGAAGGCCAACATGATGATTGGTATGAGATGAATGGGGATAACACCACTTAGGACTTCTATCTTGTAATATTTTAGAATGTATTAGTAATTTAGTATTACTTTCTATCCATGTAATCTTTTTTTTAAGACTTGCAAATTGAAATCATGTAACCTCTTAGTAGTTGTACTCTTTTTTCTTATTAGGGTTTTTACCTAATAAGGTTTTAATGAGGCAGTGAATCATATAATAAAATTCTCTTTGTTCCTTATTTTTTGTAAATTCAATAAAAATTCCTAAGTCTTTGTTTCTTACACATTTAAGATTATAAACGTGAAGAATAACCCATCGAGGAGTAAATTGGATGAAAAGAGCAACATGTGCGCTCAAACGGATCTCAAATCGGAGCTAAAACGAAGCAACTGGAGCCGATCGAATCTTTCCGGAACCGGTCGGTACCGATCAGAACCGGAACCGGCCGGAACTGGTTTTTTGACCGAATCCGAAGCGAATCCAGATTTCAGAGCCGGAACCGGAACCGGAACCAGAACCGCCCAGATCGGTTCTGAGTACGAATACACATTTTCCGGAACCAGACCCATGGCCAACATTACTCCGAACGAGTCCCCATGTCGATCAAGTACCTGAAATGGTTAGGCCACAACAGGCTCAACGCAACTTGCCGAGTATGAAAACGTGTAACCCGAGTGGTACCCGGCTACACACGACTAATTGTCTAGTGAACATGCAGTCCATTTATTAAACAATATAGTGTAGTGTAGTAACCACGCATCATGGTAGCATGTAATAACAATCACACAATCAATCAATACAACAAACAAGAGTATGACTTCAAACATGATAAGTCAGCCTGTTCATTTCAAGGCAGTGAGATTATATTCAGAATCTCATTATGCAACCTTAACTTACAAATCCTCACAATTGGATCATCCCAATCCAAGTCAATCACAACTAATGCGGGTATGTATGAACCCTATTAGACGAGTATCAAATGAAAAACCGTCATTGTGATGTATGCTCAAACCACGTCAAATAGTAGTGAGCTGATGGATGATCGGAGTCAATCTCTGACTCTAGGAAATAAATGTTTAAACACATCGAGTAGCACTATGCTGGTGGGCAATCGAAGTCAATCACTAACTCAAGGATGACCTTGTTCGAAGACAATGGTCTAACGGGAGCGGATCTGATACAAATACCGATCTCCAAACAAATACACGCGTGACCAGAACCATCTTGGACTCCTCTCTTTTTCAACAAATGTAACACCCCAACTAGAAATACCGTTATTAGCATTAAACTCTCCATATCGTTCCAATGAAATCGGAACAAAAAATCCTTCTCAATTTGGTGATACAGCCGTTAGTCACCCACGTGACTAACTAGGCCAATTCAACTCATGTTACGGTCTAATGGATTCAAATATACTGAGCATAAATATATACAACACTTTAACAAATATACCGAGTGTCAAGTAGTTTACATACCTAATACAAGTTTAGTTCTTCTGTCCCCATACTTACAACCATGAGTGTACAAAACCTACTTGTAAACAACCAAAATATTCCCAAAATACTTCTACCCACTCCTACACTCAAGGAGAGTCGTCTTGCTTCAAATACCTGTAAATAAATAATAGGCCCTGAAAGGCTCAGCAACTTTGCTGGTATGGTAGACATACAACCCACGAGCTAACGGGACTACACACGAATAATTGATCAATATACATGCAGTTGATTATTATTCAAGAAACATTATGAAGTATAATAAACATACAATATATCAAGCATGTAATAACATAACTCAAACAGATCGAACTCGTAATGGAAGCTTATCGAGTAAGATATGGAGTTTTCCTGCCTACCCTAGGCCTGAGAATTTGGTTAGTTCTCATGTTCGGCCTTAACTTATGTCATATTAACCGTTCTTATTTAGAACCTTTTATTACCCTTCCTTATGTTTATTATGTCGGGTTTGTAAATGACCCTAGCAAGTGAGTGTGAAAACTTCAAAGCTTGAATAAACAACATCAATAATTCTTTCCATCTCATGTAAGTTTGGATATAGGTGATCCAACCGCACCATGATTGACAATTTTGAACCTCCAACCTCGAACAGTAATATGAGGAAGATGAGTCAGTTTATTGACTCAAGGTGACAAAGTCCAAAGACAAGTGTCGAAATGGCAGTCGGATCTTATATAGATATCACCCTCCTAACCATATACCGCGTGACTGGTACTGTTCGTAATTCCTCACCACTAGTAACCAATTAGTATAAGTTTTGTTGAAACGTCCTATGTTAGTTTGACTCTCTGTCGGATATCAACTAACGAATATTGTGGAGTCATTCAGTATTCTTACACCATGGTCCATCGTTAGACATTTTCGTATGTTGGAAACGTTTGTGAATATCTAACCATTATTTTATGTTCCTTATGTGTGTTGATTAACTAATCGTAGTTAGAACGCAAATTCAAAGGAAATTCGGGTTAGCACATTACGAAACACAAAGGAAAACACAATAAACCATTTACATGCATTCATCTTATTTGGTCATTTACACATAAACAAGTAGTACATAAATCGAGGTAGACCTTGATAGCAAACAGATTCCAAGAAAACCATACCGTACACCTTGAGAGTGCCTAGCTTAGAACGACACTCGCATAATACCGGCTGACATTCCAACTATCCCGATCTAATAATTTCATTGAGTCGAGTGGGTTACTCTCTTTTATTAACCTCATTTACTTGTTATCGTATGCGACGTCTTTTCGTCTTTACAATTTCCTTAGTTTTAGCTTACTAACTATATATATGTGTGTATATATAGTCTTATAAATTTCAATGTGACACTATTGTCACATTACTCCACTTAATCAATTTTACATATGTTATACATATGTGCTTATAAGTTTTTAATGTTATAATTAACATTATACTTAACTATCCTAGTATTTTCCAACCTTGTAATTTCCTTCCAACTATCCACATTACATACAACTTCCAACTTCTTACTTAGTTTCACCAGAGTTCTTATCTTAATTCCCCCACATTACCAAACGGCCCCTAAACTGTCTATTTTCATTTCTCACCCAAAACTTCTCAAAAATTTAAAGTTACCACATGAATTTCCTAATATTTAGAATAACCACCAATTCTCATTTTCTTTTAATCTAATCACCACTTAATTAATTCCAAATCTCACCTCATATTTTCAAAAATCTCAAACAGCTCCCAAATGTTATTTTCGAACTATACCGTACACTTTCCATATTTATGGTTTTACCCCATAAGTTTTATAAACTTATAATTCAATCCTTTAACGTTATTAACTTAAATTTCTAATTTCTTTTCTTTCTTGCTAACTCTTGGTCAATTACCTAATATTACCTAGGTTGATCATATCTTTACTGCGTTGGCCCAATATTTTTAGAAATTAGAATTTAGCCCTTAAAGTTTACAAACTTACAAATTCATCCTTAAACCTTATTATCTTCAGATTCCAGTCTTTTCTTACTATTTTTGGGTCAGTTACTTAGTTACCACTACTTTGACCTTCTAATAACAGTCACAACCTATATCTTTCTTAAATTATCATTCTGACCCAAAGTCTTACCAACTTTACAATTATGTTATTGTAACACCCCTACTACGCACTTAACAACAATTGAAATCGTAGCGGAAATAAACAACTAAATATTAACTAAACGATTCGGTGCTACAACGCCGTTAACCACCCACGTGGTTACAAGGCAGAATAAATACAAGCGTACCGGTCTGATGATCAGACTCCCGAGCATTAAGTACTAACATCCATATATACATAACCAACATACCGAGTATTTAACAACATCCATCACTGTAAACTGTACACATAAACTTCACTGTCAGCTGTCAACGACCATCACTGTAATACAAACGGTACCAAAATATATCGCCACGGGAGCACAGGCGCATCCCGGGCTCAACATCCAAGAATAACCAAGGGTATTTCTGCCACCTAGAATCTATAGACATTCCGCTTCCTCGATCCTCATCCTGCAGTAAAAATATGGAGCCCCCGAGGGGGTCAGCAACCCTTGGCTGGTATGGTTAACGCGCAGCCCATCGGCTACCGGGATACGCGCAACTAATTGTCATGATGACATGGCATTCATTTTAAACATAACAATATATATATCATAAACAAGAGTATTGCATAACAACATCACACATAACATACAGAACGAATCCTTAGGAAGCGAACCAACACAATTAGATCCCATTGAGAGCCTAGAGAATGTTGCCAAATCATGCTAAGCTCGTTACATAATCGTTACCGTCCTGTGAAATTGATACGAATAAACTTAACACAAAGGTGCCTCGGTATAGGTTCCAAGCACACCGAACAAAACATAGTATGCCCCTGTTGGCCGACGTGAGTAGTTAAAATAGACTTGGATAAGCTAAGGGAAGGTTGAAACCAAAATGGAAAACAACCATAACATACAAGAGAATCGAACCGGTTATGACATCGACTCCATACTCACACGCGTGCCGGAACTACCGGACTCCTCACTCCCCGTTAGCACTTGTTAGAAGTTCACACGAACTCAACAAACAATCACATACAAGTGGTTAAGTCTTGTTAGACAACACAGGGAAATGAGTCACACTTAACAACATAGGAATATTAACAACTGTAAACTCATTACATGACTTAAGTCTTACAAGGTCATAAAACACACAGAAAAACAAACAACACACAAGCCGGTGTAAACCGGTAGGCAACAGACTGCAGGAAAACCATACCTTGGTCCTTGCTTCGACTGGTTTCCACCGTTGGAGAATCCTATACACATTTAGTAACGTCGGTTAATTTACGTACTAGTCCGTCGTAACTTATACTTTACATTTCTAGTTATTTTACTTTCACATTTTATTATAACTTCTCACTCTAATTGTCATTATACACACCTAACATGCTTAGACAACCTATAACATCATTACTAACTAATCCCCATCTTTAGACATCATTATTTAAATTAACTCAACTTTTAGTGGTCCGGGACTTGGTCCCAACTAAGGTCCCGACCGTGTCATTGTAAAACTCTGGGCTGATTTCAGTAGTGGTCCGGGACTCCATACAGGTCCTATGTCCCGGACCAATGTAGGCAAAAAACTCTCGGGTTGTTTTTTATGGGGTGGTCCGGGACTCAACAGGTCCTAGGTCCCGGACCAATGTAGGCAAATTCTCTCGGGTGTAAAACAGGGGGTGGTCGGGTTTTGTACAAAACTAAGTTCGGACCACAATGCCTTAGAAAACTCTCGGCCTCTTTTAATGCATGGTCGGGACATTATCCAAACCTAGGTCCCGGACCACAGCTACAGATTTACATTTTGAATATTTTCTAAGTCTTGTTGCAATGGTTCTCCACATCCATTAAATGTATAACCTTCCCAAATGATCTTAGGTATACTCTAATGCCAAAATATCATCTTAAACACACTAGTTCCTTGTCTAACTTTTACTCAATTTTCTCATAAAATTCACCAACACTTATAACATTTCTTACAAGGTTTCTAAATGGTGTTTCTCACCTATGATAACCACTATCCCAAAATGCTTTCTCCTCACCATAACATCATCTCCCAAGCATCTTTTCTTACCAACCTAAACTCCTAGTTGATGTCTAAGTCCTTTTTGTTTCCTAGAACACCTAAGACATTACTTCTTCTCTAGTAAAACACCTAACATTTCTAACACTTCCTAGTTCACCAAATCTTTTAAACACTTAGAACTTCTTGTACATTACCTAAATTTTGACATGAACTCTCCTAGAACATTACTAAGCCAAAACACATTGTTTTCACCATTAAACAATCAAGAACACTAAAATCCACCAAGAACATTCTTGTACACAAAACTTCACTCATTTAACACTACATCACAATATAGTGCATAATTTTAAATTTGGCACTTAGGCCCTTAAATAGCATGGCTCTTAGGCCCTTAAGATGCATAAACCATAAACACTGAATTTCCCACATTATATTTGCCTTTGACCTGCAAATACACCCAACAATACATATGCTTTTAATAAACCCTTGAGAGTATTTTTCTAAGTCATTTACCATTGGCTCCTTAAGTAGTTTTAATAAGCAAATAAGCTCATTTCTCCTAAGACATTAAACTACATTAGGTTAGCATATTTACCTCTTTTCCTCAAACTTCTTTCTTGTTTCCTTGTTTAAAATCGGTAAGGGTGTTTGATTCTTGTCAACTTCTAAACAATATACAAATAATGAAATGAGTATACAAGCTTTATGCTTCATCTCATTGTAAACCCTAGATACATATATTGTCTTAGAACATTTAGATGATTGTTTTACCTTGGATATGAAAGAGAGTTTGGATATGTAGCAAGAGAGGACTCCACCAAGCCCTTGGAAGATTCATATGAAGCTAGAACAAAGCAATATAAAGGACACCATCAATGGTGATCTTGATCAACATCAAAACAAGAAGGAGATGGAGTTTTTATTTGAGTTTCCTTACCTATAAGCAAAGGAGAACAATAATATGTGAAAAGATGAGCTCAAGCTCCTCCCATGGAGATTCCTCTTGGCACCGAAATGGAGCTCTTGGAGTTTTGAGAAGACAAGGTTGAAGAGCTTGATGAGACTAAGAGAATGGTGGTTTAGTTTTTGATTTGGTAAAGAGAGCTAGGAGATATAAGAGGTCAAAGATGGAGAATGGTGTGAGAGCTGTTGCAAACCGATGGAGAGAGGAGGAAGATGAAGTTGGAGACGGTGGGAATGCAAGAGAAATGAGAGAATGAGTTTGAAGTTGCTTTTAGAAGATATTAAGTAGTAAAGCAAATAGTAACTTGCTTTATCATTTGTTATTTATTTGTTAACTTGCAAGGTGGTGACTCACCTCATAAAAACCGGCCCCCAGTAGTCATCTAGGGGTGTTTTAGTCTTTGTTGACCATTTAACATACTTATATAAACTTAAGTTATAAACTATCTTATTTTAGTTACTATTCATAAAACAAGGCACATGTTTGTGAAATTTTTGATTTCCCATTGATTTAGACTTCCTAATGTGATACTAAGTAGTACAGATGTTAATTAAAGAGTAATGATGGACATTTAGCCATTCAAAACTCATTTACAAGACAATTTTTCAAAAATGTGCTTTAAGACTCCTTAAAGCACATTTTGTGTTTTAACTTGTTTTCAAGCTTGGTTTTCTTTGGTAATTGGTTTAATATTTTTATTAATATATAAATAAGGTCTTGGTAAGCTCATTAGGTCTTAACCAAGCTTATCCCAAGCTTAGAGCACATTTTGGCCCTAATTGACTTTAAGGTATTTATTTGTGTTTTCTATGGTTTAAATTGTTTACTAATGTTTCTAAGACTCTTTTTAGTCTTAATATACCATATTTTAATGTTTAAACAACATACTAAGGTTTGGGGTATTTCAATCTACCCCCTTAAAAGAATTTTGTCCCCAAAGTTCATACTTCCCACATATCTTAGATATTAGAACTCGGGAATACATATAAACAATACTTCCATAACAACATTAACAACATACTTACATAGCACCGGACACAAGGTCCAAACAACATAACAACACAACATCATTCAGACACAACGGTTTGTAACATAACAAGGTAGTAACATAACAACATAACACATAGACAATGTATCCGAATACATGCCGTACACACATAACCGAAACGGCTCTACCCCCCTTAAAATAGGGGTATGCCCTGTACCCTATACATACAAATACTAAGAAGTAAACAATGACGGGTACTTCACCTTCATCTTATCTTCCAGCTCCCAAGTGGCCTCTTCAACGTCCTGGTTAGACCAGAGAACCTTCACCAGTCTCACAGACTTATGGTGAGTGTCTCGAGTCTTAGTGTCCAGAATCCGTACGGGAGTCTCCACTGATCGCATGGTCGGCTCTAAGGTTAGCCTCTCAGGCTGAAGTACATGAGACGGATGAGACATATATTTCTTCAACTGAGACACATGAAATACATCATGTACCTTGCCCAGCTCGGCGGGTAAATCAAGTCTGTAAGCTACCGGGCCAATCCGCTCCGTCACAACATAAGACCCCACATATTTTGGGTTCAACTTGCCTTTCTGGTTAAAACGAAACACTCCCTTCATGGGGGACACTCTCAGAAATACCTGATCGCCCACGGCGAACTCCAGGTCACGTCTGCGCACATCGGTGTATGATTTCTGCCTAACCTGAGCTAACTTCATGTTAGCCCGGATCTGTCGTACTTCTGCTTGAACTTGCTCCAGGTACTCTGGTCCTATAATGACCGTCTCACTCGACTCATCCCAGCATAATGGCGTGCGGCATGGTCTACCGTATAATGCCTGGAAGGGAGACATCTTGATCGAAGCATGGTAACTGTTGTTGTAGCTAAACTCGATCAGATGTAACTTGTCAATCCAGCTGGTCTGAAAATCAAGTGCACATGCACGTAACATATCCTCAAGTGTCTGGATGATGCGCTCACTCTGACCATCTGTCTGTGGGTGGAACACTGTACTTAGCTTCAGCTCGGTACCAAGCGCTTCCCGTGTGGATTTCTAGTACCTCGAGATGAATCTGGTATCCCTGTCAGACACAATCGTTTTTGGTACTCCATGGTGTCGTACTATCTCTCTGTCGAAGAGCTCTACAAGTTTTGCCACTTTCCAGGTGTTCTTCATCGGAATGAATCGGGCCACCTTGGTCAGTCGGTCAACAACAACCCAAATCATATTCAGACCTCCCCTTGTAGGCGGAAGCCCTACTACGAAGTCCATTGAAATGTCATGGAACTTCCACTCAGGCACTAGCATTGGCTGCACCATACCACCAGGCCTTCGGTGCTCAAACTTGACCTTCTGACAAGTGAGACACCTCAATACATAGTCATTCACATCTTTCTTCATTCCAGTCCACCAAAAATATCTTTTCATACCCTTATACATTTTTGAAGCTCCGGGGTGAATCGAAGTCGTAGAACAATGGGATTCACTCAATATACGCTCCTTCAGCTTAGTGCTACTCCTCAGAATACACAGTCGGCCATTAAGCCTAATCAGGTCATCGTCGTGGAGTCGGAAGTCGTACTTCTGACCCTCGAATGTGCCATCAATAAGCTTCTGCCTGATCTCCAACATATACTGATCCATCATCTGAGCACTCCGCACCTCTTCAACCAAGCTAGTATGAGAGACTAGCAAATGGAGAGAGTGTGCTCGGCGACTCAATGCGTCAGCTACCACATTTGCTTTTCCCTCTTTGTACTGTAAATTGATGTTGTAGTCGTTTAAGAACTCGACCCACCTTCTTTGTCTCATATTCAACTCTTTCTGAGTGAACAAATACTTTAAACTCTTGTGGTCAGAATAGATTGTCACACTTACCCCATACAAATGATATCGCCATATCTTCAATGCGAAGACAATGGCACCCAATTCTAAGTCGTGGGTAGGGTAGTTCTCTTCATGCATCTTCAGCTATCGGGAGGCGTATGCTACGACCTTCCCGTGTTGCATCAACACACAACCCATACCTCTGCCTGATGCGTCGCAATAGACCTCAAAACCATCTGGACCGTCTGGTAAAGTCAGGATTGGTGCAGATGTCAGAGCATCCTTGAGACTCTGGAAAGAACTCTCGCAGTCGACTGTCCACTCGAATGGAGCATCCTTTTTCATCAAGGAAGTCATCGGCTTCGAGACACTGGAGAAGTCCTTCACAAATCTCCTATAATATCCTGCCAGACCGAGGAAGCTCCGAATGTCGGTAACTGTCTTCGGCCTAGGCCAGGTGCGCACTGCATCTATCTTTGCCGGATCAACAGCGATCCCGGCTTTAGAAATCACATGACCAAGAAAGGATACTTGGTTCAACCAAAACTCACACTTTGACAATTTCGCATACACCTGATTCTTTCTCAATGTTTGCAACACACTTCTCAGGTGGCTTTCATGCTCACCCTTGGATTTCGAATACACAAGTATATCGTCGATGAAGACTACCACTGACTTGTCCAACTGATCTTGGAACAAGCGGTTCATTAAATCCTTGAACTTATCTGGTGCATTGGATAAACCAAACGGCATAACCGTAAACTCATAATGTCCATATCTGGTTCTGAATGCGGTCTTCTCAATGTCACTGTCACGGATGGCAATCTGATGGTATCCGGATCGTAGGTCTATCTTGGAGAATACTGATGCTCCTTTCAATTGATCAAATAAGTCGTCGATGCGTGGTAAAGGATAACGGTTCTTCACCGTAACTGCATTCAGCTCTCGATAGTCGATGCAGAGGCGGAGGCTACCGTCCTTCTTCTTCACGAAGAGGACCGGTGCTCCCCATGGTGAAACTCTCGGGCGGATGAATCCCTTGTCGAGTAGGTCTCTCAGCTGCTCCTTGAGCTCTGTCATCTCTGCTGGAGCCATACGATAGGGCGCCTTCGCAACTGGTCCGGAACAGGAACCAAATCAATTTCAAACTCAACTTCCCATGCTGGCGGCATGCCCGGCAGTTCCTTAGGAAATACATCAGGAAACTCCGACACTACCGACACATCTGGGCTAAACTCTGGGTCTCTCTCTATGTCTTGGACATAGTAGAGGTATACATCATTCCCTCGTCGTAATTCACGATACATAGCCATGGCGGTGATGATCTGAGTCGAAGGCTCCCTGGGCCTCTGGTGGTATGATATAGTAACCCCAGACGGACTCCGAAGAAGCAGACGATGCTCGGCACACAGGATTCTGCCCTTGTACCGCTCCAACCAGTTCATCCCGAGAATCACATCAAAACCAAGTCCGTCGAACTCTATCAAGTCGATCGGAAACTCTTCATCTCTGATTCGTACAACAACATCTCAGTGGTAGCGGGTACACCTGATCCGTTCTTTCGACGGGAGAGTGACTAAGAAGTCAGGCATCTCTTCACCGTCTAACCCCAGCCTCGTCGCAAAAGATAGTGAAATAAAGGTGTGTGAGGCTCCGGAGTCGAACAAGATCGAAGCGTCCACGCCATTGACTGGAAAGGTACCGGTGAGGATTGTGCCGCTCTTGCCAGCTTCTGCCTCATTGCAGACACTCAGTATACCTCCCGTTCCGAGTGCACAGCCTAATTCATTGGCAAACTAATAAGTATTTGGTAATAACGCGGTTGACATACTTCAAACAACTCCACTTTATTCATTAACACACTCTTTACAACATACGTTGGTTTACACTTTTTGACATAACTAACACTTACATAACATCCTTTACATACACTGGCTTAACAGACTACATGTTCACACAAGGCTTTAAAACTGCCTGAAGGTCAAATTCAAACGTCCGGGTTTCATGTGTGTGGCATTGATCACTGCCGATGGTGCGGTATTCAGTTTGATCTTTTTGATGCCATGATATAGCATCCTTGACTGCCCACCCATGATTAACACATCTCCTGATTTCAACACTAGCTTCTTTGCGAGATCAGCACGCTTTTGCTCGCCGTACACAAACACTGCGGTATCACCAATGGACCAAGACACCACGGGTACTCCCTTACTTAGAGACTCGGGTGACTCGTCCTTATCTTGGTGTAACCCTAACCGTCCACCTTTCTGGTAGAAGTTCACAATACATAAATCTGCTTTCACACTTGGTATTGAATCTGATTCAATTTGTTGAGCAATTCCCACGGCGTGGTTAACGACTGCAAGGAACTCCTCAGGTATAATCGGTACAGTTGCTCCATCTTCAGCTCGCACATCTTGATATGTCTTGGTGTAAGGATTCCAGTCCCTACCCATGCACATCATCTTCAATTTCATCTTCGATCCGCTCGGGTATTCGGGTGTGTAGAAACCTCCAAGTGTTGCTCCTAGTTCATCGCATCGTCGGATAATGTGGATCTGTGCTTCCGGTGTCAGGTATCCATTTAAGAGTATCATACCTGGTTGGATGACCTGTCATTTCTCCATTGGTAAGTCGGTGATGCTGATGGTGGTTTCTTCAGGGTTTGGTGTGGGCGGGATTGGATAACAAATATTGAAGGTTCCTAAGTGTTCAAATTACCTAATTAGGTGTTCTCACATTATACTTTCATTCTTTACTCACATTGTGGTACACTTAGACTCACTAACACACATGCATGAAATGCGGTATGCAATCACTTATTTCATTCAACGGTTTAGGCGGTACCTGGTCTAGAAGAGGGCCCTGGCGCCTCAGACCGGTCCACCACATTCAGGGCGGTCTTGCCGGATCCCGACCCCTTCCCCTTCTGGGAATCTGTGTACCTCTGATCTAGGGGTGGCTGATTCGCCGTCTTCGGGCCATCGGTGGTCACGGTGGCCTTACCCTTCCACTGCCCCTTAGGCCTGTAGTTTCTGCCATTCGGGTTCTGGAAGCATTCGTAGTCACGATGCCCCATCTTTTTGCAGTATCGGCACTACACATCATTGCCCTTGCAGTCTTTGCCGGGGTGGTCTCCGTTACACCACTTACAGTAGTAGTGGCGCTCCGGTCCAGAGCCCGTGCTAGCTGCTAACACATCACACACTCAGTACATACTTCACAAAATAACAACACACACTAGAATTTGGTATTCGAATTTATTAGTTACCCTTGGGCGGGTAAGAGCGTAAGGGCTTGGCCGCATATGCATAGGTGAGCTGTAGAGGCTCCTCAGCAGTGGTGGTCTGGGCTTGGCCTTTGCCACCCTTTTGTTATCCTTTCTGGGACTGGGGGTATGGCTTTTTCTTCTTTCCTCCCCCGTGCCCTTGTGTGCCTAGACCCTCACTCGTGGCCTTGCGCTTAAGCGCATTCTCCTCGTCCCTCAGACGGACGGTGATCTCCACAATAGCAGCGGCATGATAGCACTCCTATATTTAGGGTGTTAGTTATGCCCCGCAAAACAAACTCACAATTACATTAACACACTACACTCACTTATTCACATCACACTGTAGTTCATTACCTGCAAAGTAGTATACCCACTTGGCCCCATACCGTAGCGTAGGCGGTAGCTCAATCCGTTGTAGAAACGGTTCACTAAAATCCGGTCTGAGTAACCCAGATCCGGCAGCAGATGGATAAATCCGATGAAAGCGGAGTAGTACTCATCAACCGTCATCTTATCCCCTTGCCTCAAATTGTCGAGCTCTAGACACTTGGCCTCTTGCACATGAATCGGGTAGTACTTGGCTCGTAGCAGGGCCGTGTACTCCCTCCACTGGAAGGTAGGATCACCAACTCTGCCCTCCCTTACCAGTTCCCACCAACTCTGAGCCGATCCCTTCAAGTAGTAAGTGGCAAGACGGACCTTGACCTCCTCGGGCACATTCAAGGTCTCGTAGGCGGTCTCCATCTCGGAGATGTACGCCTCCAACTTACCAAGGTCGGTCTCCCCACTGAATGATGGGGGTCTCAAATCCGCCAACGCCTTGACCCAATTGGTCTCGCGCGGCTGTGGTTGCGGTTGTGGCCCTTGTTGACCCACACCGCCTTGCTGCTGCTGCATCGCAGCTACCAACTGTGGGACCATCTGGGCTACAGCGGCCGCGACAGCGTCGGCCATAACTTGCGCCGTAGGGTTCTCTCCCTGGTTCCCGGTATCATCAGTACCGCGTCCGCAGCCTCGACCTCGTGGTCTACCTGACATCTGAATTCACATGAACATTTATTAGCACTGTGCTTGCACACTTATCGGTCCAACGGTTGTAACATCTTCCCGACAATAAGGTATCTCCACACTTAGTTAGTGGTTAACCTTCTCATAACTGTTGACTTAGGTAACTATGGTTAGGTTTCCTAACTCGGTATATTCCTAAGCTCGATATTCTAGCCATCAGAGTGATACTTCGCTCTGATACCACTTTTTTGTAACACCCCTACTACGCAATTAACAACAATTGAAATCGCAGCGGAAATAAACAACTAAATATTAACTAAACGATTCGGTGCTACAACGCCGTTAACCACCCACGTGGTTAACAAGGTAGAATAAATACAAGCGTACCGGTCTGATGATCAGACTCCCGAGCATTAAATACTAACATCCATATATACATAACCAACATACCGAGTATTTAACAACATCCATCACTGTAAACTGTACACAGAAACTCCACTGCCAGCTGTCAACGACCGTCACTGTAATACAAACGGTACCAAAATATATCACCACGGGAGCACAGGCGCATCCCGGGCTCAACATCCTAGAATAACCAAGAGTATTTCTGCCACCTAGAATCTATAGACATTCCGCTTCCTCGATCCTCATCCTGCAGTAAAAATATGGAGCCCCCGAGGGGGTCAGCAACCCTTGGCTGGTATGGTTAACGCGCAGCCCATCGGCTACCGGGATACACGCAACTAATTGTCATGATGACATGGCATTCATTTTAAACATACACATATATATATCATAACAAGAGTATCGCATAACAACATCACACATAACATACAAGAACGAATCCCTTTAGGAAGCGAACCAACACAATTAGATCCCATTGAGAGCCTAGAGAATGTTGCCAAACTCATGCTAAGCTCGTTACATAACTCGTTACCGTCCTGTTAAATTGAACGAATAACTTAACACAAAGGTGCGTCGGATATAGTGATCCAAGCACACCGAACAAAACATAGTATGCCCCTGTGGCCCGACGTGAGTCAGTAAAATAGCCTTGGATAAGCTAAAGGGAAGGATGAAAACCAAAATGGAAAACAACCATAACATACAAAGAGAATCGAACCGGTTATGACATCGACTCCCATACTCACACGCGTGGCCGGAACTACCGGACTCCTCACTCCCCCGTTAGCACTTGTTAGAAGTTCAACACCGAACTCAATAAACAATCACATACAAGTGGATAAGTCTTGTTAGACACACACAAGGGAAATGAGTCACACTTAACAACGTAGTAATATTAACAACTGTAAACTCATTACATGACTTAAGTCTTACAAGGTCATAAACACACAGAAAAACAAACAACACACAAGCCGGTGTAAACCGGTAGGCAACATACTGCAAGAAAACCATACCTTGGTCCTTGCTTCGACTGGTTTCCACCGTTGGAGAATCCTATACACATTTAGTAACGTCGGTTAATTTAACATACTAGTCCGTCGATAACTTATTACTTTACATTTCTAGTTATTTTACTTTCACATTTTATTATAACTTCTCACCTTCTAACTTGTCATTATACACACCTAACATGCCTTAGACAACCTTATAACATCATTACTAACTAATCCCCATCTTTAGACATCGTTATTTAATCTTAAACTCAACTTTTTAAGTGGTCCGGGACTTGGTCCCCAACTAAGGTCCCGGACCGTGTCATTGTAAAATTCTCGGGCTGATTTCAGGTAGTGGTTCGGGACTCCATACAGGTCCTATGTCCCGGACCAATGTAGGCAAAAACTCTCGGGTTGTTTTTATGGGGTGGTCCGGGACTTCATACAGGTCCTAGGTCCCGGATCATTGTAGGTAAATTCTCTCGGGGGTAAAACAGGGGGTGGTCCGGGTCTTTGTACAAAACTAAGTTCCGGACCACAATGCCTCAGAAAACTCTCGGCCTCTTTTAATGCATGGTCCGGGACATTATCCTAAACCTAGGTCCCGGACCACTGCTACAGATTTACATTTTGAATATTTTCTAAGTCTTGTTGCAATGGTTCTCCACATCCATTAAATGTATAACCTTCCCAAATGATCTTAGGTATACTCTAATGCCAAAATATCATCTTAAACACACTTAGTTCCTTGTCTAACTTTTTACTCAATTTTCTCATAAAATTCACCAACACTTATAACATTTCTTACAAGGTTTCTAAATGGTGTTTCTCACCTATGATAACCACTATCCCAAAATGCTTTCTCCTCACCATAACATCATCTCCCAAGCATCTTTTCTTACCAACCTAAACTCCTAGTTGATGTCTAAGTCCTTTTTGTTTCCTAGAACACCTAAGACATTACTTCTTCTCTAGTAAAACACCTAAACATTTCTAACACTTCCTAGTTCACCAAATCTTGTTTAAACACTTAGAACTTCTTGTACATTACCTAAATTTTGACATGAACTCTCC
The DNA here is from genome assembly GCA_023374045.1 of Limonium bicolor. Taxonomy (NCBI): domain Eukaryota; kingdom Viridiplantae; phylum Streptophyta; class Magnoliopsida; order Caryophyllales; family Plumbaginaceae; genus Limonium; species Limonium bicolor. Next base: position 53,525,065 of record CM041782.1, read on the forward strand.
TATAATATTACAAAGCCAAAACACATTGTTTTCACCATTAAACAATCAAGAACACTAAAATCCACCAAGAACATTCTTGTACACAAAACTTCACTCATTTAACACTACATCACAATATAGTGCATAATTTTAAATTGCTTGGCACTTAGGTCCTTAAATAGCATGGCTCTTAGGCCCTTAAGATGCATAAACCATAAACACTGAATTTCCCACATTATATTTGCCTTTGACCTGCAAATACACCCAACAATACATATGCGTTTTAATAAACCCTTGAGAGTATTTTTCTAAGTCATTTGCCATTGGCTCCTTAAGTAGTTTTAATAAGCAAAATAAGCTCATTTCTCCTACGACATTAAACTACATTAGGTTAGCATATTTACCTCTTTTCCTCACAACTTCTTTCTTGTTTCCTTGTTTAAAATCGGTAAGGGTGTTTGATTTCTTGTCAACTTCTAAACAATATACAAATAATGAAATGAGTATACAAGCTTTATGCTTCATCTCATTGTAAACCCTAGATACATATATTGTCTTAGAACATTTAGATGATTGTTTTACCTTGGATATGAAAGAGAGTTTGGATATGTAGCAAGAGAGGACTCCACCAAGCCCTTGGAAGATTCAAATGAAGCTAGAACAAAGCAATATAAAGGACACCATCAATGGTGATTCTCGGTCAACATCAAAACAAGAAGGAAATGAAGTTTTTATTTGAGTTTCCTTACCTAGAAGCAAAGGAGAACAATAATATGTGAAAAGATGAGCTCAAGCTCCTCCCATGGAGATTCTTCTTGGCACCGAAATGGAGCTCTTGGAGTTTTGAGAAGACAAGGTTGAAGAGCTTGATGAGACTAAGAGAATAGTGGTCTTAGTTTTTGATTTGGTAAAGAGAGCTAGGAGATATAGATGTCAAAGATGGAGAATGGTGTGAGAGCTGTTGAAAACCGATGGAGAGAGGAGGAAGATGAAGTTGGAGACGGTGGGAATGCAAGAGAAATGAGAGAATGAGTTTGAAGTTGCTTTTGGAAGATATTAAGTAGTAAAGCAAATAGTAACTTGCTTTATCATTTGTTATTTATTTGTTAACTTGCAAGGTGGTGACTCACCTCATAAAAACCGGCCCCCATTAGTCATCTAGGGGTGTTTTAGTCTTTGTTGACCTTTTAACTTACTTATATAAACTTATGTTATAAACTAGCTTATTTTAGTTACTATTCATAAAACAAGGCACATATTTGTGAAATTTTTGATTTCCCAATGATTTAGACTTCCTAATGTGATACTAAGTAGTACACATGTTAATTAAAGAGTAATGATGGACATTTAGCCATTCAAAACTCATTTACAAGACAATTTTTCAAAAATATGCTTTAAGACTCCTTAAAGCACATTTTGTGTTTTAACTTGTTTTCAAGCTTGGTTTTCTTTGGTAATTGGTTTAATATGTTTATTAATATATAAATAAGGTCTTGGTAAGCTCATTAGGTCTTAACCAAGCTTATCCCAAGCTTAGAGCACATTTTGGCCCTAATTGACTTTAAGGTATTTATTTGTGTTTTCTATGGTTTAAATTGTTTACTAATGTTTCTAAGACTCTTTTTAGTCTTAATATACCATATTTTAATGTTTAAACAACATACTAAGGTTTGGGGTATTTCAGTTATAATTATTGTTATAACCTATTGTTTTTACCCCTTATTTAATTAATTCCAAACTTACCCTTCAATTCCTGAAAATTATCCTACAGGCCTCACTCCTTTCCGTTTTCAAAGGTATACTTTTTCTTAATTACAACTTTACCACAAAACTTTATAATTCATATATTTTATATTATAATTCAATTAAATCGTAAGTTTCAATATTTAAATCCAAGTTTTGGTCAACATTTGACCCGCACCACTTTCAGCTTTATTTACCTATATATACTCATAGTTTTATAAAATTATACTCAGGCCCCAATTGTTCCTAAAATTTACATTTAACTTCAAAACTTTATCTTAACTTATAATTCTCTTTTATTTTTAAAACAACCTTATAATTTCAGCTATATTATTCTTGGCCCCACATAAACTTTGTCTTTTACAATCTTATACTCATTCCTTTAGTCATAATCTTACTAACACATTTTAACACTTTTAATTACTTGAATGGTCACAAACCTAATTCATTAAAGTCTCTAAATTCTGTAGTAATTTTCTACCCAATTTTCAAAGTCCCTAAATCTTCCAAAATGTCCTAAACACCTATAGTTTTTGTACCTAAGCTTATACCATGTTAAATTAAGCACTTTAAAGCATAAAAAGCATTAAAATTCTTAGTAAAATAGCTAATTGCTTTTGGCCATAATACAAGCCTTAAACAAACGCCAAAGCAATAAAAATAAGCCCTAATTTAATACATAAACATGCCAACAAAGTAAACACCAAAGTATACAAGTTTCACCCATAATTTCATTTAGTTACTAATTTATTTTACAAGTTATTTCCTAACTCATAACATTACCTAACTTAGTCATAAGTTTATATGTTAATTAATAACTTTCTTAGGTTTAAACTAACCCATTTTACAGCCTAAAATTTCGGCCACCATAATTAATCAACATTAACATCTTTTAAAACATAAAATGAGCATTATGCAAAGAACATAAACCTTAAGCACAAGTAATTGTTTTCAACAGCTCAAACTTTCAGCCCTAACAACAAATAGGCAGAAAGATCACCCATTGTTCATAAACAAAGGTTAAACCACCAATTTTAATCTTTGAAACTTAGTTTAAAGCTTACCCTTTGTTAATCTAACCTTTCCTTTGTTTTTTAGCCACTTAGAATTCAACAGCACACAAGGACCGTGGAGGGATTTATTTTCGGTTGCAATATGAAGTGAAGAAAGCGTAAGTATTATGCTCTTGGCCAGGACATAGAAAAATCAAGTTTAAAGCATATAAAATGGTGTTTTAGGAAAGTTTACCTTAAACACTCATAAGATGTCTTCTACCTATGGTTTTTCCAGGCTCAAAGGATTGATTTGAAGCTTGAAACACACATGGGAAGATGAAGGAAAGAAACCTAGATAAGTCACCATTTTTGGCTAACATAAGGAAGAAGAGAAAAATAGTGTTTGAAGGAGTTTTTCTTACCTGAAGCCTTAATAGAAGATGAGTAGGTGTAACCCATGAACCTCCATAGTTTTTTTATTAAAATGGTTGTTCTTGACAGATTAGAACAATAATTTGGTGAGGAGAGAACCTCCTTGATGAATGATGAAGGAAAAAGGTGTTGTAAGGTGTAAAGGAGTATTTATGTAGCTTGTATGGCTAAATTAAGTTGCAAGATTCCATGGGAGCCTTCCATACTGGTGTGAGGGAGCTTCTGAATGGGAGATAATATGAAAGCCAAAGGGAGAGAATAAAAGGGAATGATGAAAGGTAATGATGAAATGGAAGGTGATAATGCTTAAAAGCAAAAGTGGTCTTCCTTTTAATGTATTAAAATAGGATTTGATGAGCTTAGTCATCCCTTTATGACTGTCCAAGAAGATATTTTGAGGGAGGGGTACTTTGGTCATTTAAACAAGCAAAGTGAAATAGGGCCTTGGTTGGCACTATTCATAAATGAGTGCCCAAATTTTTGATTTTTTAATACTTTGAATTATGCTTCCTAATGTGGTAAATTATGGTAAATTAGTACATTATGATGTATTGAAGCCCTTAAAACCACCCAAAACCAATTTCTCAGACAATTTCTCAAAAATGTGCTTTAAAGAGTTTTAAAGCACATTTTGTGTTTTAACTCATTTTATGGCTTGGTTTTTCTGTGGTAGTTATTCTCACATGTTCGTAGCATTTTTCTAAGGTCTAGGGGTCCACTTTGGATCAAAATTGAGGTCACATAACCCCTAAGGATTCTTAGAACATATTTTTGCCCTAATAGTGTTTAAAGCATGTTTTTATGTTCCAAATGGTTTTAAATTGTTCACCAATGTTCCTATGGTATTTTTTAGCCTTTTATATCATAATTTGATATTTAATTACCATATTTAATGTTTGGGGTATTTCAACAAACCAATCACGTTGGAAGTACAATGGAACATCTGACCATCTAGGTTTTAGATGTCGACTAGTATTGAAGGGAAGTTAGTGAGAAAATTCTCATACAATTCCACCATTAGATAGTTCATATACTCAAACCTGTAAAGTTCTCTATCCGTTTTCATATGTACTGTATGTGTTTATGTCTACTCTAATGTGTAGTTAGTGGCACACCACATAAAGGTCAAGGTTAGAGACTTACAATCACACAAAATAATACAATAATCCATTTCCATGTGATTATATTGTTAGTCATTTCACACAACAAAGAACGCACAAGCCGAGATAGACTTGGTATCACGCAGGGTACAACGAAATCATACCATACACCGAAGAAGAAGCTCGTCTAATTCCCAGTTGTCGTCCCGACTATCGTCCCAACTATCCCGATCCTATAATTTGATTAACCGAGAGTGTTAATTATTTATTACACTCGTTACAATGGTTTCTAGTATTACATTTCTCTTGTATACGTTTTTCTTCATAATTAAACTTACGAACTATATATATATATGTTCTCAAAATTTCTAATGTCACACTTATAATATATTAATCCTCTTAGTTTATATTATTACCCATTTATATATACATACACTTATAATTATTTATATTGTATGTTATTATTCACCCAAATGTTACATAAAATCTTACTAGTTTCTATGATATTCATTTACTCTGTCTCACATAGTATGTTAATATACCTTAAATGTTTCGTTTATTACATTATAGCCCCAAATGTCATCCAAAGTTTGCAATTACATACCTTTATACTTATATAACCTATAGTTTTGACTTTCCACTTAATTACTCCTAAGTTCCACCTTCAATTTCCTCAAAACTTCCAACAGCACTTAAACTATCCAATTTGTCAATCACACCCCAGAACCTTTATTATTTACGGTTTAGCCACATTCCTTTTCAATTCATTATAATTTTCCACCAATTACATTTATCTTTTAATTCTAATTCCTCAATCCATTAATTCCATACTTTCCCTTAGATTTATGGAATTCCAAACAGACCCCTATTATTATTTTCGGTGTCTAACTTTATCATATTTCTAGTCTCAACCCACTAGTTTTTATAATCTTAAAATTACACCATAATTCTTACTAAATTCTAATTTCAACATTTTTTCTCAATTTTGGGTCAACCCTCTAACTCCAAATAGGTTTGACCAGGTTTATTCTACCCGCCTTAATTTTTCCAAAATTACGAATTGACCCTTAAACTTTCCTATGATTTTCAATTTACTCCTAAAATTTACCAAACATCTAATTTTTGTTTCTAAGTAATTTCAAGACCCACAATCTCGGCTTATTTATTATCTAATACCCCAAGTTTTCCAAAATCACTAAATGCCCCACAAAGTTTTCCCAACTTTATAAATGACTCCTAAACTTCATTTAAACTTGTAACTTACATTATCCACCAGCTCACCCCAAAGTCTCGACCTTATTACTTCCCAAAATACCCAACTTAATTTCCTTTGTATTGTATAGCCTATAGTTGGTCCTTATAATTTCTATGTCATTAAATAACCTTATGATTCATTTTAAGGTCAATCTCACCTTTAAATTAATCTAACAATCTCCTAAACATCCATAAACTTTTAATTAGTTTTAAATTCACCCAAATAACTATTACATCGTAGATTTCTACAAATAACATAACTATTTTATAACCTATGCTTTTAACACATAATATATACATATATATAAGCTTATATAACAAGCCTAAACATTTGGCTATTACACAAACCACAATATAAACTATATACACCAAAAATGTCCATAAATTAAATTCTATTTGAAGAAGACATACACCTATATTCCCAAAGTGTTAGTAATTACCAATAAGTCACTTAATCCTTATAAAAGTGACATTAAGCTCTTACATCATTATTTAGCTTAACCATGTGTTATAATATATTCTTATATTCATCCTTAGATCCAAATTAACCATTTTTAATAGTTAGATCTTGGTCATATTTAGCTCTCAATTTAAAGCAACTTTAAAACATTAAAAAAAGCATTAAGGTAAAGATATGAACCTTAAGCTCCAAGCTAGTTGTTTCTCCACAAAATTTTGACCAAATATCCAAAATAAGGTTGAACATTCAACATTTGTACAAATCCAAGGTTATTTACGTTTTTTAAGCATTAAGATCTTGGATCAGAGTCTTACCCTTCTTAAGGTAAGTTTTTCTTCTCTTAGATTCCTTGAACTTTCGGCCAACTCCTAGGATTTCTTGAAATTCCCTTTGCCATTTTTAAAAGGAGGAAAATTAAGAACAAGGTTAGGGTCTTATGTCACCTTAACACAATGAAGAAAGGTTTAAGGCTTTAAAGCATAAAATGTGCATCAAAGAAGAAAGTTCACCTTAAGAATCACAAAAGGAGATCTAGCTCTTCAACCTTCATCCAACACTAAGAAAATATGTAGGAAGTTAGTTCATGTGTAGATCTAAGAGTAGAACATGAGTTAAACACTTAAAACCATAATTTTGAAGGTCTTACCTTAGGTAACACCCCTTGTTGTTCTCAGTCCTCTTTGATGTTGAAGAAGAACACAATTTGTGTGTGAAAAGAGTGTAAAAAGTAGGTTAGAAGAAGTCTTGGATTTCGGCCATAATTAATTCAAAGAAGAACTTAAACCTTAGAGCACATTTTTATACCTTAAGGTTGAAGAGACTTAGCTTGGCTTCATGCTTGAGTTGTAGCCAAATTTCTCCTCAATTAATGCTGGAATATCAACTTTTGGCCAAAAGGAAAGTGGATCTACGCTCTCCTTGGCTTGTAGATGAAGGAGAAAGTTTTAAGTTAAAGGGTGAAGGCATCTCAATCCACTATTGTTCCCATGGATGAATTCTTGAAGAACAGCAAGGGAAGAAAATGAAGATCAAGGGAGAAAGAAGAAGCAAAGAAGATGGCAATAAGGAGAGAGAAGGGAGCAAGTGTCAGTTGATTTTATTTTAGAGGTAAGGATGAAAGGTGGTAGATGAGAGTAGTAACTCATTTCCTTTCTTAAGGAAATATCTACTAAGTTATCTTTGACTATGTAAAAACCGGCCACGAATATCCAAGGAAGGGTCTTGTGTGTGTTTTTAATGTTATAACATCAATGTTGTACATTTTGGACTTATTGCATGTGTTAGGTTTGTAAAACACGTTATTACCTTGTCTTTAGGTGTATTTCTAAGTGGCCAAGACACTTATAAATTATTTTGGCTATATTAAATGTGTTACATAGTCTTCTCTCATGATTTGTGTCTTTAATAATGTATTACATGTTACATTAACTTTAGGAGTTTTTTTTCTCCTTGTAAATGTTCTCCCTTTAGTACATTATTTCATGTGGGGGTTGGTGCCCATTTTGGACTACACATATTTATTTATATATGTATGTTTAGAGGTTATACAATTCCTTAATGAATTAAGGTTCTTTAGTCTTTATTATTCAATGACTAACCTTTCATTTAAGTAATTCCTTTATTAATGAAGGTAATTAATGTTTGAGGTATTTCAAGATACTTTTTATCCAATATTTAAATTCACTACTATTAAAGTCTTGGTTTCTATTATTGCTAAAAGGGGTTGGCGCATAGGGCAATTAGACATCAATAATGTTTTTCTTCATGGGGAACTGTATGCAGATGTGTTCATGTAGATACTTGAGGGCCATAAATTAGATGATCTGGTAAAGTCTATAAGTTGAGGAAGTCACTATATGACCTAAAACAGGCTTCAAGACAAAGGCACAAGAAACAGCTACTTAGCAGTTTCGTGAGGGCCTTAGGTTTCACACCGTCCATAAATGATTATTCTCTATTCACAAAGGTCTTTGATAATAGAGTCTGGTCTATGGTCATGTACGTGGATGATATCCTTGTGACAAGGGATGATATTGATCTGATTAGGACTATCAAGCTTGATCTTGATCAAAAGTTTAAAGATAAGGATTTAGGAAAGCTAGGCTATTTTTTAGGAATGCAATTTTTGCATAGTGCTGATGGTATTTTCATGTTGTAGAAGGCCTATTGTGATAATTTGGTGTTAGAGTTTGGATGTGATGATCCGAAACCTGCTGTTAGCCCTCTAGATACTAGTGTTAAATGAAGAAGAAAGAAGGGGAAATCTTTGAGAACCCAAGTGTTTATAGGCACCTAACAGGGAAGTTGAGTTTCTTTCACATAGTAGGCCAGATTTGTGCTTTGTCATACAAGTCTTGAGTAAGCTTTTGGATTCTCCTTCTGACTTACAAATTCAAGCAACGTTAAGATATGTTAAAGGGACTATTATTATGTTCTTTTATTTACTAGTAGGAAATTTTAATCTGATTGCTTATTGTGATGCTAACTGGGCTAGCTACCCCAATACTAGGCGTTCTATGAGTGGTTAATTTATTTGTTGTGGTGGTATTCCTCTATCTTGGAAGTCAAAGAAACAAACTTCTGTTGCCTTGTCTTTTGTAGAATCATAATGTAGGGCTATAAGACAAGTCACAGTAGAGCTTAGCTAGCTAACTAGGATTTTGAATAATCTTAGGGTACAAGATGTCACTTATGTTCCTAGAAATTCTGATAGCTAGTTGGCCATATACATTGCTAGAAACCCAATTTTGCATGAGAGGACAAAGCACATAGTGTTTGATGTTCATTTTATGAGACAAAAGTTACAAGACGAATGCATTTTAGTGGAGTTTGTTTCGTTCAAGTACTAGCTTGAAGATTTGCTAACTAAGTCCTTACCAGGGAAATAGTATCCCTTGCTGATCAAGAAGATGGGCATGGGGACTGTATGGGTTGTAATTGATAATTCATTGTACTTTTGAACTTCAAATCATACAATCCTTGTATGATTTGAGGGGGGCCATTAGGAATATACATATTAGGATGATTTATTTCATATGTTTTGTATGGTCCCGATAGTCTTAAGTTATTTTAAGTTGTTGTATTAGTTTACATTAGCCATAGGTATATATATTAGTTAGCTGGTACAATTTTAGAAATGTGAAGTACGCTTTATTCATCTGGAGATGCAATAATAAAGTTTTCCCTTATCTTCCTTCTTGGTATCTTCTTCAGACAGTGAGCTCTAGTGATTTGGCTAGAGTTTCAATTCCTTTCGGCTGGATTTGTGCAGAAGCAGGGACATATTTGATTAAGAGCTATGTGCATGGATAGGAAGCACTTTATGAAATTTACTCTAGGGTTCAGCAAATTTTCGTGTCAGTAGAATCTCATGTAAGGGAAAGAACCTAAGGAGGGCTAATAGGTGAGGAAGTTTTTGTTTCGTAGGTCATGTAAGGTGTAAGGAGGTAGGTAGTATTTTTTTACTTGCATATAGCTTGTGCTGTCTACCACATTTTTGTGATCTTTTGGCCTTATGCCTCTAATTATATAAAAAAGGTGAAATTTACTGTGATTAAGTAGAGTATCTATTTTGATTAAAAGTAGAAGGATACCTCACCTTGATGATTGCTAAACCGAAAAGATATTCAAGGATTCAGTATTTTCCCATATCCCAATTTCTTGGACCTATAATCTACATTGACGCGATAGACTATAAAGAATCTTAAGTAATCAAAGAAAACTATCCAGAACCTATTACAACAGAAGCAAAGAATGCAGTGAAAGAAACATTAGAATTAGACTTGAAATTTAAATGTGAAAACATTTAGGATATGATAAAAAAAATTAGAATGGGCCATAGTGGAAAAGAGGATGATGTAACAGTAGAGAAACAAAAAGAAATTAAATGTAGGATATGGAAAAAAAATGATGCATTCCCAAAATTAGGATAACTAACTTAAACATTTAAGATAGATAGTAAAGATGGAGTATGGGTAGACATCTCAACATTTTATGTTCCTGATTTGTCTAGATGTAATTTGCATCAATAGATTAGAAGGAGATGTAATTTAATGGTTAAATATTATTCAGTATATTCTCTTTTTTAAATTACTATACATATCAATTAACTCTACAACAAACCAGATAATTAGTTTGTAACTATTACAAGTGACTTTTTAAGTTCTCCAATTTCAATCAGCTAAATTTGATTCCCAATTACCCATTCAATTACCTTCCACTTTTTTCATCTTCATTCACCAAACTCTACTTGAATTTCTTCACGTCGTAGTAGAAAGGAAATTACCGCCTTTCATCCATTATATACCAAGCTCTCTCTGAATTTTTGGATACAGTAGAAGGGAAGCAACCACTTTCAAAATATGATCGCCGACGTTAAACCACTAGGTTTCAAGTCAGGTTTTTCATCTTCATTTACCAAGCTCTCTCTAAATTTTTGGACACCATAGTAGAAAGGAAACCACCGTCTTTCGTCCATCATTTACCAAGCTCCTCTAAATATTTGGACGACGTAGAAGGGAAACCACCGTCTACACTAATCGTCGATGCCGCAGAAGGGAATCACTGCTTTCAAAATCTGATCATTGGCGTCAAGCCGCCATTTGCTTTCAAATCCAATCATAAGCTAAAACCACTCGATTGTTCTTCATTTACCTAATTCAGCTTGTCTGATTTAGCTCTCCCATTTATTCACTACACTTTCTTTCAAGTTTTTTTATATTTTGTCTGATTTTTCTCTTTCACGATTCTCTTTGGGCTCTTTCAAGTTTTTCTTCATTCTCCCCATTTTTCTCTCTCATTTATTATCTCTCATTTATTCTCTTTGCTCACTAGTAACTATTTTCAGTTTTCTTCACCAACAAAAACATGTGTGGCGTTATTGTCTATTTTGTAGTTGAGAAGAAAGTAGGAATGAACTTGGATCATCACATTGCTAAAACCACGCCAAAGAGTGAGACAATAGTGAGTTTGTTCTGGTACTAAAATTGGCATGTTTTTTTATGAAGTATTCTATTTTTTTTAAGTTTAGTATTCTAGTTTTTGTATAAATTAAATGTCAGACTATATAAATATTAAGAATACAAATCTACATATATAAAGTATTTGACTATTTAGCTACTAAGTATACAAATCAATACAAATAAAGTATTCGATTGGTTATATATAGAGTATACTACAGTTATTATATGATTGTTTATAAAGTTAGTATAGTTTTTTTATCTAAGTTTACGATTTTTTATAAATAAAATATTAGATTTTTAAGGAGTTAGCCCTTGTAATATGGCTAAGGTCTTGTAATGTTGCCAATGTTCATGTGCTTGTAACTTGTAATCATGTTCGATAATCAATGAAAGAAGTATTCATGCCTTTCCAATGTGTCCAATGATATTTATGTTTGGTTACTTGAGGTCCTGTGTGTGCTGTCGGGCAATGCTGCTCTGCTCGACGGGTGCGGGACTCGTGGGGCAGGCAACGAAGTTGGCCTGTTGCCCTGCGAGTGCCCACGGGTGTCCAAGCGAGTGCCTGGTTGCGGGCACTCGACAGACCCCGACTAGTCTCCGTAGGCACGAGGTGCAATGTCGAGGGCCCACGAGCCTCGTCGTGTGCACCTTAGGGGCATGCAGGCACTATATTAGGCGCCCAGATCTTGTCTAGGGCGCCCAGTGCCTGATGCTGCAGGAAGCTGGTGCTGGGCGCTGCCGCAAGCACCCCGTGACCACCAGGGCACTGCCGCAGGCACTGTGATGCAGCCGATATGAAGTTGGCTCAAAACGTGTGGGACTTTGACAACTTTGTTGAGGACCCAAGAAGACCGAAGGTCACCCTTGACTAATAAGCATGTTGGCAAAGTTTCGTGGCAATTGGAGCTTGCATCTGATTTTAGTGATTTTTGAATATTTCTAGACTATGTCGGGATTTGGCTGCAAAGGGGCGTGTCTGGGTCTGGTCTGGCCTGAAAGGTACATTAACGAGTTGTCGACTGTTTTTGTATAAATTAAGTATTCAACTGTGAGGATATTCAGTATGCAAATTGATAGAAATAAAGTATTCGACTGATTAGATACTAAGTATACAAATCAATATAAATAAAGTATTTGACTGTTCAGATATAAAGTATACTAAAGTTAGTATATAAATCTGTAGAAATAAAGTATTCCATTATTTAGCTACTAGGTACATAAATCTATTTAGAAAAAGTATTTGATTTATTTACATTCTAAGTATATAAATATATTTAAATAAAGTATTCCACTGAATATATAGTATACTTGAGCGTGTTAAGTAGACGAACACTTCTATATTAAGTATATGCATATTTACCTAAAGGATGATTACATAAGTATACAAATATTTATATATAGTGCGTTTATATAATGTTTGTTTAAGTAGACGATTGTTTGACTATGATTAATGTTTAAATGTAAATTAGACAAATGTTTATATTTTAGTTTATGAATGTTACTAATTATTTTTGTAACTTTATATCAACAATGTTTTTTTGGAACAGCTGGCACAAGAAATGACTTGGAACCGTCTATGTAAACTTGTAGAGATTCGACTGCCCACCTCATTGACTTGGTCCAGGGATTGAAGAGTGATCATATGCGGCTTCTTAAGGAAGATGTTTTAGAAAAGGCTGGATTCAGCCCATTACTAATGATCCATGACCGAGTTGTACCACCAAGTCACGTAAATGGTTCCATATGAAATCAAATGGGACAAGTCGACCATGTTAATGCCTGATCGAAGAAAATTAACAACATCTAAAAATGATGTGCGGAGAGTTTATGACTTACCAATAGGAGGACTAAAGATCATAGCTGAAAATGACTCCAATAATATGATAGAATCGTTTACAAAGGAGCGGCATGCACCAATTGATAACATGCCAGGATTCCAACCCCTTAGAATTTGTATGAGAACACATCTGCATTTTTAATAATGTTCCAGAATAATAAATGAATATGAAACTTATAAAGGTAATATATTGACAATGGTAATGTAGATGTACAATATATGAATATATAATAGTACTATGTACATGAATATAATGTGACTAAGTATTCAACTTATTAGCGGACTATATGGGATGCGAATTATGCATGATTAGTACACGAGTAGTATATATATGACTAAGTATACAATTTACTACCGGCATCATCATCTTTAGCATTGATGTTCAGAACTTGATTCATGTCATCTTGTAGTGAGATTGTGTGGTCAATTTGATATCATCTATCTCACTAGGTATTAAGTTGAGATCCAGTGGACACTTTATATCTGGCTCCACATTGAGATCAAATGAACGTATACATCTAGGTTGAAGCGCATCATTTTCTGAATTTAAACCAAATTCGGTTGAGAGATAATTTGATAATGAAGGATGCTGGTAGTAGTGAGACTGAGTTGAGGTAGGAAGATTACTTTGGAATCATTGCGTATGCAAATAGAAATGATACGAAGAAGCAAGAAAAAAAACTATCTCATGCGAAAATGGGGTTGAAGAAGAATGAAGAAGAAGAATATACCTTGTACTAAGTAATTTTGGTACACTATTTGAGAAATATGTATATAACATGTGTATTTTCATTTTGACTATTTGTCTACCCATTGTGGTTATTCAGTTATTATGTCGTGCAGAAAGTGAAGAAATACTGACTGTATTGTTACATGTACACTATCAAAGTACTAACTCGAATTCTAGTCGGTGTTAAGTTCGTGTACCAGGGTGTATATTAGCTATAATATTATTACTAGTTTTCGTTTCAAATACTAAGTTAATACTACTTGGATTACCATGTAATACTATACTCAACTACTGGAGTGGTCTTTATATGTATGCCCCATAATTAATTATTACTTCTGCTATATTGTAAAATGTGAAAAAATTAAATAAAATAAAAGTCTAATGAGAAATAAATTTTTAGTTCCCTAAAATATACACCTGGAATACTTAATCAGTACTAAATCAAGTACTCAAAAAAGTACATTGAAGCACTTACGTCTCCTACACTCGCATATCAAATATCAAGTGACTATTAAGCTCGTGGTCATTATAACTTCTGTTATAATGGAAAACGTGAAAATATTTAAATATTATTAAAAAATTATAACAAAAGTAACTTTTAGTTTCCTAAAACAAATACACCTCAAATACCAAATTAGTACTATATCAAGTACTCATATAAGTATATTGAACCACTACCGTCCCATACACTCATATACCAGATATCACGTGACTATTAAACTCACCGTAATTATTACTTCTGCCATATTGAAAAACATGAAAATATTTAAATATAAAATAAATTATAAGACAAAAGTAACTTTTTAATTTCCTAAAACATAGACATCTTAAATATCATCACTACTATATCAAGTACTCATATTATTACATTGAAACACTAACGTTTTTCTACATTGATATACCAAATATTACCTGACCTTTGAGATTCCCGCAATTATTACTTCTATTATTTTGAAAACATAAAAATATTTAATAAAAATTCTATAACAGGAAACTTTTGTAACTTCCTAAATTATTATCAAACAACCAATTTAATTAATATTTTATATAAATAAAAAAATCCACTAATATATGTGAGACTAGGTCTCAAGTCACCCTGCCCAGTAGAGGACTACCCCAACAATAAAGGGTTATGCCATCTGAGGTGACGTGTGTTTGCATTAGCACTCTGACGCATTTGATGACATACAAGACATCTTCAAAAAAAAAAGACCACCTGACATACAAGACAATTTTCTATTTCCCTTGTTGCAGTTATCCGATTGTAGTAATAATCTCCAATATCTCCAATCCTAAAAATAGTTTGTCCTTTGTAAATAGCGGTATGATGATTACTAGGTCCACATTCAGATTGTAACTGGTAACTTCTTAGAAATGTCAGCCATAAAGCAGCAGTTATTATTTCCAGCTCCCGTAAAGAAAATTCCACTCCATCCCGCATTTTTTTTTTCTATTTGTGACTTTGTGCGTAGATAGTGTGTGACTGTGGGGTCGATGAAAGAATCAGATTCAGAGCTGCCACATACGGCGCAATAGGATTGCAAATTCGCAAATTCTAAGCTACAAGTAACTGTAGGATAAATTTTGTAATGTAGTAAAATTGTGAGTGAAAGATGGAGGGAGCCTACACGCGCGTGCGGTTTCATTTTTGTTTTTGCATTTTTTTTCTTTTCTTTAAAGATTTTATTCTTTTTTTCTTTATTATAAAAAATTTTAATTGTTATAACTTTTAATATATAAGTCCAAAATGAAAAAAAATTATATCATTATTCACCTAAATTCAAGCTCTTCAAAACAAGACCAGTCATGGATATGTTTTGACAATTTTTAAAAAACTTATTTTTACATGTATAATACACAAAACATAAAAAAAACTTGTACAGATGGTCATACAAACCTGTACAAATGTTCATTAAAACATGTACATCCACACATAAAAACTTGTACATCATCGTAATAACTCGACAGGTTTTTAGGGTTTGTGGTAGCGGGCTTAGGGTCTACGTTTTTTAGCTATCCTAGGGTGGGTTTTGGGGTGTTTTGGGGGTAGGGTAATCTATTTGGAATTTGTTTCATACTTTATATTGTAGCAACTAACTCGACATGTTTTTAGGGTTTGTGGTAGCGGGTTTAGGGTCGTTAGACCCTAAACCCGCCACTGCAAACCCTAAAAAAGCCTTCGACGTTTTTAGCTATCCTAGGGTGGTTTTGGGGGTAGGGTAATCTATTTGGAAACCGTTCTATACTTTACATTGTAGCAACTAACTCGATAGGTTTTTAGGGTTTGTGGTTACGGGTTTAGGGTCTACCACTACAAACTCTAAAAATGTCTTCGACGTTTTTTAGCTTTCCTAGGGTGGGTTTTAAAGGTGTGTGGGGTTAGGGTGATCTATTTGGAAGTCGTTATATACTTTAATGTGAGGATGTATGTACATATTTTAATGTGAGAATGTACATGTTTTAATGTGACGATGTACATGTTTAAATGTGAGAATGTACATGTTCTTTAATGAACATCTGTACATGTTTGTATGGTCATATGTACATATTTGTATGACCGTCTGTACAAGTGTTCTTCCTTATATGTACATGTTTTAATTTAAGGATGTACATATTTAATGATTCATACAGGTTTATATGACTATCTATATGCTTTTAATGCGAGGATGTATATGTTTTTATGTGAGGATGTACATGTTTTAGTGAACATTTGTACAGGTTTGTATGACAATCTGTACAAGTTTTATTTTACGTTATGTGTTCCATACATGTAAAAATATATTTTTTTAAAGTTGTCAAAATATATCCATGACTGGTCTTGTTTTGAAGAGCTTGAATTTAGATAAACAATGATAAATTTTTTTTTCATTTTGGACATATATATTAAAAGTTACAACAATTTAAATTTTTTATGATAAAAAAGAA
Source organism: Limonium bicolor (assembly GCA_023374045.1). NCBI lineage: Eukaryota > Viridiplantae > Streptophyta > Magnoliopsida > Caryophyllales > Plumbaginaceae > Limonium > Limonium bicolor. Next base: position 53,541,481 of record CM041782.1, read on the forward strand.
AAAAAATAAAAGAAAAGAGAAGAGAAAACGCCGCGCGGGACTGTTTTTTTTTTTTAAAAAAAGAAAGAAAACTGGCGCATGTAGCCAGTCGGCTACATTAACATGTAGGCAAGACTGACTGTTGCAAATTTTATTGTCCGTACATCCGTCTACTACTCTACGGCTTAGTTCATTTATCGAGGTGAAGCTACAATCATAAACTGAGGGAGCGTTCGGTATGAGGATTAATGTAAAAAAAGACAGATTAAGGTCCTTAATTATTACTGTCGGATTGGATAGTTATGCGATTCATTGGTTTTTTCTCACACGATTTGTGCAGCAACGACCTTAACCATAGAGGTCATATTTGCTGCGTTTGGGTATTAAGCTCGTTTCTGGGTCTTCCCCACCCATAAGGTATTACCAGTTTGTCCCTTCTTTTTTCATTCTGTATCAGCCTCGTAAGGTCGAGCATTCAAGCAAGTATTCAGGACCTCCCAATTTCTCTCTCACCCGTACATCCATTCGATTAGATGTAGATGACTCGGTGACACTCTCAATCGATCTAAACTGGTGGATGGAGGAGATAACAATATGGGTTGGAAGATAGACAATCGCAGAGCTGCAGAAGATAGCAGCCATGGAAGATCATAATGCTGTGAGTGCCTCGGTATTTCTGCAGATTTATGGAGTTCTTTGTTAAGGGGTATTTATGGTAATTGCCAATTTCAGCATTTCAAAATTACCAGCCAACCAGCGAAGGGCCCAATACCCCATTCCAAATTAAGTTGAGCTTAATCACTTGACATTAACGTGGGTTTAATCTAGCTCAAATTTTACAGCCAACTACCGAACGGGACCTAAGATGAGCCCACCGTCTTGTTTATTTTATAATATTTTTATTTTAATATTAAGTATAAAATCATTTTATAAGATTAAAATTTACAGTATATAGTTTATTATATAAGGAATCTTTTTAAATTTTAAAAATTGTTTTATCTTATATATTAAATATTGAAGTCAAACGACATGTCCAAATAGTGAATAATACGATCAGTTTAGGACGGAGGGAGGATTGACGAAGAGGTAATGGTTGATGTACTACAAAAAAATAAAGGCTACACTTTTTTGTGTGTTTAAGTAGCAGTAACATAATAATTGATAATAGTTGATATTGACTCATGAAATATTTTAAAAGAATGTATTGAGGTGGTCAACTAAGTCTTACCTTAAAATAGCTGAAACGCAATAAAAGAATGGGGCCAAAATACTCCCATGTGGTAATATGAAAAACAGTTAGAATGGAGTCGAGTTACCAGATTTTTTTTATGTCATTTTAAGCAGCAGGGAAGGAAGGAGGCCAAGCATAGACGTCAAGCAGACCAACGGGGTCAATGGGTACAAAAGGAAAACGTGGGACAAAAGGGCAGAAATCACGCCTTATCATGATTGTCTATCAAACTAATATATGATGAAGATATGAGGGATTGCCTGAGAAGATGTGTGGTAGCAACCCTACGGGAGGATAAAGGAGCAAGCAAAGTCATGGAAATTCTGCAGCACCAGTGTCCTAATATGTTAGGACTACTTGCTTTCTCTAGAAGGAAATTTGTCATGGTTTTTAATGATGCCACAGAGGTTGAGGAAGTCGAGGCTTCAGCAGAGGTGGAGATATCCATGGAATAGGTCTCAAACCCTGGGAAACCATTGATGAAGTGGAGAAGCGCAAGACATGGGTAGTTATAAGAGGCATACCTTTCCACGCCTGGAACAAAACGAATGTCACTAAGATTGCTTAAATGATGCAACTATTAGTCAAGTATTTCTAAAAGAGAGAGATGCGAGAGGAGAGGAGAGGGCGCGAGCGTAACAGTCGTGAGAAGAGGGAGAGTCATGGTAGGCCAGATAGATTTGGCAGTTGGCGGGGACGCGATTCTCACCGGTGGTGGAGTAGCTTCCGTTCAAGTTCGCGATGGCAGAGTGGTCAGCGGTCGAAGACGCGTGGAAGATCTAGAAGTGGACGCTAGAATATTATCAGGCGGCATGGGAGGTTCAATCACAGGCGACGCAGCTGCAATCGGTGGGAATCTTCAAGGCGCGGCGGCAGGAGTTTTGGGGCGGCGCGCTCCGTGACGACTCGACATGGGTCTGCCTGTTCTTCTTCCAGGTTGCGACGTCATTCTTCTCGTCGCTTAGGGAGGAATCAAGTGGTTACGGAGACGGTGTTTGGTAGTGACTCAGAGAATAAAGATCACACCTCTTCTCTATTTATCGATAATATTAGCAGGAGCGTCAACTTCAAGGCTCTGCGGTGGCTCTTACGTTTGGACGGCGGTATTGAACGAATTTTTATTTCGAAGAAGCGGCGCCCTAATAACAGGTTAGCTTTTGCCACTGTTAAAATGAAAGATGCTTCGTATGTGAAAACGGCAGTGGAGAAAATCCACGGTAAGGTGTTCATGGGGCATAAGATTTTCGCTAGAATGGCCAAGTATGTGAAACAAGATGTCGTTGGAGCGATGGGGTGTTCTGTGGACCAGCACCGCGGCAAGGTCGGATCTGGCGGGTCAGGCTGTGACCTTGGTTGTGCGCCGCAGGTCCAAGAAAGGGAAGGTACAGGCGGTGGTGCTGCGGCTAATGGAGGCGCCTCTGGTATGAAATCTCTCCGGGGCGTGGAGGTGAAGGTTGGCGAAGCGTCTGTTCAGGTGGGAGGAGAGAGGGAATCTGGTCATACAATCGGACAGTCACGTGTCCAGATTATTTTTAATTGTTGTTGTCACTTCCGTCGGAAAGAGGAGGCGCTGAGTGGGTGTGCTACTGAAGCGGCAGCTGCTGGTCCCAAGGCATCTTCAAATGCTGCGTGTGACGGATTTGTTGCTGGAAGTCAAGCGGGTGGAGGGACTGCACTTGTTGGGGCACAGTATGGTGGGTGGCTGGGTACGCCGGCTTCGTACTATGGGTGGACGTATCCCCTCGTTGGCCTTTGGCCTTCGACCCAGGTAATCGGGGCTGATCAACAAGGGTGGTGGGGTCAGCCAGTTGACTGGGGGAGTGGGTATTGGTGGCCGTATGTCTCTGGTTTGAGTGGGTGCTCCCTTGGGAACGGGCAGCCTCCTGCCCCTCCCTCCGGTCCGACTAATATAGTTCCTCTCTCCGGGAGTAGTCGTCCTCCAGTTTCCATTCGTGCGCCTCATGTGGAAAGGAGATCGTAGCTTGATCCGATTGCTGAAGATATTGTGAACAATGATCGTTTGGTAGCCGGGGAGGGCGCCAAAGGGGCTGATACGTTTGAGAGATCTGAGGATATGGGGCTTGGTCTTGACGTTTATGGTGATGTTGCGGTTGCCCACTGCAGTCGACCATCCTCCGAGTCTTGTGGACCACAGGGTCAGATGTTCGAGGAAGGAGTTGAGGATTTTGGGACTAGGAGCCTCTTTGAGGACCCGGAATTCCCACCAGGTTTTGAGCCAGGAGGAGGTTTGACTAATCTAGAGGATGATCCTGATGAGGCTTACGTGAAGGAGGAAGCCAGGCAGACGCTGAAATTAGCTAAAGACCTTGGATGTTCCGTCCCTGACGAGGGACTCGCCCTTGCAAGCTTTGAAGATACCTTACGTGAGCAAAGAGCAATTTATCGTAAGCGGTGTCAAGAAGCAAAGGAAGGATCGAAGGACAACTCCGATAGATGTTCTGGGAACACATCTAAGGGTAGATCACAGATTGAAATTCGGTTATTCGGAGAACCGAAAAAAAACCGAAACCGAGCTTTTTTCCTAATTCGGTTTTCGGGTAGAACCGAATAACCGAATGCTCACCCCTAGATGTGACATGTCGGCTAGTATGGTTTGTAGGCTTCAGTAGGTATGTTTGGTTTTGCTTTTTTGGTCCTTGAGGACTATTGTATTCTCGCCCTTGGGGCAACTTAGGCCTTGTGCCGCTAATTATCAAAAAAAAAATGATGGGTGAAGTCATAAAAATGAAAGAAGATGATAATTCCTTTGTCGAATTCAGATCTAGACTTCCACACTTTACTTCATTAGTTTAAAGATCATGGTCAATATTGAGGAACAAAACTTCCCAGTCAGGATAGTAGAAGTGTATGGGCGAGATAGAAATTATCATAAGGAAAATAAGAATGACAACATCATCCAGCTGACAAAGGACGACGGCGAAAAAACACTAGAGATCCAATGAAGAGTCATGAGCGGTAGTATGTGAAAATGTAGTTACATACATGCAAAGACCTTCCGAAAGCTCAACGAATTCACATGGCAAAGAGAATCCCAATCGGTGGGAAGGGAATAGAAATGATGGGAAACATGACAAGGCAGCTGGTGAGACAAACCCGAGAAATAATATTGCCATTAATGACTGATTGCTAACATGAATAAATAAATCATGAAGTGAAAGGTCCATAAGAGAGCAGTAAGAAGAAAACTACGTGGGAAAAGAAGGTGGCGGCATAAAAACTCCCGAGGTGGTCGTGAGCGATAGAATGAAAAATATTGTTAGTAATAATAAGGATAATGAATACTTTGTGATCCCCGAGATAGTCGTGGAAAAAATAAGAGACGGGGATGCTTTTAGAATGAAGAACCAGGATTTTTAATTTAACGTCAAAGAAATAATGCCATTAATAGTGGAAAGGTAGCATATTAAAACAAACACAAAACCAAAATAATGGCTCAATTCCATTGATACCAGGGAGAATCGAAACCGAAAAAAGAAGGCAACAGGCTAAACCTAGTAGTGGAGTTATTTGACAATACGTACGATCAATACCTCACCAAGAGAACCTAGAAATAAAAACCAATCTGCACGGGATGAAAATGGGGGATGTAAACAATAGTGATGCATAGGCAGACACATGCATTGAACTATTAAAAGATTTCGGATGCATGATTCTAGACCTGGCACGAACAAGGGGAAATCTTCATCATCAACTCAAGACCTACACCAGGAACTAACTAGCACGTTTGACCAAGAAGGTGAGAATTGGTATGCTAAACATTAGGAGCCTAGGATCGAAGGAAAAGGCCATGAGGATAAGGGAGGAAATATGATAAAAAAATTCTCAATGATGGGCCTAGTCGATACGCAACAATCCACATCTGTACCTTGAAAAATCTATAGTTTCAAGGGCAATAAAAAAAGAAGACAAATTTCACATGGGATGAAGTCTCAGCACAAGGACGATGTGGATGCATAGTAGCGATATGGATTGAGAAAGAGATCGAAGTGCTAAGTGTGAAAAAAGGGTCATGGTGCTATAAGTTCCATGTCAAGTGAGGATTTCTTTGGTATGATTCTCTTTGTTTATGCTCCATGTGATCTAACAAATAGATGATCGATGTTTGATGAAATCTCTGAAGCAAAATTGCATTGGTAAAAGGTTGTATTGGCAGTTGAGGGACTTCTATGAGGTATTAGAGATGACATAAGAATGTACGCATGTGGCATAGCCTACTCAAGGGGAATGCGTGAGTTCAAAAACTGGGTTAATAACTTGGGATTCATGGAAGTGCCATTATTGGATGCAAAGTTTATGTCAAAATGTTAAGTCAAGCCCTCCCTTAAGATTTTGATGATAGGAAACCTTTCCTTGTATATTTAACGTGTGTTTAAGTGTAAATATTTCAGCAAAATAGGTTATAAGAATTGCTTGGCATGCAAGGTTGCAAGTAGGTTCTCTACTATAGATTGGTGCCCAACAGGTTGGGCACATGGTCCACAACAGCTCAAAGATGAAGCTCAGACATGACATGCACTCAACACACACTCAAGTGATGAAGCCAACAACTAAGCTTACATTAAAATTTCATGGAAATACAATTGAAGAAAATCAAGCCTGAAGAACTTGATTAGGATCAAGAAAGTCTTTCCTAGGCTTGAAGACAACCAATGACGAACTTCCACATGTTACCTACATAAGTCTACATGTGCAAACAATAATCATCAAGGAAATTACTAGAAGCTTGAAGACAAGTTGAACTGCATTGCCAAGTTGCAAAGCCCCGTCAGAAGGCAACTTGTAGTTGGTGCCCACAACCACCACGCACAGTAACCAATGGTGCGCTACCATTTATTGGGCAAGTGTTGGCCGAACAGCAGCTCAACCAATGAGAAACAAACGAATCCTAGTAGCTCAGGAAGTTAGTTCATACCTACAGGATAACTAGAGATAGCTTAATGATGGTTAGTACTTAATGTATATGTTGGGTAGTTGGGATAGCATTCAATACACTCTTACACACTTACAAACATACATTGAATGTATTATTGAGAGAATGCTAAACTGATTAGGCTTGTATTAGGATTACCAGTTGTGTGAGTGAGTGTTGCTGAGTCATAGAGTGAGCAGTAGTGTGAGCGGTGGAGTGACAACATTGTAAGGGGTAGCTTTTGCAGTCGAGCAGCAGTTGGGGAACTGCTGAGAGACTGGTGACCGAGAGGTCGGTTAGAGTAGAAGCACTTTGGTGGTAACTCCAAAACTGTCCAGGAGTCCATAGGTGGGTGTGGAGGGAGTTTGTGTAAAATTACTTGAGTGTTCGTTCTCAATTGAATTGGTGGATTCCATTTTAAGTATTGGCGTGCTTTGTACTAAAGCTTTAAGTTACTTGCATAACCTTGAGTCAGTCTAGGTGAAATACCCCAAACCTTGATATGTTGTTTAAATATTAAAATATGGTATGTTAAGGCTAAAAAGTTCCTTAGAAACATTAGTGAACAATTTAAACCATAGTAAAAACAATAAAGTACCATAAAGACAATTTGAGCAAAAACATGCTCTAAGCTTGGAATGAACTTGGTTAGGACCCAAAGAGCCTACCAAGACTTAATAATATGCAATTATGATTTGATAAGGCTAATTAAGTCCTTAAGAAACATTGTTAGACAATTTAAACCAAATAAAACACAAGAAGACATCATAAAGTCAATTTAGGCAAATACTTGCCCTAGACTTGGTGTAACCTTGTACAAGACCTAAAGGTCATTATTAGACCTTATTAACATGCTAATGAACATGTTAAATCAATTACTAAAGAAAACCAAGCTTGAAAACAAGTTAAAACACAAAATGTGCTTTAAAGAGCCTTAAAGCACATTTTTGAAAGATTGTCTTGGAAATGGGTTTTGAGTGGCTAAATGTCCATCATTACCCTTTAATCAACATGTGTACTACTTAGTATCACATTAGGAAGCCTAAATCAATGGGAAACCAAAAATTTCACAAATATGTGCACTAATTAGTGAATAGTGCTCAAATAGTGCTAGTTTTGGCTTAAGTCAACTTTAATTAGTTAAATGGTCAAACAAGGCCTTATGTATGTTAATTATGGAAGGGGGGACGGTTTTAGTGGTGGTGAGTCATCACCATGCCATCCAAATAAATAAAGAAAGAATGAATAAAGTAAAAGTGACTATTTACCTTTTATAACATAAATATCTTAACAAAAGGCTTACCTCTCACCTCCTCTCTTCATTTCCTCCATTCACCACCGTATTCTTCTTCTTCCTCCCCTCTCAAAATCATTTTTGCTACAGCACCCTCCATTCTTCGTCTTCTTTTGCTTGTAACTCATGGCACCATGCTCCAAATTTAATTTCAAGACTACCTTTGTCTTAGGTAGACCAAGCTCTACACTTCTATCTTTTCAAATCTTCAATAACTCCATTTTGGTGCCATGAAGAATCTCCATTGAAGGAGGAAAATCTCATCTTTTCACACCTTGCCATTCTCTTTTGCTTCAAGGTAAGGAAAATCAAAGAAAACCCATGTTTCCCTTCATTTTTGTATATAGCCGAAAATTCACCTCTTAATGGTGCATTATCTTGCTCTTCATCTAGCTTGAATCAATCTTCAAAGGACTTGGAGGAGTCCTCTCTTTCTTCTTAATCAAGCTCTCTTTTAAATTCCAAAGGTAAACATCAATTTTAGTGTTTTAAAAACACTTATGTAATTTAGGGTTTATTATTGAGTTTAAGTATGAAGCTTAATGCTCATTACCCTTATATGTGTATTGGTTAGAAGATTGACAAGTGATAAAAGCTCCTTGCCGATTTTCAATCAAGAAAGAATAAGAGAAAACAAGTGAGAAAATCTTGAAGAGAAGAGGTAAATGACATCTCTTAATGTAGCTTTTAGGGAATTGAGCTATATTTGCTTAATAAATAACTTAAAGAGCCAATGGGAAATGAAATAGAAAACTATCCACAAGGTGGACTAAAAGGACATGGGAGCATTGTTGTGTGTAATTGCAGGTTGAAGGCATTTAAATGTGGAAATTCAGTGTTTAAGATTAATGCAATTTAAGGGCCTAAGAGCCATGTTATTTAAGGGCCTAAGTGCCATGCAATTTAAGTTTATGCACTATATTGTGATGTAGTGTAGTTTAAAGGTTTAGTTGTGTGTAAAGAACTTTTCTTGTGAAGATGAATGTCTTTGATGGTTAAAGGATGAAAAACCATATGTTTGTGTGTAAGGATGTGTATTAAGGGATTGAGTGTTCTTGGATTGTATAAAAGTGGAAAACTATGTGTTTTGGTGTAAGGTTATACAAGAGAAGCTATGGCAAAATTTAGTGGATAAACAAAGGAGTTTAAGTGTCGTAATGAGATTTTATGACCTAGAAGGTACTAGGAATTGTTAAGTGTGAAGATGGTGAAAGAAAGTGAATTAAGGTGTTCATGAGTCCTAGGATGACCTAGGAATGGTCTTGAAGGATTTAGAGATCAAATGGGTGTTTTAAAGACACCAAAGTTATGTTATGTGAAGTGTTAAGTCTTGTTAAAGTTTTGGTAAACAAAGGAAAATAATGCCTTGTGAAGGTCTAAGTGTAAACTTGTGGAATATAGAATGAATTGTGTAAAGGAGGTGTTTGTGAGAAATAATGCTTTTGGAGTAGGGGTAATGTTTGTGAGACAACACATTGGTTAGTTGAGGTAGTAGGCATAATATACCACTTAGAAATCTAAGGAAAAATGTTATAAGTGTTAGGAATTGTTGTAAGAAATTGAGTAACAAGTTAATGATGATTTAGGAAGGTTTAGTGCATGATTTAAGGTGTTTAAACATGTAGGAAACATGTGGAAAGATTATGGAATGATTAGGTAAGGTTTAAGGCCAGATTAGGGGTTAAAAAATGGTGTTTTGACAACATATTAACATGGTCCGGGACTTAGCCCTTGTATAAGGTCCCGACCACCCTTAAAAATGTGCCGAAATTGAAGTTTGTAAGTGGTCCAGGTCCTTAGTCTAGGACCAAGACTGTAACGCCCCTATTAAACAAAAATGCAGCGGAAAATAAAATACTATGATGTTTACAGATCATCGGGTTCCAAACACCCGGCACCAAACCTCACCAATTACAACTTATAACATTACAAAAGCTACAGTCCGAACCTCGAGAAAACTTAACATAAACATAACAGTAATAAAATACATTAACTCTCCACAAAACCAAATCCCACCCCAATCACTCGTTCTCTTCATGGCCACCTGTATAATAATTCGTACCTGCAAGATAAAACCAAGCAGCCCACCCCGTGAAGGGTGAGCAAGTTCCCTGGAATGGAACTGGTACGATCCTCCAATACAAACTTGTAATAAAACTCTTTAATAAACAATAACTTGAAGATAAACACTTAAAACAACACAGAGGAACAAAGCACTTTAAAATCACCAAGTCAAGATAACAGTTTGCGAAAAGAGATAAATAACAGAAAGTTAAAGTTAGTCAATCCAAAAGAAATCACACTATAAGTTAGTGAACATCCATTGCTTGTGTTAGATTCAGTTCCAGTTAGGAGTAGGAAGACCCAAGTAGTCACAAGGACTAGGAATGAAGGAAGAGATCCAAAAACCCATAACTCAAGAGTGGAATAAAACCCATTGGGAGAGATGGCCCCCACCGTCAGTCAGTTGTCACAAGGACGAGGTAAACAGACCTCCGCTGTCAGTTGTCCATATGGACGAGGTATAGCAGACCTCCGCTGCCACCGACCCGTTCTCAGTCATAGGTGAAAAGTGTGTGCACCACTTAATAGAAAGAATCCATACCCAGTACCAAGATTGACATTTTCCCATATTCCCACTAGATTATTAACTGCACAAGGGCAATACCAAAACACCCAGTCCTACAGAGTGTAGAGGCGTAAACCCTCAGCAATTAATATCTAATTGAAAGAATCCATTCCCAATAAGGCTGATCAAACTTGACTCATGGATAAAGCAATACCCATAGTCCAAAGGAAGAATTTACCAACACCAGATATTTCCTATATTCCCAGTTACCCCACTAGATCATTAACTGCACCAGAGCAATACCAAAACACTCAGTCCTACAGAGTGCAGAAGCGTAAACCCTAGGCAGTTAATATCTAGTGAAACAACTAGATAGGAGGAACCAATAACCAAGGAAGTTTCACATACAGGCTCAGTTAGTCACCCAAACAGATTCCTTTCGAAATTCATTCAAGGTCAATTAGCGTTTTCCAAAACGTCACCTTGAGTCTGTTAGCAACAGTATTTAAGTACGAGAAATCGTACCTGGTATGTGAAGAAGCAGTAACTAACACGAATACGTGATCCCCCAATAATAACCTATAATTAAGGTATTCCAAGTGTTGATTAGTTAAGGGACTTATAAACTAAACATCTTCTATTCTTACTGATTTATAGTTCCAGGTTTACCATTATTCTCTCACAAAGATTCGGGCTAGGTTTTGTTAATTAACTCTTTTGTTAGGCCCATTTCGCTTAATCTGGAATGATTTTGGATTTATCCCGAGAGTGGCCCTAAACTCTCGTTGAATTGTTTAAGTGGGCTTTTGGAGTTCATGGACTTGGGCCCAGTAGGATAGCCCAAGCCCGCATTACCTTTTCGTTAGTTAATGAAACTTCCTAAAAAGGGCTTGTGAGGTTTCGAACGTGCAACCTCGATTTAATTCTATATTTGACTTGACCATTTACGCCATTGAGTTTGTTTGTCCCAAGAGTACATTTAATTTTACTTCAATTACTTACTCTTAACCATAGGGTTAGTTTAATTAAACTTTTTGGTTATCGTTGACTAATTTTTTTACAACACTGATTAAGGTCCTAAAGTTTAGTATATATATTCTTCTTATTATATTCCCCACAAGGAATGTTATTTCTTTCATCTATTTTTAATGTATTTATATATATATATATATATATATATTAAGATTTATCCAGAACGTTTTTAAGAAATTTTATTGTATTTAATTATATTTAATAACTTTTAGACATATCCACAATCGATATATGGTTTATAAAATGAAGTATTTTCCTTAGTTTTAATCAAGAATGTTAACTTCCATATCATATAATAAATAAAATGTAGATTAGTTTAGTTCCTTGATTTAACATAAGTTTCTATTTTATTTCTCTCATATAAGCATATATATATATGTATATATATTTATGTAAACAAATTTTACTTCACTTAAACGTTAATACCCAAAATATTTATAAACATACTGTTGCTAGATGTTAATTTAGCCTTTTCATATTTTCCCAACCTAAAAAGTTTATTAATAAACTATACTTTAATTTCTGTTACATTAAAAACCTTAAATTATAAGATAACTTATTGTAAAACCTTATAAATACAATTTTTAAACCTATTTCCTAATGTCTAAAATTTCCCAAATTAAACATATAGTAACTATAACATTTTAGACATATTATAAAATTTTTATTTCATAAAAATATCTTTTTAAATTATCCAAATAATTCCATAATACTCATAACTTGCAAAACTCATAACTTACGTTCAAAAACTCAAAACTGATATTAATTCACATCATAATAAACTACATTTTATAAGGAATCTATGGTTAAAATTTCGTGTCAAAATACATTCGGGAAAGTCATTAAATAAATCTAACAAGGTAGGGTTTTATTCTGGAATTTATAAAACTTAAAACATTTTAAAACTTCTACGTTTTAATCTAGGTCGTCCGTTTCTATAACCTACGATCGGACGGCCCAAGATTCGCGAGTTCATCAGCAAAAACCAGTTCGATGTCGAGTACGTTTTTGCCGATTTCTCCCAATTCACAGAACGAAACCTAGTGATTATTGTTCCATTAGATTCGAAATTTGATTACGGTTCTATTGACACCGATTTCACGACCTATAATGCAGTGTGCTACAAATTCGATTTTGGGTTTGCTCAACTAGGTTTAAACCGGTTTCGATTTGTGTTTTGACAAATTCTCCCAATACAAGGCATAATTGATTAAATTTGAAGTTGGTTTAGGTCGATAATGCAAAATCGAGTGACAAAATCGGAGGAATTGAACGGAGACTTACCAGAGAAGCACCGGTGATGGAAATCGTAATCGGTTTTCTGGAAAAAGTTCAAACTTTGAGCTGTTCGAGTAGCTAACTTTGTGGATCTATAAAATAAGTTCTAGATCGAATTAGACTACGTGTGTGGGCTTAATCGAAAGAGGAATTATAGATCTACAAGTTGATAGCAAGAACTTAATCTAACTTGCAATATACAGAAAGAAATCCAACCCGAAAGTTACGAGTTTATACCTGCGGTTTCTGTATGATTTTATGTGCGTGACAAGGCAAAATCTTTAGACGCCTCGTTCTTGCACACGGTTGGGATTTAGCCTTAGTTGTAAACATAAGAGTTGTAGAGGGATTAGAGATCTACACAACAAGATAAAGAACTCAAATTTTGGACTAGAGACGAAGAAGTTATGCTGAGACGAAAGTACCTTACCGATCACGTTTTCTAGGAATCTGGGTTACGGCTTTGCGAGGAGTAAAAACTTTGGATCGATTTTTCGGCGGATGTAGAAAGAGTTAGGTTAAGTGTGAGCTATGGTTGAAAAGAGGAGTTTAAGGAGAACAGAATGAAGAAGATGACACTCAAAAATACCAAGGGACGGCGAAGATATTGAAGTCGCAAGTTAGGGCAATGATCAGGTGAAAGCCGAGAGTACTTAGCCGATTTTCTGGGAAATCCAGCGAGGCTGACGTGTCACGCTTCCCGAGGCGCGCTGGTGATTCAGCAACCATGCCACATCAGCATTTTTTCAAAATTTTGGCTCTAAACTTCATTCTATCATAACTTTGGCTGGGATGATCCGTTTTTGACGTTCTTTTTATCAATTTGTTGGTTTTCCATAACCTTTTTATTGGTATAGGTTTCATGGGTTATATTGACCATTCTCAAAAAGTCAACCCAAGCAAGGCTTAAGAAGCTTTATAGTCTTTATGATTTTATATTGACTTTTATGATTCAAATTAATGTTCCAACTATTTTAAAATCTTTATAATATACTTGGAGTGTTTAGAAATTTTTCCAGGATTTATTGACTTACAAATCTTATTATGAAATTCATAATACTATATAATAATATATAGTAATCTAATATTTAATAGTATTTTTTAGGGTTAAATAGAAGAAATCCCCAAATTTAATTTCCGTAATTCCATATTGTAATATAATTTATTATTCATAATTCCATATAATTTCCATAATTCCATATAGTAATATAATAATTTATTATTCATAATTCCATACAATAATTTAATAATTAATAGTATTATTTATGGTTTAATAAAAGAAATCCCCTAAATTAATTTAGGGGTATTTCAGTATATCCCCCTTAAAAGAAACTTCGCCTCGAAGTTTAAAAGTCAACTAGAGACAATAATAATTCCAACGAAATTCCATACCAATCCAATCCTTAATTTCCATCCATTTCCATTTCAATATTCCACTCGAGATTACTCAGAATCAAACTGAATCAAAATATACCAAGATATATTTCATGATGAGAATCAAAAGTCACGTACTAATGTGTTATAACGTAAAACTATGTACATACATACACCTCTCACTCTACTAATAATGCAACAGGGCATAATCTGGATGAGGTAACGAAGGAGGAGTATGCCAGTATATCCCCCTTAAAAGAGCTAAGGTACGCCCTCGTACTGCTACTAACGTGAGCCACAAAAGGATAGGAAAACATCATGCGAATAGATGTGGGTACTTCACTCTCATAGAGTCCTCAGTCTCCCAAGTAGCTTCCTCAACCCCATGATGCTCCCAAAGAACTTTCACCAGTTTGACTGATCCGCCTCTCGTTTCTCGGACCTTCATGTCCAAGATCCGAATAGGAGTCTCCTCATACCTAAGTGTTGGCTCAATCTCCAATCTCTCTGGCTGCAGTACGTGAGAAGGGTCAGGCATATACTTCTTCAGCTGAGATACATGAAACACGTCGTGTACCTTCCCCAACTCCACTGGTAGATCTAGTCTGTAAGCAGCTGGGCCCACTCGCTCCGTAATCCTGTACGGGCCGACATACTTAGGGCTTAGGTTCCCCCTTATCCCAAATCTGAATATACCTCTCATCGGGGACACTCGTAAGAAAACCATGTCACCCAACTGAAACTCGAGCTCTCTGGTGTGCTGATATCCATAAGATTTTTGTCTAGACTGCGCTGCCATCACGTGCTGCTGAATAACTCTGACGTCATCCTGCAATGTCTGAATGTACTCGGGCCCAATCAAGACTGCCTTAGTAGGGTCACTCCATGATAAGGGAGTCTGGCACGGCCTGCCATACAGAGCCTGGAACGGTGCCATGCCGATAGATGAGTGGTAGGAGTTATTGTAGGAGAACTCCACCAGGTGTAGACGCTCTACCCAACTCCCTTGATAGTCCAGAGCGATTGCTCACAGCATATCCTCCAGCGTCTGAATCGTCCTCTCAGTCTGCCAATCAGTCTGAGGGTGAAAGGCTGTGCTAAGGCGTAGCTGAGTACCAAACGCCTCATGCACCTGACGCCAAAATCTGTTGAGGAAACGTGTGTCATGATCGAAGACGATCGTCTTCGGTACCCCATGGTACCGGATGTGCTCTGTGGTGAACACCTCAGCCAGCTTGGGCACCTTCCATGTGTCCTTAATAGGTATAAACCTGGTTGTCTCGGTCAACCTATCAACTATCACCCAAATAGAATTTAGTCCACCTCTAGCTGGAGGGAGACTGACCACAAAGTCCATGCTGATGTCGTCAAACTTCCAGCACAGTACTGGTAATGACTGAATCTGGCCTCCTGGTCGTCGATGCTCAAACTTCACCTTCTGACATGTGAGGCATCGGGAGACGAAATCTGCTACATCCCTCTTCATCCCGCTCCACCAGAATAACTGCTTCAAATCTTTATACATCTTGGTGGCTCCAGGGTGTACTGATAACGTTGAGGAATGAGCTTCAGAGAGAATTCTGGTCTGAAGTTCTGTCGCATCCTGAGGAACGAAGAGTTTGCCTCTGACTCGAAGGTGTCCCTCGCTGTCTAGCTCGTAGTCATACTTCAGACCATCGGTCAGACCATCTGCTAACGTCTGCCTGATGCCCTGTAGGTATACATCACTATCCTGGGCTGCATATACCTCCTCAGCTATCGTGGTCGTCTCTATCAAGGCTAGGAGTGAATATGCTCTCCTGCTCAGAGCGTCTGCCATGACATTCCCTTTACCTTCAGTGTACTGAAAGTTGATGTCATAATCAGCCAGTAGCTCGACCCATCGTCGCTGTCTCAGGTTTAGCTCCTTCTGGGTCCAGATGTATTTCAGACTCTTATGGTCTGTCAAAATCCGGACTGTGGCTCCATACAAGTAATGTCGCTAGATCTTCAAGGTGAAGACTATGGCGAGGAGCTCAGGGTCGTGTGTGAGGTAATTTTCTTCGTGCTTCTTCAGCTGTCGAGAAGCATAAGCTACCACTCTGCCATTCTGCATCAGTACCCCACCAATCCCTTTGCCTGAAGCATCACAATACACCTCGTATCCCTCGTTCCCTTCAGGGATTACTAATACTGGAGCTGTGGTTAGGGCGTCCTTCAGTGCCTGAAAGGAGACCTCACATGCCTCTATCCACACAAACGGGCTATTCTTTTTCATCAGAGAGGTCAAGGGCTTGGCTAGCCTGGGGAAGTCCTTCACAAAGCGTCTATAGTAGCCAGCCAACCCAAGGAAACTCCTAATCTCTGTCACAGTGCGAGGTCTATGCCAGCTCTTCACCGCCTCAATCGTAGCTGGGTCTATTGAAACTCCCCCAACTGAGATCACATGTCCAAGAAATGACACCTTGTCCAGCCAGAATTCACACTTGCTGAACTTGGCATATAGTTTCTTCTCTCTTAGAGTCTCAAAGGCTGTCCTCAAATGCTGCTCGTGTTCCTCCCAACTCTTGGAGAAGATCAAGATGCCGTCTATTAATACGACGACTGACTTATCTAACTGTGCTTGGAAGACTCTCTGCATCAGGTCCATGAATCTCGCTGGTGCATTGGTCAGGCCAAACGGCATCACTGTGAACTCGTAGTGGCCGTATCTGGTCCGGAAGGTTGTCTTCTCTATATCTGACTCAGCTACAGCTATCTGATGATATCTGGAACGCAGGTCAATCTTGGAGAACACCTTAGCTCCCCTCAGCTGGTCGAATAAGTCATCAATCCTGGGCAGTGGGTAATTGTTCTTGATCGTGACATTGTTCAGCTCCCTGTAGTCGATACAGAGTCTCATGCTCCCGTCCTTCTTCTTGACGAAAAGCACTGGAGCACCCCAAGGTGAGACACTGGGTCTGATGAAACCCTTATCTAGTAGCTCCTGCAGCTGTTTCTTCAACTCAACCATCTCTGCAGGGCCCATCCGGTAGGGAGCCTTGGCAATCGGTCCCGTGCCAGGTATGAGATCGATGTTGAATTCAACCTCTCGCAACGGTGGAAGTCCCGGTAGCTCCTCTGGAAAAACGTCGGGGTACTCCGACACAATGGGAACATCTCTTTGGAACTTTGGATCCGTCCTCAGATCCTGGGCATAATAGTAGTAGGCGGTTGCGCCCTTGGACACCTCCTTCAGCAGGGATAACGCCGACACAACCTTCACATTCGGCTGCATTCGGTATGACACTATGATCCCTGTAGCTGACTTCAGGAGAAGACGATGCTCTGCACAGTGTAGTCTGCCTCGGTACCGCTGTAGCGTGTCCATGCCCACAATTAGGTCGAATCCCATGCCAGGGAAGACAATGGCATCAAGAAGGAAGTCTGCTCCCTTGATGTGTATACTCAGATTCTTGCACTGCTTACTGCACTTGATCAACTCTCTGGATGACAGCAAGACTGAGCAGTCATGGATATCCTCTGTGGGAGCATTGATCTTAGCATGAAACGCTTGGGATATGAAGGAATGAGAGGCTCCAGAATTGAATAGGACGGTGGCCTCCACTCCATTAATTAGGAAAGTGCCTGAAATTATAGAGTATATTTTAAGGTTACTAGGCAATTTTTTCCAAGGTGGTGAATCAGGATGAATTGTTTATACCTGTGATGACCATTCCATTGCTCTTTGCTTGAGCCTGGTTCAACACATTCAACCTGATCCCTGAGTTTCCAACCTCTACAATGAAGCAATAACATTCTTATAATTTTCATTCTTATTGAAAGCTTTTATGAGCAACTTAAAGTCTATAATGTTGAAATTGTAAAGTACAAGGCTAGGTCTGTCTAAAGGTTAAGTTTAGACTACCCGGTTTCATGTGGGTTTGGTTAATGATGGGTGTGGGGGCTGTGTTGGGCTTGATTCTCTTCACCCCATGATAGATAAGTCTAGATGCCCCACCAAACATCAGTACATCACCTGACTTCAGGAGGATCTTGGTAGCAAGGTCCATCCTCCTTTGGTCACCAAATAGGAACTCCGCGTCGTTGGAACTCCTCTGGTGATGGACTCTTGCGATTCGTCCTTGTCCTGGTGCATCCCTAGCTTACCCTCTTTTCCATAAAAGTTGATGATGCACACGTCTGAGGTTAGGTCTGGGACGGGCTCATCCTCTAATTCTTGTGCTGCCTTAACTGCAGCTCCAATGATGGTCTGCAATTCTGTAGGGATTGGTGGCACCTCCACCTCTTCATAGCTCTTTGTGGTGTGGTTCCACTTCTTACCTAGGCACATGATCTTCACCTTCATGGTCGACCAGTTCTTGAAGGTAGGGGTGTAAGAGTTTCCTCCTTTCACACCTAACTCTCTGATCTTGAGGATTAATCCATATTGAACTGCTGGGGTCAGGTACTCTCATAGTAAAATCATCCCGGGTCTCAATACCTCACACTTCTCTGGTGGGTGTGGTTTGGCTTCAAAGAGGATGGTGGGTGTGGAAATAGGCAATATAGACAAATATCGAAAGCTGAATAAAACAATGATTATTATTAAGCAGTTTAAGATAAGGTTCACAACTGGTAATGAAAGGTTCGAAACAAAATAAAGGGTTTATAGTTCATCCCTTTTACATTGAAAAAGAAAGCTAGCTAGTGGAATGTAAAGAAAGTAAAAATCTAAGCTTCTTCACTAGGGAAGTAGTCCTCACCAGGTGAACTCGGGTCATCGCTTGCTGCCTCGACACGGTCCACCAGGTTAAGAATCGGTGCCTTGCCCGGCCTTTGAGGGTAGTTCTGTCCCGGCCTCTATGAGTTGTTCTGGGCAGGGCGGTTGGTAGATGGTCCAGCACCTCCTATGCCACCTCTACCTCCTCCTCCATTAGTCTTAGGAGTTGGGGCTCTAGTCGCTGACCCAGTACGTGGCTTGTAGTCCCTGGAATCCAGGTTCGAGAAGCACTCGAAGGATCTGTGCCCCTTCCTGCCACAGTAGTGGCACGTCACCAGGGTTCCGTCACACTCCTTTCCTGGGTGGTCCCGCTCGCACTTCCTGCAGAAGTACTTTCTTACAGGTTGGTTTCTTGTTTCAGTTCAAGGTTAGTATCGTGATAACAAAATGTATCCACATTGGAGATTCTAATTTATCTCACCCCTAAATGGCTGGGAGCGGAGGGGCTTAGCATCAGCATGATAAGAGACAATGGCTTTCTCGTTCCCTCCCTTGAAAAATCTTCCTTTCTTTTCATGATCCTGGGAAGAGCTTCCTCCATTCCCTCTTCCACCATCTCCCTTCCTCTTGCCTAGCACAGAGTCCTGGTAGGAATTGGTGGTCTCGCAGTCATTCGCGTCATCCACTACCTCCTGTCGTGATAATATGTGCTAGTGGGGAAATCTTTGCGTACCAGAAATTCTAAATCATGTTCCATACCTGTAAGGTCATCCCTCTAGTGGAACCGATCATAGTCATGATCCTGAAGTTCAAGCTGGTATGGAATTTGTCCACCAGATACCTTGGAGTGTAAGCTCCCTCTCCAATAACAGCAAGTAACTCCACAAATTTATTATAATATTCAGTAATAGAGGAATTCCCTTGCTTCAGCTGCTCGAACTCACTCCTCATCCTCTTCTGTAGGTAGGATGGATAGAACTTGGCTCTCAGGGCCACCAGGAAGGCTGGGAAGTCTAAGTCCGCCTGGGCTGTCAACTCAGCTCTGGCGGTCTACCACCATCGATGCGCGGGTCCCTGGAGGAAGTAGGTCGCTATGTCCACCTGGCGATTCGCTGGAACGTGTAGAGAGGTGAACGCTTTCTACATCTCGTCGATGTACTTATCCAAGGCCTTCGGTTCTGGCTGGCCTTCGTAGACTGGGGGATGAAGGTCGTTGACGGCCTTCAGCCAGTTGAACTCCCGGGGACCATTAGGTGGTGGCGGTGGTGGTTGTGGGATCTGAGCCTGCTGCTGAGCTAATGCAGCCGTCACAATCTGCGCTATGACCTCTGGGGTGACAGCGTCGGGTCCATAGCCTCCTGAGGGACCAGCTCCTCTTCCTCCTCTTCGAGACATTTAGCTGGTATTGACGGTTTTGTTACTCAGAAGGTGTATTGTTAAGTCTAGATATCTATGTAGTAAAGTATGTAATATTTATAACGTCATAGGGACGATGTGTAGATGTGAGTATAGTAATGTAAAACCAATCAAGGTGAAGTATGGGGTAAGGGTATCGTGCCTTTCTGGAATTCTCACTTCCCAATTCTACCCCAATCCCCAATTTTAAGTGCACCTAAGTTCTAAGTATTTCGCTCGGCTCGTTTTCTCAGGTTTAGAGCGTAGTTACGCTCTGATACCAATTTCTATAACGCCCCTATTAAACAAAAATGCAGCAGAAAATAAAATACTATGGCGTTTACAGATCATTGGGTTCCAAACACCCGACACCAAACCTCACCAATTATAACTTATAACATTATAAAAGCTACAGTCTGAACCCCGAGAAAACTTAACATAAACATAACAGTAATAAAATACATTAACTCTCCACAAAACCTAATCCCACCCCAATCACTCGTTCTCTTCGTGGCCACCTGTATAATAATTCGTACCTACAAGATAAAACCAAGCAGCCCACCCCGTGATGGGTGAGTCAGTTCCCTGGAATGGAACTGGTACGATCCTCAAAAACAAACTTGTAATAAAACTCTTTAATAAACAATAACTTGAAGATAAACACTTAAAACAACACAGAGGAACAAAGCACTTTAAAATCACCAAGTCAAGATAACAGTTTGCAAAAAGAGATAAATAACAGAAAGCTAAAGTTAGTCAATCCAAAAGAAATCACACCATAAGTTAGTGAACATCCATTGCTTGTGTTAGATTCAGTTCCAGTTAGGAGTAGGAAGACTCAAGTAGTCACAAGGACTAGGAATGAAGGAAGAGATCCAAGAACCCATAACTAAAGAGTGGAATAAAACCTATTGGGAGAGATGGACCCCACCGCCAGTCAGTTGTCACAAGGACGAGGTAAACAGACCTCCGCTGTCAGTTGTCCATATGGACGAGGTATAGTAGACCTCCGCTGCCACTGACCCGTTCTCAGTCATCGGTGAAAAGTGTGTGCACCACTTAATAGAAAGAATCCATACTCAGTACCAAGATTGACATTTTCCCATATTCCCACTAGATTATTAACTGCACAAGGGCAATACCAAAACACTCAGTCCTACAGAGTGTAGAGGCGTAAACCCTCAACAATTAATATCTAATTGAAAGAATCCATTCCCAATAAGGCTGATCAAACTCGACTCATGGATGAAACAATACCCATAGTCCAAAGGAAGAATTTACCAACACCAGATATTTCCTATATTCCCAGTTACCCCACTAGATCATTAACTGCACCAGAGCAATACCAAAACACTCAGTCCTACAGAGTGCAGAAGAAGCACATACAGGCTCAGTTAGTCACCCAAACAGATTCCTTTCGAAATTCATTCAAGGTCAATTAGTGTTTTCCAAAACGTCTCCTTGAGTTTGTTAGCAACAGTATTTAAGTACGAGAAATCATACCTGGTATGTGAAGAAGCAGTAACTAACACGAATAAGTGATCCCCCAAAGATTCGAGCTAGGTTTTGTTAATTAACTCTTTTGTTAGGCCCATTTCGCTTAATCTGGAATGATTTTGGATTTATCCCGAGAGTGGCCCTAAACTCTCGTTGAATTGTTTAAGTGGGCTTTTGGAGTTCATGGACTTGGGCCCAGTAGGATAGCCCAAGCCCGCATTACCTTTTCGTTAGTTAATGAAACTTCCTAAAAAGGGCTTGTGAGGTTTCGAACGTGCAACCTCGATTTAATTCTATATTTGACTTGACCATTTACGCCATTGAGATTGTTTGTCCCAAGAGTACATTTAATTTTACTTCAATTACTTACTCTTAACCATAGGGTTAGTTTATTAAACTTTTTGGTTATCGTTGACTAATTTTTTTACAACACTGATTAAGGTCCTAAAGTTTAGTATATAT
Organism: Limonium bicolor; assembly: GCA_023374045.1. Classification (NCBI taxonomy): domain Eukaryota; kingdom Viridiplantae; phylum Streptophyta; class Magnoliopsida; order Caryophyllales; family Plumbaginaceae; genus Limonium; species Limonium bicolor. The sequence continues at coordinate 53,563,203 of CM041782.1, forward strand.
ATTCTTCTTATTATATTCCCCACAAGGAATGTTATTTCTTTCATCTATTTTTAATGTATTTATATATATATATATATATATATTAAGATTTATCCAGAACGTTTTTAAGAAATTTTATTGTATTTAATTATATTTAATAACTTTTAGACATATCCACAACCGATATATGGTTTATAAAATATAGTATTTTCCTTAGTTTTAATCAAGAATGTTAACTTCCATATCATATAATAAATAAAATATAGATTAGTTTAGTTCCTTGATTTAACATAAGTTTCTATTTTATTTCTCTCATTTAAGCATATATATATTTATGTAAACAATTTTTACTTCACTTAAAAGTTAATACCCAAAATATTTATAAACATACTGTTACTAGATGTTAATTTAGCCTTTTCATATTTTCCCAACTAAAAAGTTTATTAATAAACTATACTTTAATTTCTGTTACATTAAAAACCTTATATTATAAGATAACTTATTGTAAAACCTTATAAATACAATTTTTAAACCTATTTCCTCATGTCTAAAATTTCTCAAATTAAACATATAGTAACTATAGAATTTTAGACATATTATAAAATTTTTATTTCATAAAAATATCTTTTTAAATTATCCAAATAATTCCATAATACTCATAACTTGCAAAAATCATAACTTACCTTTAAAAACTCAAAACTGATATTAATTTACGTCATAATAAACTACATTTTATAAGGAATCTATGGTTAAAATTTCGTGTCAAAATACATTCGGAAAGGTCATTAAATAAATCTAACAAGTTAGGGTTTTATTCTGGAATTTATAAAACTTAAAAACATTTTAAAACTTCTACGTTTTAATCTCGGCCGTCCGTTTCTATAACCTACGATCGGACGGCCCAAGATTCGCTAGTTCATCAGCAAAAACCAGTTAGATGTCGAGTACGTTTTTGCCGATTTCTCCCAATTCACAGAACGATACCTAGTGATTATTGTTCCATTAGATTCGAAATTTGATTACGGTTCTATTGACACCGATTTCACGACCTATAATGCAGTGTGCTATAAATTCGATTCTGGGTTTGCTCGAACTAGGTTTAAACCGGTTTGGATTTGTGTTTTGACAAATTCTCCCAATACAAGACATAATTGATTAAATTTGAAGTTGGTTTAGGTCGATAATGCAAAATCGAAGGAATTGAACGGAGACTTACCAGAGAAGCACCGGTGACGGAAATCGTAATCGGTTTTCTGGAAAAAGTTCGAACTTTGAGCTGTTCGAGTAGCTAACTTTGTGGATCAATAAAATAAGTTCTAGATCGAATTAGACTACGTGTGTGGGCTTAATCGAAAGAGGAATTATAGATCTACAAATTGATAGCAAGAACTTAATCTAACTTCCAATATACATAAAGAAATCCAACCCAAAAGTTACGAGTTTATAACTGTGGTTTCTGTATGATTTTATGTGCGTGACAAGGCAGAAACTTTAGACATCTCGTTCTTGCACACGGTTGGGATTTAGCCTTAGTTGTAAACATAAGAGTTGTAGTGGGATTAGAGATCTACACAAAAAGCTAAAGAACTCGAATTTTGGACGAGAGACGAAGAAGTTATGATGAGACGAAAGTACCTTACCGATCACGTTTTCTAGGAATCTGGGTTACGGCTTTGCGAGGAGGCAACTTTGGATGGATTTTCCGGCGGATGTAGAAAGAGTTAGGTTAAGTGTGAGCTATGGTTGAAAAGAGGAGTTTAAGGAGAAGAGAATTAAAAAGACGACACTCAAAAATACCAAGGGACGGCGGAGATATTGAAGTCACAAGTTAGGGCAATGATCAGGTGAAAGCCGAGAGTACTTAGCCGATTTTCTGGGAAATCCAGCGAGGCTGATGTGGCACGCTTCTCGAGGTGCGCTGGTGAGTCAGCAACCATGCCATATCAGCATTTTTTCAAAATTTTGGCTCTCAACTTCATTCTATCATAACTTTGGCTAGGATGATCCGTTTTTGACGTTCTTTTTATCAATCTTCTTGGTTTTCCATATCCTTTTTATTGGTATAGGTGTCATGGGCTAGTTTGACCATTCTCAAAAACTCAACCCTAGCAAGGCTTAAGAAGCTTTATGGTCTTCATGATTTTATATTGACTTTTATGATTCAAATTAATGTTCCAACTAAATCTAAAATCTTTATAATATACTTGGAGTGTTTCGAAATTTTTCCAAGATTTATTGACTTACAAATCTTATTATTAAATTCGTAATACTATATAATAATATATAGTAATCTAATATTTAATAGTATTCTTTAGGGTTAAATAGAAGAAATCCCCTAATTTAATTTCCGTAATTCCATATAGTAATATAATAATTTATTATTCATAATTGCATATAATTTCCATAATTCCATATAGTAATATAATAATTTATTATTCATAATTCCATACAATAATTTAATAATTAATAGTATTATTTATGGTTTAATAAAAGAAATCCCCTAAATTAATTTAAATTAATTTAGGGGTATTTCAAAGACCCGGACCAAGTGAAAATAAAGGCCGAGAGTGAAATTCAGTGATGGTCCTGGACCTTGGGTCCTGACCAAGTCCCGGACTAGGGCAAAAATAGCTCAAAATGTGTTTTAATGACTTCTAATGATGGGGGATTGAATGGTAATGGTTTTAGATGATGTTTAGGCCTTGTTTGGTGACATGTAAAGGCCTTAAAAAGTGTAAACAAGTTCTAGGTTGGATGTGAGAGTTGTGAACTTAAGATCACAAGAGTAAAATTAAGTATAACGGGATGACGGGGCTAACTATGGGCGCTTTAGACGTTAAACAATCATATTACCCCGATGTTAATGAAAGTAACTGTAATGTTACCAGTTGTACGAGAATTGTTCGAGGAACCTAGGAGGACACAATAGGGTGGACCTTGGTGACAGGTATGGTTTTCTTGCAACCTGTGTTCTACCGGATTACACCGGCTTGTATGCCAATGTGTTTTTCTGAATGTTTGCCACCTTATAAGATAAAAACATGTAATGAGTTTACAGTAATTCATTTATGTGGCGTGTTTAGTTCCGATACCGTTTAACCTCAAAGTGTTAAACCATAACTAACGAAATCTTGGATCCCATAAGAGAGCTGTATTCGGATTTAACGACCCAACCTACGGGAACGTTCTAACCACGGCTATGCGTGAGTTAGTTGTGTGTTGTTTGTGCGTGTGAGTAAGTTTACCTCCCCTGTGTGTTTAACCTGGTTGTAATACCTTATGGTGTGTGGATGTGATAGGTTCCATAATGGAGCTCTTATATACATGTATACTAATGGGGGGTGAGGAATCCGGTCGTTCCGATCGCGCGTTGTTTGGGAGTTGATATCTATATTTGATTTAACTTCCTCTCTATTATGTTATAGTTGTTTTTCCTTCTTGGATTACAATCACCCGCAAGCTTAACCAAAGCTTACCTACCAAGATTATTGTTCGGGGCTAGGGGGAAATATGTACGGTGTGTTCGGTACTATATTGAGACCGACACATCTCAGTGAAGTTAATATGTACAATGTGTTCGGAATTATATTATTTCCGACACATCTTAAGTTAATGTATGTTCTCAATGTAGAACAATAAGTTGTTGTATAACGAGCTTAGCATGGGAATAAAAAGATTCTTTAGGCTCCAACGAGATTACTAACTCACATCTTGGAGTACGTGTCCTCACATGACCCTCTCCAAGTTATGTTGTATGTACGTTAATATGTGATATGAGTTGTTATGTGGAGTATGTGGATCATGGGTATCAATCCCAGGTTATGATAAGAGGAATTTAAGTATAACCTGACTAATGGGTAAGTGTCGCCTAACAAGGAATTAGCTCCATTAAAGGAGAAACCCTCAAGGGTTAAAGAACACAATGAGTGATCTAACGAGTATTGATGTGTTGACTGATTGGTTGAGTCCCATTGTTGTGGGTATGTAATGTGTTATGTGTTTATAGTTTTCATGCATGATTTAAACATAATCAACCGCATACTTAGACGACAATTAGTTGTGCGTGGCCCGGTAGTATGCGGGCTGCACAATTACCATACCAGCAAAGGTGCTGAGCCCCCTGGGGGGCCACCCTTTCTTTACTTTTTCAGGTACAAGGAGCTGGAAGCCGTTCGAGAGTAGTACGGGGTAGTTGTTTGCGCATGGGTATTTCATTAAATTACTTATGTATCATAGGTGTAGTAAGACCGAAATTGTTGTCGGCATTAGTTTGTAAATACTCGGTACAGTTGGAATGTAAATGTAAAATGATTGTTGGAATGGAAAGAGACTGTAATGTGTAGTTGCTCGGGTATCTGGCCCATCAGACCGATACAATGTATATGTATTAGCCTTGTTAGCCACGTGGGTGGTTAACAGCGTGTAACACCAATAAGTTAAGTAATGTGATGAGTTATGTTTTTCCGCTGCAAATGTTTGTCAAGTGTGACGTTGTTAGTTGGGGTGTTACAAAAAGTGGTATCAGAGCAAAGTATCACTCTGATGACTGGATATACCGAGCTTAGGAAGTACCGAGTTAGGATTCTAGTACTTTGGGTTAATGGATGAGTGATAGCGTGAGAGATATGCTAGTTAGGAATTACCAGCGAGTACTGGAAACCTACAATATCCATCCCGCCTTCCACAATCCCTGTTTTATAACTTGGGAAAGAACGCCAGAGAGATGGAAGTCCTCTCTTACTCGGGAATACCCGATCTGGTTGTTGTTAAGCATATCTGTAAGTACGGAGAACCTGTCATATGGTAGATTCCGAGAAGTGGGAATCCCAGAGACGGTTTCCATCTAGACAATGTTAACTACATTTAATAGCGAGGAATGAAGAATCCTATGCATAGGAGAATGGAATTTCCAGCAACCTGGGTCGACATGCCAAGCAGTCGAGAACAACCAGCTTGCAACGCTCCAACTGTGCAATAGGCAAGAAGTGAAGTAATGGAACCCGAGACGCGTGTCTACAGGGCCACGATTATTAAATAATGTCACTAACTACCAACCGACTAAGGAACTACAACGTAGTACCCAAACAAGAGACAAGTCTCAGTAACCACGACAAATGCATGGAACGGGCAACAAAGAAGATACAGTACTAAGTAAGTAAGGGCCTCTGATGAGGGAGAGTCACCCTGATTAATGATTATAATGCTAAGACAATGAGAAGTTGTGCAGAAGATTAGTTACCAAAATAGAAGTATCAAAGTAAGGGCCAACAAGGCCACTGATGACAGTGTGGATAAAAACAATGCCGCAACCGGTAAGTGTTCAGCTGATAGCCAGTTAACATGGCGCACTTGCCATGGCAAGTGCTGCTAGAACGGGGCTGTTCGGGAAATTTTTAACAACTACACAGTACTTAGTAAAGTACCATGAAGTTAAGTGAGATCATCATAACTGTGGAAGGGCTTAACAGCCTAACCTTTGTAAATGAGAGTACACCAGTCAGCAAGAAGCTAGACTTGGTTAAGGTAGAAAGACGTTGTGAAACCATGAGCATTATTCTCTCAAACGCACATTTATCCCAAACTCTTTTCTTTTCAAAACCAATGTTTCTATCAAACCAATACTTATTTCTAACCTTCTTTTAAACCAAACCAGAGGACCTACACCGGCCTCAACGCCATACGGTAGTTAAGTTACACCCAGTTCACTTTTGGACAACCGGACGGAAACCGGTAAACCCGAGGGAATGAATAAGAGTCAATAAATACAATAGTGGGTAGACTTTCCCTTGATTAAGTTCGGGAAGCACGGAATGCATATTATCATTGGATGATATAAGGGAGTTGACAACAGAATACTTCACTTAGGCGTGTGACGGACACTACGAGTGTACCAACTGAAATGTGGGACGACCGCACTCCGATAGGAGCTTGTGGGCCGGACAGACCTACTTATGGGTTAGTCGGGTAAGTAGAAATGTATCAGTAGGGTACCCCACATATGTATACGAGTAGTGTCAGGAACACGGGAAGTAGTCGACTCCATACTACGGTCAGCAGTAAAGGTAAACAAGAGCAACGAGTTACCAAGAATGGTGGAAGTAAAAGAACCCAGTTAAGTCAACGAGACTAAAGGAATTAGTGAATTAATTTCAAGGAAATGTTTAAGAGTCAGTAAGTGCTAAGTGCACTGGTTAGTAAGTAAAGACATAGCATATGTCTCAAGTGTCACGAGGGATAAAACATGATAGCTGGAACGAATACCCAGCCTATACATGGTAAGGCAGATTCCTAATGTGGACACATTAATGTGCAACAGACGGGGTGAAACTCCCGGAATGATCGCCTGGACTACCGGGGAATATCGAACATCACAGAAGAGGATAATAAACCAAGCTAAGAATGCAAAACGGCGTAGTTAACTAAACATACCAATAAGTGCAAGCCAGATATGAGGGCATAACTTAGCAACACCCAGGAGCAATCCTGGGGGTGTTTTGGATCAACAATTGTTGGACGAAATAACATGAAAGAAACGAAAGGGTTGAAACTCACACTCAGTAAAACATAAGTCGCCAGGAGGCAGACTAACGTTCCTAAGGGGCATCCCATGAAAGGAAGCATGATGCAACGACCTTGTCATGGAGCCCAATATAACATCCAAGCCATGTGATAGCGTATGAAGAAGTAAAATTTGTATGAACAGCTTAAATGAGCAGAGCGCGGGCGTAAGGCTTATAAGCCACAAACAAAAGTGATTTTTTTATGATCGATTGCAGGAGTTTATGTTATACAAGTAAATAGGAGAGAACGAACCACACTTTAAGAGGGGGAGACCTCTGCGATTGTGAAACCGCGGGAGCGGTAGTTATGTGGAACAAGTCAAGAAATAGTTAAGGATTAACCATGTTGTTAGTTGCGGGAGAGCAGTTAGGTTAGTAGCATGTTGTATAATGTGAAGCAACCCAAGTGAGCAACGCTCAAGGAGCGTAAAGACTAAAAAAAATAGGAGTATTCAGTAGTTATCCACATGCGGAAGCTAATATACATGGATGCCATGTTAAGTTAGTGTTGTACAATGAGTAAGAACATGGTAAGCAGCACCGACCAATACATGTGAATAATTCACACACAATAATATGGATTTGATGAATAAGAGGTAGGCAGACGGACAAAAGGAAACAATGTTCATTCCTATTGCAATCGCATAAGAATTTACTGCCAAGAGTTTACGCCTCTACACTCTATATGACTGAGTGTTTTGGTATTGCACTTGCACAGTAATGATCGAGTGAGATAGTTAGGAATTTGGAAAGTGTAAATTGTGGTAGAAGTAGAAAGAAACTTATAAATCTGTAATGACCGATGCATAGGTAATCCAAGGTCGCACCAATGAAATGATACTTGTACAGAACCAAATGTGGAGGCATGACTGGGGATGAGTGACTGCAGTAACACCGAGTACCAAATACCGGTAGAGATTATATCTCAGGTGTTGGAAGTAACCGAGGGAGCACTTTATATTAGGTAGTAGCTCATTACCAACCGACAGTAAGTTGGAAGAAATCAAGTCAATCATTGTGAAATACATAGCAGCATACCCAGTAAATTATCATGGAAGTGGATAGAAAGTTTGTAACTCACTGAATTCGCTCACGGCAAGAGATACCACGTGTCGGTTGAGAAACCATTATTACCAAGATAAAGGTGATACATCGGTGATGTACAATACAATAGGAATAACCAAGGGGCAAACTAAGCGCTAAAGTTATCAGAGTTGCGCAGCAGAGGCCAGTGGACCCGTGATTTAAATGTTGAATGTGCATAGTGAATATGAGTAAATGGCTAATTATTAATGCCTAGAAGCCTCACATACCAGATCCGAAACCAGTTATGAGTTAATTAAACTCCAATGAGAATTCTTGGTATAGGGACAAAACCGCCAATATGGTTAAGATCCTCTAACCAAAACGCATTGTATAACAGACCGCGTGGAAGTTAAAACACTTTACGGCGGCAGAACATTTTAAACAAATGTCAGTGATTGATTACATGGGCGTAACCCTTTTAAGGGGGGGGGGGTAGAGCGCAAAACCGCTTAGTGTGTTTAACTACAAGTGTACGTGAACTATGTTGTGCATAGCACAAATAATTGTTTTGATGATTGGTGCGTATGTAATATGAACATACGCATTCACATTCTGGTTTAATTAGGTAATTGCGCACAGAAGATGCGAATACCATGCGATAAGTGTGTCTACTTTGTTAACTATTGTGTGTTCGTACAAAAAGGGAGTAAAGAAACTCCCGGGGAACTAAAACCCCAACATAAGGTTCACATAACTCTAAATGTCAACCGTGTATGGTATTTTGGATAAATATATATATAAATATATATGAATATCAGTTGGTATCAGAGCGAAGTATATATATAGTATTGTGATAATATATTATGTATCGCTCTGATGACTAGAATACCGAGCTTGGAATATACCGAGTTAGGAAATGTAACCATAGTTACCTAAGTGAAGCAGTTATGGAAAGGTTAACCACTAACTAAGTGTGGAGATACCTTATTGTTGGGAAGATGTTCAACCGTTGGACCGATAAGTTTGAAAGCATAATGCTAATGAAGGTCATGTGAATTCAGATGTCAGGAGACCATGTGGTAGAGGGCCGCGGGCGCGCATTGGTGATACCGGGAACCAGGGGAGAGAACCCTACGACACAAGTCATGGCAGCCCAGATGGTCTCGCAGTTAGTAGTTGCGATTCAGCAGGGCAACAGCCCGAAGTTCAACCACCACTGCCACCGCCACGGAGACCAACTAGGTCAAGGCGTTAGCTGATTTGAGACCCCCCCCGTCGTTTTAATGGGGAGACCGACCCTCGTAAGCTGGAGGCGTATATCTCCGAGTTGGAGACTGCCTACGAGACCTTGGATGTGCCTACTGGAGCCAAGGTCCGTCTTGCTGCTTACCTACGTAAGGGTTCGGCACAAAGTTGGTGGAAGCTTGTGAGAGAGGGACCGGAGACGGATCCTCAGTCTTGGTTGGAGAGATCTGATACGGCTCTACTGCGAGCCAAGTATTATCCTGTGCATGTACAAAGAGGCCAAGCGCCTGGAGCTGGATAGTCTGAGGCAGGGGCATAAGATGTCGGTTGATGACTACTACACCGCTTTCACCGGCCTTATCCACCTGTTACCGACCAGGATACTCGAACCGGGTGTTGGTGAACCGTTTCTACACGGTCTCAGCCACCGTCTTCGCTATGGGATGGGGCCAGATGAGTATACTACCTTGCAGGTAATTTGAATAAAGTGATGTGATAAGTGTAATCATAAGTGAATATTAATGGAGTTTGGGAGTTATTTGCGGGGCATGATTGACATCCTAAAACCAGGAGTGCTATCATGCCGCTGCTAGGTTTGAGTGTTTGTGCGGATTACCGTCCGTCTGAGGGACGAGGAGAATGCGCACAAGCGCAAGGCCACGAGCGAGGGCTAGTCCGCAGGGGTACGGGGGAGGAAAGAAAAAGAAGCCTTACCCCCAGCCCCAGAAGAGTCAGCACCCGGGTGACAAGGGCCAAGCCCAGACCACCACAGCTGAGGAGCCACTGAAGCTCACATACGCATATGCGGCGAAACCCCTACGCTCTTACCCGCCTAAGGGTAATTACTTAATCATGTGTGTCAAGTTGAAGTGTATGTTGTTAAGATAGGAAGTAAGTATTGATTGTGTATTGTGATAGCAGCCAGCACGGGTTCTGGACCGGAGCGCCACTACTACTGTAAGTGGTGTAACGGAGACCACCTCGGCAAGGACTGCAAAGGAAATGACGTGTAGTGTCGCTACTGCGAGAAGTGGGGTCACCGTGACTATGAGTGCTACCGGAACCCCAACAGCAGAAACAATAAGCCCAAGGGGCAGTGGAAGGGTAAGGCCACCGTGACCATCGATGGCCCGAAGTCGGCTAACCAGCCACCCACAGATCAGAGGAACACTGATTCCCAGAAGGGGAAAGGGGCAGGATCCGGCAAGGCCGCCCTGAATGTGGTGGACCAGTCTGAGGCGCCAGGACCCTCTTCTAGACCAGGTACCGCCTGAACTGTTGAGTGAAATAAGTTATTGCATACCGCATTTCATGCATGTGTGTTAGTGAGTCTAAGTGTACTACCATGTGAGTAAAGAATTAAAGTATAATGTGAAAGTCACCTAAAATAGGTAATTTGGAAATCTAGGAGCCTTCAATATTTGTTATCCAATCCCACCCACACCAAACCTTGAAGAAACCACCATCAACATCACTGACTTTCCAATGGAGCAATGTCAGGTCATCCAACCAGGTATGATACTCTTAAATGGATACCTGACACCGGAAGCACAAATCCACATCATCAGACGATGCAATGAACTAGGAGCAGCACCTGGAGGTTTCTACACACCCGAATACCCGAGTGGATCGAAGATGAAATTGAAGATGATGTGCATGGGTAAGGACTGGAATCCTTACACCAAGACATATCAAGACGTGCGAGCTGAAGATGGGGCAACTGTACCGATGATACCTGAGGAGTTCCTTGTGGTCGTTAACCACGCCGTGGAAATTGCTCAGCAAGTTGAATCAGATTCAATACCAAGTGTTAAAGCGGATTTATGTATTGTGAACTTCTACCAGAAAGGTGGACGGTTAGGGTTACACCAAGATAAGGACGAGTCACCCGAGTCTCTAAGTAAGGGAGTACCCGTGGTGTCTTGGTCCATTGGTGATACCGCAGTGTTTGTGTACGGCGAGCAAAGGCGTGCTAATCTCGCAAAGAAGTTAGTGTTGAAATCAGGAGATGTGTTAATTATGGGTGGGCAGTCAAGGATGCTATATCATGGCATCAAGAAGATCAAACTGAATACCGCACCATCGGCAGTGATCAATACCACACACATGAAACCCGGACGTTTGAATTTGACCTTCAGGCAATTTTAAGGCCTTGTGTGATCATGTAATATGTTAAACCCGTGTATGTTAAGGATATTGTATGTGTTAGTTATGTCAGCAATGTGAACCAACGTATGTTGTAAAGAGTGTGCTAATGAATAAAGTGGAGTTGTTTGAAGTATGTCAACCGTGTTATTACCAAATACTTATTAGTTTGCCAATGAATTAGGTTGTGCACTCGGAACGAGAGGTATACTGAGTGTCTGCAATGAGGCAGAAGCCGGCAAGAGCGGCACAATCCTCACCGGTACCTTTCCAGTCAATGGCGTGGACGCTTCGACCTTGTTCAACTCCGGAGCCTCACATACATTTATTTCGCTATCTTTTGCGAAGAGGCTGGGATTAGACAGTGATGAGATGCCAGATTTTCTAGTCACTCTCCCGTCGAAAGAGCGGATCAGGTGTACCCTCTACCACCGAGATTTCGTTGTACGAATTAGAGATGAAGAGTTTCCGATCGACTTGATAGAGTTCGAGTGACTTTGTTTTGATTTGATTGTCGGGATGAACTGGTTGGAGCGGTACAAGGGCAGAATCCTATGTGCCGAGCATCGTCTGCTTCTTCGGAGTCCGTCTGGGGTTACTATATCATACCGCCAGAGGCCTAGGGAGCCTTCGACTCAGATCATCACCGCCATGGCTATGTATCGTGAACTACGACGAGGGAATGATGTATACCTCTGCTATGTCCAGGACATAGAGAGAGACCCAGAGTTTAGCCCAGATGTGCCGGTAGTGTCGGAGTTTCCTGATGTATTTCTTAAGGAACTGCCGGGCATGCCGCCAGCACGGGAAGTTGAGTTTGAGATTGATTTGGTTCCGGGCACCGGACCAATTGCGAAGGCGCCCTATCGTATGGCTCCAGCAGAGATGACAGAGCTCAAGGAGCAGCTAAGAGACCTACTCGACAAGGGATTTATCCGCCCTAGCGTTTCACCATGGGGAGCGCCGGTCCTCTTCGTGAAAAAGCAGGACGGTAGTCTCCGCCTGTGTAATGACTATCGAGAGCTGAATGCAGTTACGGTGAAAAACCGTTATCCTTTACCACACATCGACGACTTGTTTGATCAGTTGAGAGGAGCATCAGTATTCTCCAAGATAGATCTACGATCCGGATACCATCAGATTGCCATCCGTGAGAGTGACATTGAGAAGACCGCATTCAGAACCAGATATGGACAGTATGAGTTTACGGTTATGCCATTTGGTTTATCTAATGCACCAGCCAAGTTTATGGACTTAATGAACCGCTTGTTCCAAGATCAGTTGGACAAGCCAGTGGTAGTCTTCATCGACGATATTCTTGTGTATTCAAAATCAAGGGTGAGCACGAAAGCCACCTTAGGAGTGTGTTGCAAACATTGAGAAAGAATCAGTTGTATGCTAAATTTTCAAAGTGTGAGTTTTGGTTGAACCAAGTATCCTTCCTTGGACATGTGATTTCTGAGGCCGGGATCGCTGTTGATCCGGCAAAGATTGATGCAGTGCGCACCTGGCCTAGGCCGAAGACAGTTACCGATATCAGGAGCTTCCTCAGTCTGGCAGGATATTATAGGAGATTTGTGAAGGACTTCTCCAGTGTCTCGAAGACGATGACTTCCTTAATGAAGAAGGATGCGCCATTCGAGTGGACAGTCGACTGCGAGAGTTCTTTTCAGATGCTCTAGGATGCTCTAACATCTGCACCAGTCCTGACTATACCAGACGGTCCAGATGGTTTTGAGGTCTATTGCGACGCATCAGGAAGAGGTATGGGTTGTGTGTTGATGCAACACGGGAAGGTCGTAGCATACGCCTCCCACAGCTGAAGAAGCATGAAGAGAACTACCCTACCCACGACTTAGAATTGGGTGCCATTGTCTTTACATTGAAGATATGGCGACATCATTTGTATGGGGTAAGCGTGACAATCTATTCTAACCACAAGAGTCTAAAGTATTTGTTCACTCAAAAGGAGTTAAACATGAGACAAAGAAGGTGGGTCGAGTTCATAAACGACTACGACATCAATTTACAGTACAAAGAGGGTAAAGCAAATGTGGTAGCTGACGCACTGAGTCGCCGAGCACACTCTCTCCATTCGCTAGTCTCTCATACTAGCTTGGTTGAAGAGGTGCGGAGTGCTCAGATGTCGGATCAGTATATGTTGGAGATCAGGCAGAAGCTTATTGATGGCACATTTGAGGGTCAGAAGTACGACTTCCGACTCCACGGTGATGACCTGATTAGGCTTAATGGCCGACTGTGTATTCCTAGGAGTAGCGCTGAGCTGAAGGAGCGCATACTGAGTGAATCCCATTGTTCTACGACTTCGATTCACCCTGGAGCTTCAAAGATGTACAAGGATATGAAACGTTATTTTTGGTGGGGTGGAATGAAAAAAGATGTGAATGACTATGTATTGAGGTGTCTCACTTGTCAGAAGGTCAAGTTTGAGCACCGACGGCCTAGTGGTATGGTGCAGCCAATGCCAGTGCCTGAGTGGAAGTTCCATGACATTTCTATGGACTTCGTAGTAGGGCTTCCGCCTACAAGGGGAGGTCTGAATATGATTTGGGTTGTTGTTGATCGACTGACCAAGGTGGCCCAATTCATTACGATGAAGGACACTTGGAAAGTGGCAAGACTTGCATAGCTCTTTGATAGAGAGATTGTTCGGCACCATGGGGTACCGAAGACTATCGTGTCTGATAGGGATACCAGATTCCTCTCGAGGTACTGGAGAACTACACGGGAAGCGCTTGGTACCGAGCTAAAGCTAAGTACAGCGTTCCACCCACAGACAGATGGTCAGAGTGAGCGCACCATCCAGACACTTGAGGATATGTTACGTGCATGTGCACTTGATTTTCAGACCAGCTGGATTGATAAGTTACATCTGATCGAGTTTAGCTACAACAACAGTTACCATGCTTCGATCAAGATGTCTCCCTTCCAGGCATTATACGGTAGCCCATGCCGCACGCCATTATGCTGGGATGAGTCGAGTGAGACGGTCATTATAGGACCAGAGTATCTGGAACAAGTTCAAGCAGAAGTACGCCAGATCCGGGCTAACATGAAGTCAGCTCAGGATAGGCAGAAATCATACGCCGATGTGCGCAGACGTGACCTGGAGTTCGCCGTGGGCGATCAGGTATTTCTTAGAGTACCCCCCATGAAGGGAGTGTTTCGTTTTGGCCGGAAAGGCAAGTTGAGCCCGAAATATGTGGGGCCATATGTTGTGACGGAGCAGATCAGCCCGGTAGCTTACAGACTTGATTTACCCGCTGAGCTGGGCAAGGTACATGATGTATTTCATGTGTCCCAGTTGAAGAAATATATGTCTCATCCGTCTCATGTACTTCAGCCTGAAAGGCTAACCTTAGAGCCGACCATGCGATCAATGGAGACTCCGGTACGGATTCTGGATACTAAGACTCGAGACACTCGCCATAAGTCTGTGAGACTGGTGAAGGTTCTCTGGTCTAACCAGGACGTTAAGGAGGCCACTTGGGAGTTGGAAGATAAGATGAAGGTAAAGTACCCGTCATTGTTTACTTCTTAGTATTTGTATGTATAGGGTACGGGGCGTACCCCTATTTTAAGGGGGGGGGGGGGGAGGGTAGAGCCGTTTCAGTTATGTGTGTACGACATGTATTTGGATACGTTGTCTATGTGTTATGTTGTTATCTTGTTATGTTACAGATCGTTGTGTCTGAATGATGTTATGTTGTTATGTTGTTTGGACCCTGTGTCCGGTGCTATGTAAGTATGTTGTTAATGTTGTTATGGAAGTATTGTTTATATGTATTCCCGTGTTCTAATATTTAGGATATGTGGGACGTATGAACTTTGGGGACAAAGTTCTTTTAAGGGGGGTAGATTGAAATACCCCAAACCTTAGTATGTTGTTTAAACATTAAAATATGGTATATTAAGACTAAAAAGAGTCTTAGAAACATTAGTAAACAATTTAAACCATAGAAAACACGAATAAATACCTTAAAGTCAATAAGGGCCAAAATGTGCTCTAAGCTTGGGATAAGCTTGGTTAAGACCTAATGAGCTTACCATTACCTTATTTATATATTAATGAACATATTAAACCGATTACCAAAGAAAACCAAGCTTGAAAACAAGTTAAAACACAAAATGTGCTTTAAGGAGTCTTAAAGCACATTTTTGAAAAATTGTCTTGTAAATGAGTTTTGAATGGCTAAATATCCATCATTACTATTTATTAACATGTGTAATACTTAGTATCACATTAGGAAGTCTAAATCAATGGGAAATAAAAAATTTCACAACTATGTGCCTTGTTTTTGTGAATAGTAACTAAAATAAGCTAGTTTATAACATATGTCATTATAAGTGAGACAATTGGTCAACAAAGACTAAAATACCCCTTCATATAATATGGGGGCCGGTTTTCTTGATGACTCACCATACTTAAACAAAAAATAAGCTAAGTAAAGTAGTAAAGTAGAAAGTACTATTTGCTTTACTACTTAAATATCCAAAACTTGCAAACTTATCTTCATTCTCTCATTTCCCTTGCTTTCCCACGTCTTCTACCTTCCTTCATTCTCTCTTTCATGGTGATGCTACAGCACCACCACCATTCTTCATCTTCAACCTCTTATATCTCCTAGCTCACTTTGCCAAATCAAAAACAAAGACCACCATTCTTCTAGTCTCATCAAGCTCTTCAATCCTATCTTCTCAAAATCCTAAGAGCTCCATTTCGGTGCCAAGAGAAATCTCCATGGGAGGAGCTTGAGCTCATCTTTTCACATATTATTGTTCTCCTTTGCTTCTAGGTGAGGAAACTCAAAGAAAAACTCCATTTCCTTCATGTTTGTATGTTGTCCAAAAAACACCATTAATGGTGCCTTTTCCTTGCTTGTTCTAGATTCATTTGAATCTTCCAAGGGCTTGGTGGAGTCCTCTCTTGCTACATATCCAAACTCTCTTTCTTATCCAAGGTAAAACAATCATCTAAATATTCTAAGACAATATATGTATCAAGGGTTTACAATGAGATGAAGCATAAAGCTTGTATACTCATTTCATTATTTGTATATTGTTTAGCAGTTGACAAGCAATCAAACATCCTTACCGATTTTAATCAAGGAAACAAGAAAGAAGTTTGTGAGGAAAAGAGGTAAATATGCTAACCTAATGTAGCTTATAATGTCTTAGGATAAATGAGCTTATATTGCTTATTAAAACTACCTAAGGAGCCAATGATGAATAACTTAGTAAAATGTTCTCAAAGAGACTATTAAAGGACATATGTATTGTTGTGTGTAATTGCAGGTCAAAGGCAAATATAATGTGGGAAATTCAGTGTTTATGGTTTATGCAATTTAAGGGCCTAAGAGCCATGTTATTTAAGGGCCTAAGTGCCAAGCAACTTAAATTATGCACTATATTGTGATGTAGTGTTAAATGAGTGAAGTTTTGTGTACAAGAATGTTCTTGATGGATTTTAGTGTTCTTGAATGTTTAATGGTGAAAACAATATGTTTTGGCTTAGTAATGTTCTAGGAGAGTCCATGTCAAAATTTAGGTAATGTACAAGAAGTTCTAAGTGTTAAATAAGATTTGGTGAACTAGGAAGTGTTAGAAATGTTTAGGTGTTTTACTAGAGAAGAAATAATGTCTTAGGTGTTCTAGGAAACAAAAAGGACTTAGACATCAACTAGGAGTTTAGGTTGGTAAGAAAAGATGCTTGGGAGATGATGTTATGGTGAGGAGAAAGCATTTTGGGATAGTGGTTATCATAGGTGAGAAACACCATTTAGAAACCTTGTAGGAAATGTTATAAGTGTTGGTGAATTTTATGAGAAAATTGGGTAACAAGTTAGACAAGGAAGTAGCTGTGTTTAAGATGATATTTTGGCATTAGAATATACTTAGGATCATTTGGGAAGTCTATACATATAATGGATAAGGAGAGCCATTGCAACAAGACTTAGGAAATGTCAAAATGTAAAATCTGTAGCAGTGGTCCGGGACTTAGTGTGAGCCTCGATTTTAAACCCTATCCTATGTTGATTAAATTGATTGGGATCTAGTCGGGTTTTAGGTCCACTTATAACCTAAGATTAATAACTATGTCATAAAACAATAATTATTAAAACCTAAGCTAGCCACTGGAACCTATTATGAGTCGCCACCTAATTTTTACCTAGATCAAATTAGGGAAGGAGAGTTCGGGTTCGGGGGCTTGGTATTCGACTTATTTAGGGTTCAAATTACTTTCATTACCCTTCCTAGGTCGTTTTTCCTCTACTTGGTTTATTTACGGCTTATTACGAGTCGTTTTAACCTAAGTGCGCGAGCTTCTGTTTTTTTGTGTTTTTAGCATTTTTTGACAGAAAATTAAAATGAAATTAAAAGCTACCTAAACTAGGGTTTCGGAGGCAGAATTAGGTCGAATTTTGCTTACGTCCGTAGCCACGGACCCCATGTCCGAGACCACGGACCCCAGTTAACCTAATTATACAGAAGAATCGAAATTAAAGGAAAAACAAAAAAACGCGAAGTCCGGGGCCACGGGCAGGTTGTCCGTGGGCCCGGACATTATTAGAAAACCTAAATTTTAAATTTTTTTAAATCCTGCCGCCGTCCGTGGGCGTCCGGGCTTACGGACAGGCTGTCTGTGGGCCCGGACATTATTAGAAAACCTAAATTTTGAATTTTTTTAAATCCCGCCGCCGTCCGTGGGCGTCCGGGCTTACGGACAGGGAGTCCGGGACCCCGGACATGACGTCCGTGGGTGCGGACCGCCCTCGGACGGCGGCTTTGAGGCTGTTCCCGAAAGTGTTTTTGGCTCAAATTTTATGGGTGTGTAGCCTGAAAGATGTACAAGACGTTAGTGATTGAAAGTTTTCAATTTGAATTCGAATTAAGCACGAAACTTGGTAAACAAGTTATTGGACAGAAGCTTAAACAAACAGCAATACAGAAGCGTAGAAGGGTTAGTTTGAGCCCAAATTTTGAGGCAAGACAGATAACACCGTAGAGAATTAGGGAAGTGGAGTTTCTACCTGTTTTACCTTTGGATTCGTGGTGTTTCTTCACGTCGGGATTCTTCGGAGGCCTCGTTGATGGCGAATCCAGAAGAACTTCGAACCCAGCTTCTGACTCCTTGTTTTTCTTGATGTTCTTCACGTTTTGGTGCTGTTTTGGTGAGGGTTTGATGATGGATGATGTTGTGGGAGTTGAAAAATGTGTTTTGGTGTTGATTTTGGTGAGATTTCGGTGTTTGATCGTGGCTCTGGGGTTCAAAACGTGAAGAGCAAGAGACGGCTGCCTTCTTTGAGAGTCTAGGGTTCTTGAGGGTCTGCTTTGATCATGGGATAAGGTTCCTTATATAGGCTTCCTTAAAGATAGAAAAATCCGGTAAAAACCGAGATTTACCGACGTTTTAGCTCAAGGGCTTCCAAAAGGAATTTGATTATGAAATTTCACACATGGGTAAAGGATGATATTTAAGATTTTTCTAAAGTGGAATCGAATTTTTTGGATATTGGAATATTTTTAAATTCAATTTCTCGTCAGATTCAATCAGAAATTGCTAGGAAATTATTGGAAATTCGAAAAATCAAAATTCCAACGCCATTATGCTTCAAATGTCATCCTCTATCATGGGTTACAATTTCAAAGCATTTTGAATTGATTTGACCCTTATTTGGAGGAGAGAGAAAGCCTATAGGGGGCTTAGGAGCCTTGAAAAATTACGAAAATGCCCCTGGAGATGACTAAGCTGTCCCTAGCACTCTGAAATGTGCCGATCGAACTGGGAACCCTCGCTACTAGCCTATTAGTAGAGACTCTCTTCCGGGGGGTTGAAATTTTGGGTGTAACAGATTGCCCCCCATCAACTAGACTTTGTAATGGAAATGAAAAGGCTAGTTGATGCTTGAGTGATACCCCAAAATTTTGGATCTTAAAAGACCCCACGTGCAATTGAAATCCGACAAGTTGTGTTGAGCTATTCTAAGGCGCTGACTACCTATGAGTAAAGTAGAAGGGCGTCGAGCGGTTCTAAGGCGTCGACAACCTAAAGGTAAAAATGAAGTAATGTCAGACTATTCTAAGGCGCCGACTACCTATATGGATGATATGATGTCAAGCTATTCTAAGGCATTGACTACCTATAATGAGATGATGTCAAGCTATTCTAAGGCACTGGCAACCTATAATGAATGAAGTGATGTCAAGCTATTCTGAGGCGTTGACTACCTATCAGTGATTGAAAATTGGTGTTGGGTCGAGTTCTTCTATTCGGGTGAGTTCTGTTGCTCGGGTGAATCTGAATCTTTGGCTGAGAATTTGCATCTCTGAGGAGTCTGTATCTTTGGCTGTGAATCTGTATCCCTGAAGAATCTGTACCATCGGCTGAGAATCTATATCCCTGAAGAATCTGTACCCTCGACTGAGAATCTATATCCCTAAAGTGTATGTAAGAAATTTGTCCAAAACAAGAAATTGCTGAAAGAGGTGCCAAACGTGGTAGTGTTTGAAGAATGATCTGTTTAATGAAAAGGAAAGCGAAACTATCATTTCCTAATCATATACTTCGGACTTGTAATTTATCTCCTAGGAGATGATCATGCCATCGGTGGGGTATGGTGTATGATGTAAAGGTAAGGGCTTATGTGGGCCTGTGGTGTTTGATGTGGAGGTAAGGACTTATGCGGGCCGGTGTGTGTGATGGTGGTGGTGATGTTTAAGCTCTGGGTTCCAATTGGTGTTGGCATAGCAATTGTTGGAACCAACAATTTCCCCCAGTATTTTTCCCTTAAGACAATCTGAGCTAGAGTTCGTGGCAATCGATCGTTCCGATCGATTGACCCCAGTATTTTCTTTTATTAAACGTGCGAACGAGTCTCGTCCTCACAGGGTCAGGGCTTATGTTTTTACGTGGTGCTTCCTAACCTACACTCGGCGTGTTTGGTGCTTGCACTCGTTCCTCACCTACAGTCACAACTTCTAGACCATTGAATTTGATATTTGATGGATTTACGCATTTGATCTGTTACTTTCACGTGATTGGACACACAACTATCAAGTCGGAAGTCTTTAAAGCTTATAACGTGGCCACGGGGTGTGATGAAGGACAACGGGACCATGGAGGGATATTTGAGGTATGTGGAGCTTAAGTGGGTGACCAAAGCTGCAACTTGCGTCTTCTCTCATATTCATCTTCCTTGTCTTGAAGTCGTCTAACTGCTTCATGTTGACGTTGTTTTTGAGCTTCTGGACTTGGACTTTTAAAGTTGTCCTTTACACTATTTCTCTTTTCGTCTTTTGGATTTCCTCGAGGCACTTCGGTTTTGCCTCTTTGTTTGATCCTTTCTTGACTTTGCCTTCGGGGTTCTTGTGTTTCCCGGTTTTGAGTTTTGAGAGCTATTTTGATGTGAGCTCTTTTGATTCTGTGTCACTTTGGGACCATTTGCGGATCACTTCGTCATGCTGATAGCGGCTTTGCTTCTCTGGACTGATGAAAACGTTATCTGAGAGTCAGGCTCCTCGCTTCCTTTGGTCACCGGGTTGGTTATTCATCACGGGCCGGCTTGCTCTGTGGAGCTTTGCAACATCGAAAAGGGATATATGAAAGGCTCAGCGGGGGTGCCTAGGGTTTAATGTCAGGGTTTACAAGCTTTTAGCTATGTGGTGTTGTACCTAGGTGCTTCGTCATTCCTGATAGTTGTGTATCCGTTCGTTGTTACTTTTCGCAGGTCTAAGAGTAAATTTACAAATTATCTCCTTCGGTCGGAGTTATGCCGTTTACCTCACCTTTGAATGTGGTCTCACCGGAGTCGTGTAAAAATGACATGCTCGTTCACTCTTGGTTTTTCCGCTCAAGTCACTCTCGTGAATTCTCACTCTGAGACTAGTTCGCATATTTAAACGAAAGGTGAAAGATGACGAACTTAAACTCAGATTGCCCCCAGTATTAATCCAGGGTTTATAACAACAATTTGACAAATGTAGACTTGAACCGCTTCGTGGGTTGCTTGGATGTTTTGGGGTGAGTAGTGGTGTTGGTTGGACATGTTCATCTTTTAAGAACAAAAGACAAGTCGTTTTGTTCAGTTGCCAAGAAATGACCGTTTCATGAACATTAGTTTTAAGAAATGTTTGCTAATGAGCAAGATGATTTGGTTGAAGGTGCAAGGTGAACGAACACATTTCTTTTATTATCATTTTTGTGATTACAAACTGAAAAAGGTGAAAAACTAAAATTTTAAAATCTAAACTTCATTAAAATAGAAATGTAATAAACTTCCCACAAAATTGAAATGAGTAAACAAAACACTGCTAGACTTTTGCCTACTCAACAAACTGGAGCCCTTGCTCGATAAGGTCTTCGATCTTGTGCTTCAATGCTCTGCAATCATCAGTACTGTGTCCTGGTAGTCGATGAAACTGGCAGAACTGATGGAGATGTTCCCCGGCTTGGGTGATCACAGGACTAGGTGTGAGAGGCTGTAGTAAGTCTAGCTCTTGTAGCTTCATGAGTGCTTGACTGAGAGGCCGGCCAATGTCGGTAAACTGTCTCGGTGCAGAGAACCTCTTGGATCGGGGTGAGGCCTTGACGCTCTATTTTGTAGCACTGGGTTTTTGTATGGTGCTCACTCGGTACGAAACTTGAGCTACTTTGGCCGGTCCTGACTTAAAGGTCTCGATACTCACACCCTGGGCTTTGGGTTGTCCCAGCTTCAGCTCGCCTTTGTGAATCTTTTCTTCCATGACCCTTACCTGACGCATCAGCATGTCGAAATTAGGGAAGTATGTGCAACTCAGCTCGTTGTTGTATTGTCTCTACATATTGTCCACAATCATTCGAATTTGTTCTTGCTCATCCATTTTTGTAGGCATAGCAGCGGCCTTCATCCTCCACCGTTTGATGAAGTCGGACATTGATTCACCGTTTCCCTGCGGGTACTGGCAAGGTCGGACCTGGTGACTTCAAGATTCTTAGCATACTCGAAATGGTGCAGGAAAGCCTCACAAACCTCTTCATAGGTTTTGGTGTTCATCCTCTGAGTCAAGTACCAACGTTGAGGTATTTCATCGAGATAACGGGCCAAAACCTTGGCCTTCTACATGTCATTCAACCTGAGGATGGACATTTCCCTATCGAACATAGCCAGATGGACCTGCGGGTCTGAGGAACCTTTGTACAGAGCAAGTGTGGGTAGCTTCAACTTTAGAGGGAGATTAACCTCGGGGTACGATTCCATAGAAGAGTAATCGAAACCAGCTGGCTTGCTTGCTTTTTCCATGCGCTCGATCCTTTTCAGAGCCTTCTTGAGTTCTGCAGTTAGTTGGTGGTCCGGGGCGGCTTCCCTTACAAATCTTTGTGCATCGTGGGCCTCAACAGTGTTAACTTCGATGTAGTCACGCTCGTTCCCAGAGTCAGCAATCTTTCCTGAAATGTTTTCCTGATGACCAACCTCAAGGGAATTGATTTTGCTTTTCAGCTCTTCGATGATGGTGACATACTTAGCCTCCATGTCATTAGTGGTGGACCTATGTTTTTGTTCCATGGCATCAAAGGCAGCCATGTACCTTTGCTCTAAGGCTGCAAACTAGGCCTCCATGCTGACTGGATTTCCTCCCTCTGCCATACTTGGGATTCGGGCTTATCTGTTGGAAAACAAAAGTGGATTGAGCTAAAATTCTGGACCGTGAAGAAGTTTTAGGTAAAAACTTGTTTGGGCTGCAAGAAAAGCATATGAGCTGGAATGTTTCGAAGATTGTGGGTAGGCACTGAGACCCGAAATGAGTTGGAAGGGAGGCACATGGGCCGGAATGATTCATGAGCTGTGAACTGGTGCCTAGGCTGAAATGTTTGAAGAGCGTGATTCTTGAGCCGGAATGTTCTGAGAATTGGGCGCTTGGGCCAGAATGTGTTTGTGCTAGAAGTAAAGCGCATGGGCCGAAGTGATTTCTAAACCATGTTCTGGATGTGAATTGGAATTTAGGCCGAGTGATTATGATTGGGCCTGAAGATGATACCCATGTCTAGGATCGTGGGTCAAAACCTGAGTGAAAAAGTCTTCCTGGACTAGAATGGGCCTCGAAAAGGAAAGGCTTGATGGATTTTTATGGATCGCTTTAGGTGGATTTGTTTTTTTTTTCATGGGCCTGGAACTAAATTGATAATTCAAATTGGGCAGAAAGAGAGAAATCACCTAAGTCTAAACTTTTGGGCCGAAGCCCAAATGTTTCACATATCAAACCAAACAGGGCCTCTGGGCCGCAAACAATAAAGCCGTAAATTCAGGTTGGGCTGAGTTGATGTAGGAAAAGTTCCTATCAATTCCTAGGCTGGGTAGTGGGCCGATCACACAAGCAGACAAGGCCCATACAAATTCCACATGTCCTCACTTGACACTTATCCAATTCGGGTATGGAGCGATCCGGAGAGGTGCTTGGGGCGTGGGCCCAGGTCGCCACAAAGGAATAGGGCTTGCACGCTATTCTCTTTGGGCTTCCCCACTTTTTTTCACATCACCTGAAGGTGTGCGTCTACGGTCGGGTCTTTGACTGACCAAACAATGGGCTAGGTAAGGGCACTGCCAGGAAAACGCTTGGGGCTAAAGCCCAGGTATTAAGGGGATGTTTAGACGACATCCTCCTCTTTTCCCCCGCTTATTCACATCACCTAAAAGGTGTGAGTCCCTGACAGGGGACCCTCAAACGGGTCCCGGGGTGGAATAGGTTTGCGTGGACCCTCGCTCTCATATGATTCAAAGGTACATAAATTTAAATTGCGCACAAAAGTAAACAAACAAAGAATTAAAACCATAAATAAACATTTTCGAGTTAAGCCCTCTTTCTTAAAATTAAACAAGTTAAAATTAAGAAGTTTGTCCCTAGCAGAGTCGCCAGTCTGTGAGCCTCGATTTTAAACCTTATCCTATGTTGATTAAATTGATTAGGATCTAGTCGGGTTTTAGGTCCACTTATAACCTAAGATTAATAACTATGTCATAAACCAATAATTATTAAAACCTAAGCTTGCTCACTGGAACCTATTATGAGTCGCCACCTAATTTTTACCTAGATCAAATTAGGGAAGGAGAGTTCGGGTTCAGGGGCTTGGTATTCGACTTATTTAGGGTTCAAATTACTTTCATTACCCTTCCTAGGTCGTTTTTCCTCTACTTGGTTTATTTATGGCTTATTACGAGTCGTTTTAACCTAAGTGCGCGAGCTTCTGTTTTTTTGTGTTTTTAGCATTTTTTGACAGAAAATTAAAAGCTACCTAAACTAGGGTTTCGGAGGCAGAATTAGGTCGAATTTTGCTTACGTCCGTAGCCACGGACCCCATGTCCGAGACCACGGACCCCAGTTAACCTAATTATACAGAAGAATCGAAATTAAAGGAAAAACAAAAAAACGCGAAGTCCGGGGCCACGGACAGGCTGTCCGTGGGCCCGGACATTATTAGAAAACCTAAATTTTGAATTTTTTTAAATCCCCCCGCCATCCGGGCGTCCGGGCTTACGGACCTGTCTCCCGGACATTATTAGAAAACCTAAATTTTGAATTTTTTTAAATCCCGCCGCCGTCCGTGGGCGTCCGGGCTTACGGACAGGGAGTCCGGGACCCCGGACATGACGTCCGTGGGTGCGGACCGCCCTCGGACGGCGGCTTTGAGGCTGTTCCCAAAAGTGTTTTTGGCTCAAATTTTATGGGTGTGTAGCCTGAAAGATGTACAAGACGTTAGTGATTGAAAGTTTTCAATTTGAATTCGAATTAAGCACGAAACTTGGTAAACAAGTTATTGGACAGAAGCTTAAACAAACAGCAATACAGAAGCGTAGAAGGGTTAGTTTGAGCCCAAATTTTGAGGCAACAGATAACACCGTAGAGAATTAGGGAAGTGGAGTTTCTACCTGTTTTACCTTTGGATTCGTGGTGTTTCTTCACGTCGGGATTCTTCGGAGGCCTCGTTGATGGCGGATCCAGAAGAACTTCGAACCCAGCTTCTGACTCCTTGTTGTTCTTGATGTTCTTCACGTTTTGGTGCTGTTTTGGTGAGGGTTTGATGATGGATGATGTTGTGGGAGTTGAAAAATGTGTTTTGGTGTTTTGGTGAGATTTCGGTGTTTGATCGTGGCTCTGGGGTTCAAAACGTGAAGAGCAAGAGACGGCTGCCTTCTTTGAGAGTCTAGGGTTCTTGAGGGTCTGCTTTGATCATGGGATAAGGTTCCTTATATAGGCTTCCTTAAAGATAGAAAAATCCGGTAAAAACCGAGATTTACCGACGTTTTAGCTCAAGGGCTTCCAAAAGGAATTTGATTATGAAATTTCACACATGGGTAAAGGATGATATTTAAGATTTTTCTAAAGTGGAATCGAATTTTTTGGATATTGGAATATTTTTAAATTCAATTTCTCGTCAGATTCAATCAGAAATTGCTAGGAAATTATTGGAAATTCGAAAAATCAAAATTCCAACGCCATTATGCTTCAAATGTCATCCTATCATGGTTACAATTTCAAAGCATTTTGAATTGATTTGACCCTTATTTGGAGGAGAGAGAAAGCCTATAGGGGGCTTAGGAGCCTTGAAAAATTATGAAAATGCCCCTGGAGATGACTAAGCTGTCCCTAGCACTCTGAAATGTGCCGATCGAACTGGGAACCCTCGCTACTAGCCTATTAGTAGAGACTCTCTTCCGGGGGGTTGAAATTTTGGGTATAAAGATTGCCCCCCATCAACTAGACTTTGTAATGGAAATGAAAAGGCTAGTTGATGCTTGAGTGATACCCCAAAATTTTGGATCTTAAAAGACCCCACGTGCAATTGAAATTCGACAAGTTGTGTCGAGCTATTCTAAGGCGCTGACTACCTATGAGTAAAGTAGAAGGGCGTCGAGCGGTTCTAAGGCGTCGACAACCTAAAGGTAAAAATGAAGTAATGTCAGACTATTCTAAGGCGCCGACTACCTATATGGATGATATGATGTCAAGCTATTCTAAGGCATTGACTACCTATAATGAGATGATGTCAAGCTATTCTAAGGCACTGGCAACCTATAATGAATGAAGTGATGTCAAGCTATTCTGAGGCGTTGACTACCTATCAGTGATTGAAAATTGGTGTTGGGTCGAGTTCTTCTATTCGGGTGAGTTCTGTTGCTCTGGTGAATCTGAATCTTTGGCTGAGAATTTGCATCTCTGAGGAGTCTGTATCTTTGGCTGAGAATCTGTATCCCTGAAGAATCTGTACCATCGGCTGAGAATCTGTATCCCTGAAGAATCTGTACCCTCGACTGAGAATCTGTATCCCTAAAGAATCTGTACCTTCGGCTGAGAATCTGTATCCCTGAAGAATCTGTACCTTCGGCTGAGAATCTGTATCCCTGAAGAATATGAACCTTCGGCTGAGAATCTGTATCCCTGAAGAATCTGTACCTTCGGCTGAGAATCTGTATCCCTGAAGAATCTGTATCTTTGGCTGAGAATCTGTATCCCTGAAGAATCTGTACCTTCGGCTGAGAATCTGTATCCCTGAAGAATCTGTACCTTCGGCTGAGAATCTGTATCCCTGAATTATGACGAGGAGTCTCATACGAATAGATGCAATGGTCATGATGAAAGTTAATTATGAAAGTGCCAAACGTGACAATGAGGATGTGCATGTCAAAATACGATCAAAGTGTATGTAAGAAATTTGTCCAAAACAAGAAATTGCTGAAAGAGGTGCCAAACGTGGTAGTGTTTGAAGAATGATCTGTTTAATGAAAAGGAAAGCGAAATTATCATTTCCTAACCATAGGCTTCGGACTTGTAATTTATCTCCTAGGAGATGATCATGCCATCGGTGGGGTATGGTGTATGATGTAAAGGTAAGGGCTTATGTGGGCCTGTGGTGTTTGATGTGGAGGTAAGGGCTTATGCGGGCCGGTGGTGTGTGATGGTGGTGGTGATGTTTAAGCTCTGGGTTCCAATTGGTGTTGTCATAGCAATTGTTGGAACCAACAATTTCCCCCAGTATTTTTCCCTTAAGACAATCTGAGCTAGAGTTCGTGGCAATCGATCGTTCCGATCGATTGACCCCAGTATTTTCTTTTATTAAACGTGCGAACGAGTCTCGTCCTCACAGGGTCAGGGCTTATGTTTTTACGTGGTGCTTCCTAACCTACACTCGGCGTGTTTGGTGCTTGCACTCGTTCCTCACCTACAGTCACAACTTCTAGACCATTGAATTTGATATTTGATGGATTTACGCATTTGATCTGTTACTTTCACGTGATTGGACACACAACTATCAAGTCGGAAGTCTTTAAAGCTTATAACGTGGCCACGGGGTGTGATGAAGGACAACGGGACCATGGAGGGATATTTGAGGTATGTGGAGCTTAAGTGGGTGACCAAAGCTGCAACTTGCGTCTTCTCTCATATTCATCTTCCTTGTCTTGAAGTCGTCTAACTGCTTCATGTTGACGTTGTTTTTGAGCTTCTGGACTTGGACTTTTAAGTTGTCCTTTACACTATTTCTCTTTTCGTCTTTTGGATTTCCTCGAGGCACTTCGGTTTTGCCTCTTTGTTTGATCCTTTCTTGACTTTGCCTTCGGGGTTCTTGTGTTTCCCGGTTTTGAGTTTTGAGAGCTATTTTGATGTGAGCTCTTTTGATCCTGTGTCACTTTGGGACCATTTGCGGATCACTTCGTCATGCTGATAGCGGCTTTGCTTCTCTGGACTGATGAAAACGTTATCTGAGAGTCAGGCTCCTCGCTTCCTTTGGTCACCGGGTTGGTTATTCATCACGGGCCGGCTTGCTCTGTGGAGCTTTGCAACATCGAAAAGGGATATATGAAAGGCTCAGCGGGGGTGCCTAGGGTTTAATGTCAGGGTTTACAAGCTTTTAGCTATGTGGTGTTGTACCTAGGTGCTTCGTCATTCCTGATAGTTGTGTATCCGTTCGTTGTTACTTTTCGCAGGTCTAAGAGTAAATTTACAAATTATCTCCTTCGGTCGGAGTTATGCCGTTTACCTCACCTTTGAATGTGGTCTCACCGGAGTCGTGTAAAAATGACATGCTCGTTCACTCTTGGTTTTTCCGCTCAAGTCACTCTCGTGAATTCTCACTCTGAGACTAGTTCGCATATTTAAACGAAAGGTGAAAGATGACGAACTTAAACTCAGATTGCCCCCAGTATTAATCCAGGGTTTATAACAACAATTTGACAAATGTAGACTTGAACCGCTTCGTGGGTTGCTTGGATGTTTTGGGGTGAGTAGTGGTGTTTGGTTGGACATGTTCATCTTTTAAGAACAAAAGACAAGTCGTTTTGTTCAGTTGCCAAGAAATGACCGTTTCATGAACATTAGTTTTAAGAAATGTTTGCTAATGAGCAAGATGATTTGGTTGAAGGTGCAAGGTGAACGAACACATTTCTTTTATTATCATTTTTGTGATTACAAACTGAAAAAGGTGAAAAACTAAAATTTTAAAATCTAAACTTCATTAAAATAGAAATGTAATAAACTTCCCACAAAATTGAAATGAGTAAACAAAACACTGCTAGACTTTTGCCTACTCAACAAACTGGAGCCCTTGCTCGATAAGGTCTTCGATCTTGTGCTTCAATGCTCTGCAATCATCAGTACTGTGTCCTGGTAGTCGATGAAACTGGCAGAACTGATGGAGATGTTCCCCGGCTTGGGTGATCACAGGACTAGGTGTGAGAGGCTGTAGTAAGTCTAGCTCTTGTAGCTTCATGAGTGCTTGACTGAGAGGCCGGCCAATGTCGGTAAACTGTCTCGGTGCAGAGAACCTCTTGGATCGGGGTGAGGCCTTGACGCTCTATTTTGCAGCACTGGGTTTTTGTATGGTGCTCACTCGGTACGAAACTTGAGCTACTTTGGCCGGTCCTACTTAAAGGTCTCGATACTCACACCCTAGGCTTTGGGTTGTCCCAGCTTCAGCTCGCCTTTGTGAATCTTTTCTTCCATGACCCTTACCTGACCCATCAGCATGTCGAAATTAGGGAAGTATGTGCAACTCAGCTCGTTGTTGTATTGTCTCTACATATTGTCCACAATCATTCGAATTTGTTCTTGCGCATCCATTTTTGTAGGCATAGCAGCGGCTTCATCCTCCACCGTTTGATGAAGTCGGACATTGATTCACCGTTTCCCTGCCGGGTACTGGCAAGGTCGGACCTGGTGACTTCAAGATTCTTAGCATACTCGAAATGGTGCAGGAAAGCCTCACAAACCTCTTCATAGGTTTTGGTGTTCATCCTCTGAGTCAAGTACCAACGTTGAGGTATTTCATCGAGATAACGGGCCAAAACCTTGGCCTTCTGCATGTCATTCAACCTGAGGATGGACATTTCCCTATCGACATAGCCAGATGGACCTGCGGGTCTGAGGAACCTTTGTACAGAGCAAGTGTGGGTAGCTTCAACTTTAGAGGGAGATTAACCTCGGGGTACGATTCCATAGAAGAGTAATCGAAACCAGCTGGCTTGCTTGCTTTTTCCATGCGCTCGATCCTTTTCAGAGCCTTCTTGAGTTCTGCAGTTAGTTGGTGGTCCGGGGCGGCTTCCCCTACAAATCTTTGTGCATCGTGGGCCTCAACAGTGTTAACTTCGATGTAGTCACGCTCGTTCCCAGAGTCAGCAATCTTTCTGAAATGTTTCCTGATGGACCAACCTCAAGGAATTGATTTTGCTTTCAGCTCTTCGATGATGGTGACATACTTAGCCTCCATGTCATTAGTGGGACCTATGTTTTTGTTCCATGGCATCAAAGGCAGCCATGTACCTTTGCTCTAAGGCTGCAAACTAGGCCTCCATGCTGACTGGATTTCCTCCCTCTGCCATATTGGGATTCGGGCTTATCTGTTGGAAAACAAAAGTGGATTGAGCTAAAATTCTGGACCGTGAAGAAGTTTTAGGTAAAAACTTGTTTGGGCTGCAAGAAAAGCATATGAGCTGGAAGTTTCGAAGATTGTGGGTAGGCACTGAGACCCGAAATGAGTTGGAAGGGAGGCACATGGGCCGGAATGATTCATGAGCTGTGAACTGGTGCCTAGGCTGAAATGTTTGAAGACGTGATTCTTGAGCCGGAATGTTCTGAGAATTGGGCGCTTGGGCCAGAATGTGTTTGTGCTAGAAGTAAAGCATGGGCCGAAGTGATTTCTAAACCATGTTCTGGATGTGAATTGGAATTTAGGCCGAGTGATTATGATTGGGCCTGAAGATGATACCCATGTCTAGGATCGTGGGTCAAAACCTGAGTGAAAAAGTCTTCCTGGACTAGAATGGGCCTCGAAAAGGAAAGGCTTGATGGATTTTTATGGATCGCTTTAGGTGGATTTGTTTTTTTTTTCATGGGCCTGGAACTAAATTGATAATTCAAATTGGGCAGAAAGAGAGAAATCACCTAAGTCTAAAATTTTGGGCCGAAGCCCAAATGTTTCACATATCAAACCAAACAGGGCCTCTGGGCCGCAAACAATAAAGCCGTAAATTCAGGTTGGGCTGAGTTGATGTAGGAAAAGTTCCTATCAATTCCTAGGCTGGGTAGTGGGCCGATCACACAAGCAGACAAGGCCCATACAAATTCCACATGTCCTCACTTGACACTTATCCAATTCGGGTATGGAGCGATCCGGAGAGGTGCTTGGGGCGTGGGCCCAGGTCGCCACAAAGGAATAGGGCTTGCACGCTATTCTCTTTGGGCTTCCCACTTTTTTTCACATCACCTGAAGGTGTGCGTCTACGGTCGGGTCTTTGACTGACCAATCAATGGGCTAGGTAAGGGCACTGCCAGGAAAACGCTTGGGGCTAAAGCCCAGGTATTAAGGGGATGTGGTTAGACGACATCCTCCTCTTTTCCCCCGCTTATTCACATCACCTAAAAGGTGTGAGTCCCTGACAGGGGACCCTCAAACGGGTCCCGGGGTGGAATAGGTTTGCGTGGACCCTCGCTCTCATATGATTCAAAGGTACATAAATTTAAATTGCGCACAAAAGTAAACAAACAAAGAATTAAAACCATAAATAAACATTTTCGAGTTAAGCCCTCTTTCTTAAAATTAAACAAGTTAAAATTAAGAAGTTTGTCCCTAGCAGAGTCGCCAGTCTGTGAGCCTCGATTTTGAACCTTATCCTATGTTGATTAAATTGATTAGGATCTAGTCGGGTTTTAGGTCCACTTATAACCTAAGATTAATAACTATGTCATAAACCAATAATTATTAAAACCTAAGCTTGCTCACTGGAACCTATTATGAGTCGCCACCTAATTTTTACCTAGATCAAATTAGGGAAGGAGAGTTCGGGTTCAGGGGCTTGGTATTCGACTTATTTAGGGTTCAAATTACTTTCATTACCCTTCCTAGGTCGTTTTTCCTCTACTTGGTTTATTTATGGCTTATTACGAGTCGTTTTAACCTAAGTGCGCGAGCTTCTGTTTTTTTGTGTTTTTAGCATTTTTGACAGAAAAATTAAAAGCTACCTAAACTAGGGTTTCGGAGGCAGAATTAGGTCGAATTTTGCTTACGTCCGTAGCCACGGACCCCATGTCCGAGACCACGGACCCCAGTTAACCTAATTATACAGAAGAATCGAAATTAAAGGAAAAACAAAAAAAACGCGAAGTCCGGGGCCACGGACAGGCTGTCCGTGGGCCCGGACATTATTAGAAAACCTAAATTTTGAATTTTTTTAAATTCCGCCGCCATCCGTGGGCGTCCGGGCTTACGGACAGGCTGTCCGTGGGCCCGGACATTATTAGAAAACCTAAATTTTGAATTTTTTTAAATCCCGCCGCCGTCCGTGGGCGTCCGGGCTTACGGACAGGGAGTCCGGGACCCCGGACATGACGTCCGTGGGTGCGGACCGCCCTCGGACGGCGGCTTTGAGGCTGTTCCCAAAAGTGTTTTTGGCTCAAATTTTATGGGTGTGTAGCCTGAAAGATGTACAAGACGTTAGTGATTGAAAGTTTTCAATTTGAATTCGAATTAAGCACGAAACTTGGTAAACAAGTTATTGGACAGAAGCTTAAACAAACAGCAATACAGAAGCGTAGAAGGGTTAGTTTGAGCCCAAATTTTGAGGCAAGACAGATAACACCGTAGAGAATTAGGGAAGTGGAGTTTCTACCTGTTTTACCTTTGGATTCGTGGTGTTTCTTCACGTCGGGATTCTTCGGAGGCCTCGTTGATGGCGGATCCAGAAGAACTTCGAACCCAGCTTCTGACTCCTTGTTGTTCTTGATGTTCTTCACGTTTTGGTGCTGTTTTGGTGAGGGTTTGATGATGGATGATGTTGTGGGAGTTGAAAAATGTGTTTTGGTGTTGATTTTGGTGAGATTTCGGTGTTTGATCGTGGCTCTGGGGTTCAAAACGTGAAGAGCAAGAGACGGCTGCCTTCTTTGAGAGTCTAGGGTTCTTGAGGGTCTGCTTTGATCATGGGATAAGGTTCATTATATAGGCTTCCTTAAAGATAGAAAAATCCGGTAAAAACCGAGATTTACCGACGTTTTAGCTCAAGGGCTTCCAAAAGGAATTTGATTATGAAATTTCACACAAGGGTAAAGGATGATATTTAAGAATTTTTCTAAAGTGGAATCGTATTTTTTGGATATTGGAATATTTTTAAATTCAATTTCTCGTCAGATTCAATCAGAAATTGCTAGGAAATTATTGGAAATTCAAAAAATCAAAATTCCAACGCCATTATGCTTCAAATGTCATCCTCTATCATGGGTTACAATTTCAAAGCATTTTGAATTGATTTGACCCTTATTTGAGGAGAGAGAGAAAGCCTATAGGGGGCTTAGGAGCCTTGAAAAATTATGAAAATGCCCCTGGAGATGACTAAGCTGTCCCTAGCACTCTGAAATGTGCCGATCGAACTGGGAACCCTCGCTACTAGCCTATTAGTAGAGACTCTCTTCCGGGGGGGTTGAAATTTTGGGTATAAAGATTGCCCCCCATCAACTAGACTTTGTAATGGAAATGAAAAGGCTAGTTGATGCTTGAGTGATACCCCAAAATTTTGGATCTTAAAAGACCCCACGTGCAATTGAAATTCGACAAGTTGTGTCGAGCTATTCTAAGGCGCTGACTACCTATGAGTAAAGTAGAAGGGCGTCGAGCGGTTCTAAGGCGTCGACAACCTAAAGGTAAAAATGAAGTAATGTCAGACTATTCTAAGGCGCCGACTACCTATATGGATGATATGATGTCAAGCTATTCTAAGGCATTGACTACCTATAATGAGATGATGTCAAGCTATTCTAAGGCACTGGCAACCTATAATGAATGAAGTGATGTCAAGCTATTCTGAGGCGTTGACTACCTATCAGTGATTGAAAATTGGTGTTGGGTCGAGTTCTTCTATTCGGGTGAGTTCTGTTGCTCTGGTGAATCTGAATCTTTGGCTGAGAATTTGCATCTCTGAGGAGTCTGTATCTTTGGCTGAGAATCTGTATCCCTGAAGAATCTGTACCATCGGCTGAGAATCTGTATCCCTGAAGAATCTGTACCCTCCCTGAAGAATCTGTATCCTGAGAATCTGTATCCCTGAAGAATCTGTACCTTCGGCTGAGAATCTGTATCCCTGAAGAATATGAACCTTCGGCTGAGAATCTGTATCCCTGAAGAATCTGTACCTTCGGCTGAGAATCTGTATCCCTGAAGAATCTGTATCTTCGGCTGAGAATCTGTATCCCTGAAGAATCTTACCTTCGGCTGAGAATCTGTATCCCTGAAGAATCTGTACCTTCAGCTGAGAATCTGTATTCCTGAATTATGACGAGGAGTCTCATACGAATAGATGCAATGGTCATAATGAAAGTTAATTATGAAAGTGCCAAACGTGACAATGAGGATGTGCATGTCAAAATACGATCAAAGTGTATGTAAGAAATTTGTCCAAAACAAGAAATTGCTGAAAGAGGTGCCAAACGTGGTAGTGTTTGAAGAATGATCTGTTTAATGAAAAGGAAAGTGAAACTATCATTTCCTAACCATAGACTTCGGACTTGTAATTTATCTCCTAGGAGATGATCATGCCATCGGTGGGGTATGGTGTATGATGTAAAGGTAAGGGCTTATGTGGGCCTGTGGTGTTTGATGTGGAGGTAAGGGCTTATGCGGGCCGGTGGTGTGTGATGGTGGTGGTGATGTTTAAGCTCTGGGTTCCAATTGGTGTTGTCATAGCAATTGTTGGAACCAACAATTTCCCCCAGTATTTTTCCCTTAAGACAATCTGAGCTAGAGTTCGTGGCAATCGATCGTTCCGATCGATTGACCCCAGTATTTTCTTTTATTAAACGTGCGAACGAGTCTCGTCCTCACAGGGTCAGGGCTTATGTTTTTACGTGGTGCTTCCTAACCTACACTCGGCGTGTTTGGTGCTTGAACTCGTTCCTCACCTACAGTCACAACTTCTAGACCATTGAATTTGATATTTGATGGATTTACGCATTTGATCTGTTACTTTCACGTGATTGGACACACAACTATCAAGTCGGAAGTCTTTAAAGCTTATAACGTGGCCACGGGTGTGATGAAGGACAACGGGACCATGGAGGGATATTTGAGGTATGTGGAGCTTAAGTGGGTGACCAAAGCTGCAACTTGCGTCTTCTCTCATATTCATCTTCCTTGTCTTGAAGTCGTCTAACTGCTTCATGTTGACGTTGTTTTTGAGCTTCTGGACTTGGACTTTTAAAGTTGTCCTTTACACTATTTCTCTTTTCGTCTTTTGGATTTCCTCGAGGCACTTCGGTTTTGCCTCTTTGTTTGATCCTTTCTTGACTTTGCCTTCGGGGTTCTTGTGTTTCCCGGTTTTGAGTTTTGAGAGCTATTTTGATGTGAGCTCTTTTGATCCTGTGTCACTTTGGGACCATTTGCGGATCACTTCGTCATGCTGATAGCGGCTTTACTTCTCTGGACTGATGAAAACGTTATCTGAGAGTCAGGCTCCTCGCTTCCTTTGGTCACCGGGTTGGTTATTCATCACGGGCCGGCTTGCTCTGTGGAGCTTTGCAACATCGAAAAGGGATATATGAAAGGCTCATCGGGGGTGCCTAGGGTTTAATGTCAGGGTTTACAAGCTTTTAGCTATGTGGTGTTGTACCTAGGTGCTTCGTCATTCCTGATAGTTGTGTATCCGTTCGTTGTTACTTTTCGCGGGTCTAAGAGTAAATTTACAAATTATCTCCTTCGGTCGGAGTTATGCCGTTTACCTCACCTTTGAATGTGGTCTCACCGGAGTCGTGTAAAAATGACATGCTCGTTCACTCTTGGTTTTTCCGCTCAAGTCACTCTCGTGAATTCTCACTCTGAGACTAGTTCGCATATTTAAACGAAAGGTGAAAGATGACGAACTTAAACTCAGATTGCCCCCAGTATTAATCCAGGGTTTATAACAACAATTTGACAAATGTAGACTTGAACCGCTTCGTGGGTTGCTTGGATGTTTTGGGGTGAGTAGTGGTGTTTGGTTGGACATGTTCATCTTTTAAGAACAAAAGACAAGTCGTTTTGTTCAGTTGCCAAGAAATGACCGTTTCATGAACATTAGTTTTAAGAAATGTTTGCTAATGAGCAAGATGATTTGGTTGAAGGTGCAAGGTGAACGAACGCATTTCTTTTATTATCATTTTTGTGATTACAAACTGAAAAAGGTGAAAAACTAAAATTTTAAAATCTAAACTTCATTAAAATAGAAATGTGATAAACTTCCCACAAAATTGAAATGAGTAAACAAAACACTGCTAGACTTTTGCCTACTCAACAAACTGGAGCCCTTGCTCGATAAGGTCTTCGATCTTGTGCTTCAATGCTCTGCAATCATCAGTACTGTGTCCTGGTAGTCGATGAAACTGGCAGAACTGATGGAGATGTTCCCCGGCTTGGGTGATCACAGGACTAGGTGTGAGAGGCTGTAGTAAGTCTAGCTCTTGTAGCTTCATGAGTGCTTGACTGAGAGGCCGGCCAATGTCGGTAAACTGTCTCGGTGCAGAGAACCTCTTGGATCGGGGTGAGGCCTTGACGCTCTATTTTGCAGCACTGGGTTTTTGTATGGTGCTCACTCGGTACGAAACTTGAGCTACTTTGGCCGGTCCTAACTTAAAGGTCTCGATACTCACACCCTAGGCTTTAGGTTGTCCCAGCTTCAGCTCGCCTTTGTGAATCTTTTCTTCCATGACCCTTACCTGACCCATCAGCATGTCGAAATTAGGGAAGTATGTGCAACTCAGCTCGTTGTTGTATTGCCTCTACATATTGTCCACAATCATTCGAATTTGTTCTTGCGCATCCATTTTTGTAGGCATAGCAGCGGTCTTCATCCTTCACCGTTTGATGAAGTCGGACATTGATTCACCGTTTCCCTGCCGGGTACTGGCAAGGTCGGACCTGGTGACTTCAAGATTCTTAGCATACTCGAAATGGTGCAGGAAAGCCTCACAAACCTCTTCATAGGTTTTGGTGTTCATCCTCTGAGTCAAGTACCAACGTTGAGGTATTTCATCGAGGTAACGGGCGAAAACCTTGGCCTTCTGCATGTCATTCAACCTGAGGATGGACATTTCCCTATCGAACATAGCCAGATGGACCTGCGGGTCTGAGGAACCTTTGTACAGAGCAAGTGTGGGTAGCTTCAACTTTAGAGGGAGATTAACCTCGGGGTACGATTCCATAGAAGAGTAATCGAAACCAGCTGGCTTGCTTGCTTTTTCCATGCGCTCGATCCTTTTCAGAGCCTTCTTGAGTTCTGCAGTTAGTTGGTGGTCTGGGGCGGCTTCCCCTACAAATCTTTGTGCATCGTGGGCCTCAACAGAGTTAACTTCGATGTAGTCACGCTCGTTCCCAGAGTCAGCAATCTTTCCTGAAATGTTTTCCTGATGACCAACCTCAAGGGAATTGATTTTGCTTTTCAGCTCTTCGATGATGGTGACATACTTAGCCTCCATGTCATTAGTGGTGGACCTATTTTTGTTCCATGGCATCAAAGGCAGCCATGTACCTTTGCTCTAAGGCTGCAAACTAGGCCTCCATGCTGACTGGATTTCCTCCCTCTGCCATACTTGGGATTCGGGCTTATCTGTTGGAAAACAAAAGTGGATTGAGCTAAAATTCTGGACCGTGAAGAAGTTTTAGGTAAAAACTTGTTTGGGCTGCAAGAAAAGCATATAAGCTGGAATGTTTCGAAGATTGTGGGTAGGCACTGAGACCCGAAATGAGTTGGAAGGGAGGCACATGGGCCGGAATGATTCATGAGCTGTGAACTGGTGCCTAGGCTGAAATGTTTGAAGAGCGTGATTCTTGAGCCGGAATGTTCTGAGAATTGGGCGCTTGGGCCAGAATGTGTTTGTGCTAGAAGTAAAGCGCATGGGCCGAAGTGATTTCTAAACCATGTTCTGGATGTGAATTGGAATTTGGGCCGAGTGATTATGATTGGGCCTGAAGATGATACCCATGTCTAGGATCGTGGGTCAAAACCTGAGTGAAAAAGTCTTCCTGGACTAGAATGGGCCTCGAAAAGGAAAGGCTTGATGGATTTTTATGGATCGCTTTAGGTGGATTTATTTTTTTTTCATGGGCCTGGAACTAAATTGTTAATTCAAATTGGGCAGAAAGAGAGAAATCACCTAAGTCTAAACTTTTGGGCCGAAGCCCAAATGTTTCACATATCAAACCAAACAGGGCCTCTGGGCCGCAAACAATAAAGCCGTAAATTCAGGTTGGGCTGAGTTGATGTAGGAAAAGTTCCTATCAATTCCTAGGCTGGGTAGTGGGCCGATCACACAAGCAACAAGGCCCATACAAATTCCACATGTCCTCACTTGACACTTATCCAATTCGGGTATGGAGCGATCCGGAGAGGTGCTTGGGGCGTGGGCCCAGGTCGCCACAAAGGAATAGGGCTTGCACGCTATTCTCTTTGGGCTTCCCCACTTTTTTTCAATTCACCTGAAGGTGTGCGTCTACGGTCGGGTCTTTGACTGACCAAACAATGGGCTAGGTAAGGGCACTGCCAGGAAAACGCTTAGGGCTAAAGCCCAGGTATTAAGGGGATGTGGTTAGACGACACTCCTCTTTTCCCCCGCTTATTCACATCACCTAAAAGGTGTGAGTCCCTGACAGGGGACCCTCAAACGGGTCTCGGGGTGGAATAGGTTTGCGTGGACCCTCGCTCTCATATGATGCAAAGGTACATAAATTTAAATTGCGCACAAAAGTAAACAAACAAAGAATTAAAACCATAAATAAACATTTTCGAGTTAAGCCCTCTTTCTTAAAATTAAACAAGTTAAAATTAAGAAGTTTGTCCCTAGCAGAGTCGCCAGTCTGTGAGCCTCGATTTTAAACCCTATCCTATGTTGATTAAATTGATTAGGATCTAGTCGGGTTTTAGGCCCACTTATAACCTAAGATTAATAACTATGTCATAAAACAATAATTATTAAAACCTAAGCTTGCTCACTGGAACCTATTATGAGTCGCCACCTAATTTTTACCTAGATCAAATTAGGGAAGGAGAGTTCGGGTTCAGGGGCTTGGTATTCGACTTAGGGTTCAAATTACTTTCATTACCCTTCCTAGGTCGTTTTTCCTCTACTTGGTTTATTTACGGCTTATTACGAGTCGTTTTAACCTAAGTGCGCGAGCTTCTGTTTTTTTGTGTTTTTAGCATTTTTTGACAGAAAATTAAAATGAAATTAAAAGCTACCTAACTAGGGTTTCGGAGGCAGAATTAGGTCGAATTTTGCTTACGTCCGTAGCCACGGACCCCATGTCCGAGACCACGGACCCCAGTTAACCTAATTATACAGAAGAATCGAAATTAAAGGAAAAACAAAAAAACGCGAAGTCCGGGGCCACTAACAGGCTGTCCGTGGGCCCGGACATTATTAGAAAACCTAAATTTTGAATTTTTTTAAATCCCGCCGCCGTCCGTGGGCGTCCGGGCTTACGGACAGGCTGTCCGTGGGCCCGGACATTATTAGAAAACCTAAATTTTGAATTTTTTTAAATCCCGCCGCCGTCCGTGGGCGTCCGGGCTTACGGATAGGGAGTCCGGGACCCCGGACATGACGTCCGTGGGTGCGGACCGCCCTGTTCCCGAAAGTGTTTTTGGCTCAAATTTTATGGGTGTGTAGCCTGAAAGATGTACAAGACGTTAGTGATTGAAAGTTTTCAATTTGAATTCGAATTAAGCACGAAACTTGGTAAACAAGTTATTGGACAGAAGCTTAAACAAACAGCAATACAGAAGCGTAGAAGGGTTAGTTTGAGCCCAAATTTTGAGTCAAGACAGATAACACCGTAGAGAATTAGGGAAGTGGAGTTTCTACCTGTTTTACCTTTGGATTCGTGGTGTTTCTTCACGTCGGGATTCTTCGGAGGCCTCGTTGATGGCGGATCCAGAAGAACTTCGAACCCAGCTTCTGACTCCTTGTTGTTCTTGATGTTCTTCACGTTTTGGTGCTGTTTTGGTGAGGGTTTGATGATGGATGATGTTGTGGGAGTTGAAAAATGTGTTTTGGTGTTGATTTTGGTGAGATTTCGGTGTTTGATCGTGGCTCTGGGGTTCAAAACGTGAAGAGCAAGAGACGGCTGCTTCTTTGAGAGTCTAGGGTTCTTGAGGGTCTGCTTTGATCATGGGATAAGGTTCCTTATATAGGCTTCCTTAAAGATAGAAAAATCCGGTAAAAACCGAGATTTACCGACGTTTTAGCTCAAGGGCTTCCAAAAGGAATTTGATTATGAAATTTCACACATGGGTAAAGGATGATATTTAAGATTTTTCTAAAGTGGAATCGAATTTTTTGGATATTGGAATATTTTTAAATTCAATTTCTCGTCAGATTCAATCAGAAATTGCTAGGAAATTATTGGAAATTCGAAAAATCAAAATTCCAACGCCATTATGCTTCAAATGTCATCTTCTATCATGGTTTACAATTTCAAAGCATTTTGAATTGATTTGACCCTTATTTGGAGGAGAGAGAAAGCCTATAGGGGGCTTAGGAGCCTTGAAAAATTATGAAAATGCCCCTGGAGATGACTAAGCTGTCCCTAGCACTCTGAAATGTGCCGATCGAACTGGGAACCCTCGCTACTAGCCTATTAGTAGAGACTCTCTTCCGGGGGGGTTGAAATTTTGGGTATAACAGATTGCCCCCCATCAACTAGACTTTGTAATGGAAATGAAAAGGCTAGTTGATGCTTGAGTGATACCCCAAAATTTTGGATCTTAAAAGACCCCACGTGCAATTGAAATTCGACAAGTTGTGTCGAGCTATTCTAAGGCGCTGACTACCTATGAGTAAAGTAGAAGGGCGTCGAGCGGTTCTAAGGCGTCGACAACCTAAAGGTAAAAATGAAGTAATGTCAGACTATTCTAAGGCGCCGACTACCTATATGGATGATATGATGTCAAGCTATTCTAAGGCATTGACTACCAATAATGAGATGATGTCAAGCTATTCTAAGGCACTGGCAACCTATAATGAATGAAGTGATGTCAAGCTATTCTGAGGCGTTGACTACCTATCAGTGATTGAAAATTGGTGTTGGGTCGAGTTCTTCTATTCGGGTGAGTTCTGTTGCTCTGGTGAATCTGAATCTTTGGCTGAGAATTTGCATC
The DNA here is from genome assembly GCA_023374045.1 of Limonium bicolor. Classification (NCBI taxonomy): domain Eukaryota; kingdom Viridiplantae; phylum Streptophyta; class Magnoliopsida; order Caryophyllales; family Plumbaginaceae; genus Limonium; species Limonium bicolor. The sequence goes on from CM041782.1 coordinate 53,603,815, forward strand.
TCTGAGGAGTCTGTATCTTTGGCTGAGAATCTGTATCCCTGAAGAATCTGTACCTTCGGCTGAGAATCTGTATCCCTGAAGAATCTGTACCCTTGGCTGAGAATCTGTATCCCTGAAGAATTGTACCTTCGGCTGAGAATCTGTATCCCTGAAGAATCTGTACCTTCGGCTGAGAATCTGTATCCCTGAAGAATATGAACCTTCGGCTGAGAATCTGTATCCCTGAAGAATCTGTACCTTCGGCTGAGAATCTGTATCCCTGAAGAATCTGTATCTTCGGCTGAGAATCTGTATCCCTGAGGAATCTGTACCTTCGGCTGAGAATCTGTATCCCTGAAGAATCTGTACCTTCGGCTGAGAATCTGTATCCCTGAATTATGACGAGGAGTCTCATACGAATAGATGCAATGGTCATGATGAAAGTTAATTATGAAAGTGCCAAACGTGACAATGAGGATGTGCATGTCAAAATACGATCAAAGTGTATGTAAGAAATTTGTCCAAAACAAGAAATTGCTGAAAGAGGTGCCAAACGTGGTAGTGTTTGAAGAATGATCTGTTTAATGAAAAGGAAAGCAAAATTATCATTTCCTAACCATAGACTTCGGACTTGTAATTTATCTCCTAGGAGAAGATCATGCCATCGGTGGGGTATGGTGTATGATGTAAAGGTAAGGGCTAATGTGGGCCTGTGGTGTTTGATGTGGAGGTAAGGGCTTATGCGGGCCGGTGGTGTGTGATGGTGGTGGTGATGTTTAAGCTCTGGGTTCCAATTGGTGTTGTCATAGTAATTGTTGGAACCAACAATTTCCCCCAGTATTTTTCCCTTAAGACAATCTGAGCTAGAGTTTGTGGCAATCGATCGTTCCGATCGATTGACCCCAGTATTTTCTTTTATTAAACGTGCGAACGAGTCTCGTCCTCACAGGGTCAGGGCTTATGTTTTTACGTGGTGCTTCCTAACCTACACTCGGCGTGTTTGGTGCTTGCACTCGTTCCTCACCTACAGTCACAACTTCTAGACCATTGAATTTGATATTTGATGGATTTACGCATTTGATCTGTTACTTTCACGTGATTGGACACACAACTATCAAGTCGGAAGTCTTTAAAGCTTATAACGTGGCCACGGGGTGTGATGAAGGACAACGGGACCATGGAGGGATATTTGAGGTATGTGGAGCTTAAGTGGGTGACCAAAGCTGCAACTTGCGTCTTCTCTCATATTCATCTTCCTTGTCTTGAAGTCGTCTAACTGCTTCATGTTGACGTTGTTTTTGAGCTTCTGGACTTGGACTTTTAAAGTTGTCCTTTACACTATTTCTCTTTTCGTCTTTTGGATTTCCTCGAGGCACTTCGGTTTTGCCTCTTTGTTTGATCCTTTCTTGACTTTGCCTTCGGGGTTCTTGTGTTTCCCGGTTTTGAGTTTTGAGAGCTATTTTGATGTGAGCTCTTTTGATCCTGTGTCACTTTGGGACCATTTGCGGATCACTTCGTCATGCTGATAGCGGCTTTGCTTCTCTGGACTGATGAAAACGTTATCTGAGAGTCAGGCTCCTCGCTTCCTTTGGTCACCGGGTTGGTTATTCATCACGGGCCGGCTTGCTCTGTGGAGCTTTGCAACATCGAAAAGGGATATATGAAAGGCTCAGCGGGGGTGCCTAGGGTTTAATGTCAGGGTTTACAAGCTTTTAGCTATGTGGTGTTGTACCTAGGTGCTTCGTCATTCCTGATAGTTGTGTATCCGTTCGTTGTTACTTTTCGCAGGTCTAAGAGTAAATTTACAAATTATCTCCTTCGGTCGGAGTTATGCCGTTTACCTCACCTTTGAATGTGGTCTCACCGGAGTCGTGTAAAAATGACATGCTCGTTCACTCTTGGTTTTTCCGCTCAAGTCACTCTCGTGAATTCTCACTCTGAGACTAGTTCGCATATTTAAACGAAAGGTGAAAGATGACGAACTTAACTCAGATTGCCCCCAGTATTAATCCAGGGTTTATAACAACAATTTGACAAATGTAGACTTGAACCGCTTCGTGGGTTGCTTGGATGTTTTGGGGTGAGTAGTGGTGTTTGGTTGGACATGTTCATCTTTTAAGAACAAAAGACAAGTCGTTTTGTTCAGTTGCCAAGAAATGACCGTTTCATGAACATTAGTTTTAAGAAATGTTTGCTAATGAGCAAGATGATTTGGTTGAAGGTGCAAGGTGAACGAACGCATTTCTTTTATTATCATTTTTGTGATTACAAACTGAAAAAGGTGAAAAACTAAAATTTTAAAATCTAAACTTCATTAAAATAGAAATGTGATAAACTTCCCACAAAATTGAAATGAGTAAACAAAACACTGCTAGACTTTTGCCTACTCAACAAACTGGAGCCCTTGCTCGATAAGGTCTTCGATCTTGTGCTTCAATGCTCTGCAATCATCAGTACTGTGTCCTGGTAGTCGATGAAACTGGCAGAACTGATGGAGATGTTCCCCGGCTTGGGTGATCACAGGACTAGGTGTGAGAGGTTGTAGTAAGTCTAGCTCTTGTAGCTTCATGAGTGCTTGACTGAGAGGCCGGCCAATGTCGGTAAACTGTCTCGGTGCAGAGAACCTCTTGGATCGGGGTGAGGCCTTGACGCTCTATTTTGCAGCACTGGGTTTTTGTATGGTGCTCACTCGGTACAAAACTTGAGCTACTTTGGCCGGTCCTAACTTAAAGGTCTCGATACTCACACCCTAGGCTTTGGGTTGTCCCAGCTTCAGCTCGCCTTTGTGAATCTTTTCTTCCATGACCCTTACCTGACCCATCATCATGTCGAAATTAGGGAAGTATGTGCAACTCAGCTCGTTGTTGTATTGTCTCTACATATTGTCCACAATCATTCGAATTTGTTCTTGCGTATCCATTTTTGTAGGCATAGCAGCGGCCTTCATCCTCCACCGTTTGATGAAGTCGGACATTGATTCACCGTTTCCCTGCCGGGTACTGGCAAGGTCGGACCTGGTGACTTCAAGATTCTTAGCATACTCGAAATGGTGCAGGAAAGCCTCACAAACCTCTTCATAGGTTTTGGTGTTCATCCTCTGAGTCAAGTACCAACGTTGAGGTATTTCATCGAGATAACGGGCGAAAACCTTGGCCTTCTGCATGTCATTCAACCTGAGGATGGACATTTCCCTATCGAACATAGCCAGATGGACCTGCGGGTCTGAGGAACCTTTGTACAGAGCAAGTGTGGGTAGCTTCAACTTTAGAGGGAGATTAACCTCGGGGTACGATTCCATAGAAGAGTAATCGAAACCAGCTGGCTTGCTTGCTTTTTCCATGCGCTCGATCCTTTTCAGGCCTTCTTGAGTTCTGCAGTTAGTTGGTGGTCCGGGCGGCTTCCCCTACAAATCTTTGTGCATCGTGGGCCTCAACAGAGTTAACTTCGATGTAGTCACGCTCGTTCCCAGAGTCAGCAATCTTTCCTGAAATGTTTTCCTGATGACCAACCTCAAGGGAACTGATTTTGCTTTTCAGCTCTTCGATGATGGTGACATACTTAGCCTCCATGTCATTAGTGGTGGACCTATGTTTTTGTTCCATGGCATCAAAGGCAGCCATGTACCTTTGCTCTAAGGCTGCAAACTATGCCTCCATGCTGACTGGATTTCCTCCCTCTGCCATACTTGGGATTCGGGCTTATCTGTTGGAAAACAAAAGTGGATTGAGCTAAAATTCTGGACCGTGAAGAAGTTTTAGGTAAAAACTTGTTTGGGCTGCAAGAAAAGCATATAAGCTGGAATGTTTCGAAGATTGTGGGTAGGCACTGAGACCCGAAATGAGTTGGAAGGGAGGCACATGGGCCGGAATGATTCATGAGCTGTGAACTGGTGCCTAGGCTGAAATGTTTGAAGAGCGTGATTCTTGAGCCGGAATGTTCTGAGAATTGGGCGCTTGGGCCAGAATGTGTTTGTGCTAGAAGTAAAGCGCATGGGCCGAAGTGATTTCTAAACCATGTTTTGGATGTGAATTGGAATTTGGGCCGAGTGATTATGATTGGGCCTGAAGATGATACCCATGTCTAGGATCGTGGGTCAAAACCTGAGTGAAAAAGTCTTCCTGGACTAGAATGGGCCTCGAAAAGGAAAGGCTTGATGGATTTTTATGGATCGCTTTAGGTGGATTTGTTTTTTTTTCATGGGCCTGGAACTAAATTGATAATTCAAATTGGGCAGAAAGAGAGAAATCACCTAAGTCTAAACTTTTGGGCCAAAGCCCAAATGTTACACATATCAAACCAAACAGGGCCTCTGGGCCGCAAACAATAAAGCCGTAAATTCAGGTTGGGCTGAGTTGATGTAGGAAAAGTTCCTATCAATTCCTAGGCTGGGTAGTGGGCCGATCACACAAGCAGACAAGGCCCATACAAATTCCACATGTCCTCACTTCACACTTATCCAATTCGGGTATGGACGATCCGGAGAGGTGCTTGGGGCGTGGGCCCAGGTCGCCACAAAGGAATAGGGCTTGCACGCTATTCTCTTTGGGCTTCCCCACTTTTTTCACATCACCTGAAGGTGTGCGTCTACGGTCGGGTCTTTGACTGACCAAACAATGGGCTAGGTAAGGGCACTGCCAGGAAAACGCTTGGGGCTAAAGCCCAGGTATTAAGGGGATGTGGTTAGACGACATCCTCCTCTTTTCCCCCGCTTATTCACATCACCTAAAAGGTGTGAGTCCCTGACAGGGGACCCTCAAACGGGTCTCGGGGTGGAATAGGTTTGCGTGGACCCTCGCTCTCATATGATGCAAAGGTACATAAATTTAAATTGCGCACAAAAGTAAACAAACAAAGAATTAAAACCATAAATAAACATTTTCGAGTTAAGCCCTCTTTCTTAAAATTAAACAAGTTAAAATTAAGAAGTTTGTCCCTAGCAGAGTCGCCAGTCTGTGAGCCTCGATTTTAAACCCTATCCTATGTTGATTAAATTGATTAGGATCTAGTCGGGTTTTAGGTCCACTTATAACCTAAGATTAATAACTATGTCATAAAACAATAATTATTAAAACCTAAGCTTGCTCACTGGAACCTATTATGAGTCGCCACCTAATTTTTACCTAGATCAAATTAGGGAAGGAGAGTTCGGGTTCAGGGGCTTGGTATTCGACTTATTTAGGGTTCAAATTACTTTCATTACCCTTCCTAGGTCGTTTTTCCTCTACTTGGTTTATTTACGGCTTATTACGAGTCGTTTTAACCTAAGTGCGCGAGCTTCTGTTTTTTTGTGTTTTTAGCATTTTTTGACAGAAAATTAAAATGAAATTAAAAGCTACCTAAACTAGGGTTTCGGAGGCAGAATTAGGTCGAATTTTGCTTACGTCCGTAGCCACGGACCCCATGTCCGAGACCACGGACCCCAGTTAACCTAATTATACAGAAGAATCGAAATTAAAGGAAAAACAAAAAAATGCGAAGTCGGGGGCCACGGACAGGCTGTCCGTGGGCCCGGACATTATTAGAAAACCTAAATTTTGAATTTTTTTAAATCCCGCCTCCGCCCGTGGGCGTCCGGGCTTACGGACAGGCTGTCCGTGGGCCCGGACATTATTAGAAAACCTAAATTTTGAATTTTTTTAAATCCCGCCGCCGTCCGTGGGCGTCCGGGCTTACGGACAGGGAGTCCGGGACCCCGGACATGACGTCCGTGGGTGCGGACCGCCCTCGGACGGCGGCTTTGAGGCTGTTCCCGAAAGTGTTTTTGGCTCAAATTTTATGGGTGTGTAGCCTGAAAGATGTACAAGACGTTAGTGATTGAAAGTTTTCAATTTGAATTCGAATTAAGCACGAAACTTGGTAAACAAGTTATTGGACAGAAGCTTAAACAAACAGCAATACAGAAGCGTAGAAGGGTTAGTTTGAGCCCAAATTTTAAGGCAAGACAGATAACACCGTAGAGAATTAGGGAAGTGGAGTTTCTACCTGTTTTACCTTTGGATTCGTGGTGTTTCTTCACATCGGGATTCTTCGGAGGCCTCGTTGATGGCGGATCCAGAAGAACTTCGAACCCAGCTTCTGACTCCTTGTTTTTCTTGATGTTCTTCACGTTTTGGTGCTGTTTTGGTGAGGGTTTGATGATGGATGATGTTGTGGGAGTTGAAAAATGTGTTTTGGTGTTGATTTTGGTGAGATTTCGGTGTTTGATCGTGGCTCTGGGGTTCAAAACGTGAAGAGCAAGAGACGGCTGCCTTCTTTGAGAGTCTAGGGTTCTTGAGGGTCTGCTTTGATCATGGGATAAGGTTCCTTATATAGGCTTCCTTAAAGATAGAAAAATCCGGTAAAAACCGAGATTTACCGACGTTTTAGCTCAAGGGCTTCCAAAAGGAATTTGATTATGAAATTTCACACATGGGTAAAGGATGATATTTAAGATTTTCTAAAGTGGAATCGAATTTTTTGGATATTGGAATATTTTTAAATTCAATTTCTCGTCAGATTCAATCAGAAATTGCTAGGAAATTATTGGAAATTCGAAAAATCAATTCCAACGCCATTATGCTTCAAATGTCATCCTCTATCATGGGTTACAATTTCAAGCATTTTGAATTTATTTTACCCCTTTTTGGAGGAGGAGAAAGCCTATAGGGGGCTTAGGAGCCTTGAAAAATTAAAAATGCCCCTGGAGATGACTAAGCTGTCCCTAGCACTCTGAAATGCCGATCGAACTGGGAACCCTCGCTACTAGCCTATTAGTAGAGACTCTCTTCCGGGGGGGTTGAAATTTTGGGTATAACACTTAGGTCTTGGGTAATATCCCGGACCATGCATTAAAAGAGGCCGAGAGTTTCTGAGGCATTGTGGTCAGGAACTTAAGTTTTGTACAAAGACCCGGACCACCCCCCTATTTACCCCCGAGAGAATTTGCCTACATTGGTCCGGGACCTAGGACCCGTATGAAGTCCCGGACCACCCCATAAAAACAACCCGAGAGTTTTACAGAGATTAGGTACGGGACTTAAGATGAGGATCAAGTCCCGGACCACTTAAAAACTTATTTAAGGTTAAATAAAGATGTCAATGATGGGGATTAGTTAGTAATGATGTTATAAGTTTGTTTAGGACATGTTTGTGTGTTATAGTGACAATTTAAAAAGGTGAAAAGTTATAACAAGTGTGGAATAAAATAACTAGAAATGTAAAGTAATAAGTTATCGACGGACTAGTACGTTAAATTAACCGACGTTACTAAATGTGTATAGGATTCTCCAAAGGTGGAAACCATCGAAGCAAGGACCAGGTATGGTTTCTTGCAGTCTGTTGCCTACCGGTTTACACCGGCTTGTGTGCTGTTGTTTTTCTGTATGTTTATTACCTTGTAAGACTTAAGTCATGTAACGAGTTACAGTTGTTTATATTATTGTATTGTTGAAGTGTGACTCATGTCCCTTGTGTGTGTCTAACAAGACTTAACCACTTGTTGTGATTCGTTTATTAAGTTCCAACATTGAACTTCTAACAAGTGCTAACTGGGGAGTGAGGAATCCGGTAGTCCGGTCACGCGTGTAAGTATAAGAGTAGATATCTGTATCAGATTCGACTCTTATAATGTTAAGATTGTCCTCCTTATTTGGCGTTCGATCTCCCGCTAGCTTCCTCCAAAGCTTACCTATTCTGACTTATGATCGGTTTAGTGGGAACATGTGTTTGTGTGGTGTGTTCGGGTCACAATATCCGATCCATCTGTGAGTTAAGTTACCCGTTCGACTAGCAGAACGGTAATGAGTGTGTGTAACAAGCTTAACATGAGGGTGAACCATTCTCTAGGCTTCTGATGTTGACTAACCTTCTTGGTTTGTCATTGTAGGAAGTGTACTCACTATGTGTGTATTGTTTTGCTAAGCAATATTTCTCGCTATGCTGTATATGTTGTTTGTGTAAAATCAATGCCATATTATCATGACAATTAGTTGCGCGTATCCTGGTAGCCGATGGGCTGCGCGTTAACCATACCAGCCAAGGGTTGCTGACCCCCTCGGGGGCTCCATATTTACACTGCAGGATGAGGATCGAAGAAGCAGAGTGGTTGTAGATCAAGGTCATGTCATACTTTTGGTTATTTTGGATGGTAGGCCCGGGATGCGCTTGTGCTCCCGTGGCGTTATGTTTTGGTTCCGTTGTACTACAGTGACGGTATATTGTCAGTTTACAGTGAAGGAATGTAATTAAATACTCGGTATTGTATATGATGTATTTATGGTTTTAGTTCTATGCTCGGGAGTCTAATCATCAGACCGGTACACTTGTATTTATTCTGTCTTGTTAACCATGTGGGTGGTTAACGGCGTTGTAGCACCGAACCGTTTAGTTATTGTTTAGTTGTTTATTTCCGCTGCGATTTCAATTATGGTTAAGCGCGTAGTAGGGGTGTTACAAACATAGAACCTAGTGAGAATTAAATTCCCTAGGTAACTTGATTAAAAGTGAATGGAGATAACTGATGGACGGAATTCTATCCTTTAGAGATGTAGTGATTATGACTAGAATGACTAAAAAGATAGAAAATTGGAAATGAGTGAGCTATTTGATTCTTGAAAATGAAGTGGGAGGTGGAACTTGATTTACATGTGATCAAGGGAAGCCAAACACAAAATGGGGTGGAAGGATAGTTTAACACTGATGTTAATCACATCAGGGTTGGATGACTCTTGAAGCTCCCTATAAGTGGTCACAAATAACCACGCTAAGAAAAGATGCAATGAGCATAAATTGGACTTGAAGTTGTATTGCGTTTTCAAAAGGATTTTCAATTTGTATTTTCAAAACCCTCGATTGATACTTTTAAATAAAGAAAGTTCTCCTACTTAACCTCACAAAGAATATTTTTGTAGTACTTGCTCACGAGCTGAGGACGTATGAGCCTTTGTCTTCGGACCGGTGACATGAGAAGTATATATGTTAAAAATTAAGTAATTGTTTTGATCTCCCAAAGGAACGGGGACCAGAAGGTGTCCATCACGACCAGGTTCTGCGGGTCACAGTGTATATGTACTCGACATGGGACTCGAGGACTGTAATGTCCTATAGTCTTAGGACCGAGCCCGTGAAGAGATGGAAAAAATATTTTTGATTGCTATACATGCTAAGACATGTTGTGTGGTATGTGTAATAAATATTGTCCTGACCTATGAGTCTAAATGTTCTTGTGTTACCCAGACCTGAGAGTCTGAGGGTTGTTATGTAAGTACAAATGTTGTTAAGATACCCGGACCGTTGAGTCCGAGGTTATTATGTAAGTATGTTATGTTATGTTATGTTATGTTATGTTATGTTATGTTATGTTATGTTATGTTATGTTATGTTATGTTATGTTATGTTATGTTATGTTATGTTTATGTTATGTTATGTTATGTTATGTTATGTTATGTTATGTTATGTTATGTTATGTTATGTTATGTTATGTTATGTTATGTTATGTTTATGTTATGTTATGTTATGTTATGTTATGTTATGTTGTTATGTTATGTTTGTTATGTTATGTTATGTTATGTTATGTTATGTATGGATGTTATGTTACCCGGACCGTTAAGTCCGAGGTTGTGATGTAAAGTATGTTTGGTTAAGGAAGTTTCATTTTGCAAGTAATTCTCGTGTTCGAATCCAAATGATGCGTGGGAAGTGTGAACTTCGGGGACGAAGTTTTAAGGGGGGTAGATTGAAATACCCCAAAACTTTATATGTTGTTTAAATATTAAACTATGGTATATTAAGGCTAAAAAGTGCCTTAGAAACATTAGTGAACAATTTAAACCATAGTAAAAACAATAAAGTACCATAAAGACAATTTGCTCAAAAACATGCTCTAAGCTTGGAATGAACTTGGTTAGGACCCAAAGAGCCTACCAAGACTTAATAATATGCAATTATGATTTGATAAGGCTAATTAAGTCCTTAAGAAACATTGGTAGACAATTTAAACCAAAGAAAACACAAGAAGACACCATAAAGTCAATTTAGGCAAATACTTGCCCTAGACTTGGTGTAACCATGTACAAGTCCTAAAGGTCATTCTTAGACCTTATTAATATGATAATGAACATGTTAAATCAATTACTAAAGAAAACCAAGCTTGAAAACAAGTTAAAACACAAAATGTGCTTTAAGGAGCCTTAAAGCACATTTTTGAAAAATTGTCTTGGAAATGGGTTTTGAGTGGCTAAATGTCCATCATTACCCTTTAATAAACATGTGTACTACTTAGTATCACATTAGGAAGCCTAAATCAATGGGAAATTTGGCTTACCTCTCACCTCCTCTCTTCATTTCCTCCATTCACCACCGTATTCTTCTTCTTCCTCCCCTCTCAAAATTGTTTTTGCTACAGCACCCTCCATCCTCCATCTTCTTTTGCTTGTAACTCATGGCTCCATGCTCCAAATTTAATTTCAAGACTACCTTTGTCTTAGTTAGACTATGCTCTATACTTCTATCTTTTCAAATCTTCAAGAACTCCATTTTGGTGCCATGAAGAATCTCCATTGAAGGAGGAAAAGCTCATCTTTTCACACCTTGCCATTCTCTTTTGCTTGAAGGTAAGGAAAATCAAAGAAAACCCATGTTTCCCTTCATTTTTGTATATAGCCGAAAATTCACCTCTTAATGGTGCATTATCTTGCTCTTCATCTAGCATGAATCGATCTTCAAAGGACTTGGAGGAGTCCTCTCTTGCTTCTTAATCAAGCTCTCTTTTAAATTCCAAAGGTAAACATCAATTTTAGTGTTTTAAAAACACTTATGTAATTTAGGGTTTATTATTGAGTTTAAGTATGAAGCTTAATGCTCATTACTCTTATATGTGTATTGGTTAGAAGATTGACAAGTGATAAAAGCTCCTTGCCGATTTTCAATCAAGAAAGAACAAGAGAAAACAAGTGACAAAATCTTGAAGAGAAGAGGTAAATGACCTCTCTTAATGTAGCTTGGTGTACTAGGGAATTGATCTATATTTTCTTAATAAATAACCTAATGAGCCAATGGGAAATGAGATAGAAAACTATCCACAAGGTGGACTAAAAGGACATGGGAGCATTGTTGTGTGTAATTGCAGGTTGAAGGCATTTAAATGTGGAAATTCAGTGTTCAAGATTAATGCAATTTAAGGGCCTAAGAGCCATGTTATTTAAGGGCCTAAGTGCCAAGCAATTTAAGTTTATGCACTATATTGTGATGTAGTGTAGTTTAAAGGTTTAGTTGTGTGTAAAGAACTTTTCTTGTGAAGATGAATGTCTTTGATGGTTAAAGGATGAAAAACCATATGTATGTGTGTAAGGATGTGTATTAAGGGATTGAGTGTTCTTGGATTGTATAAAAGTGAAAAACTATGTGTTTTGGTGTAAGGTTATACAAGAGAAGCTATGACAAAATTTAGTGGATAAACAAAGAAGTTTAAGTGTCATAATGAGATTTTATGACCTAGAAGGTACTAGGAATTGTTAAGTGTTAAGATGGTGAAAGGAAGTGAATTAAGGTGTTCATGAGTCCTAGGATGACCTAGGAATGGTCTTGAAGGATTTAGAGATCAAATGGGTGTTTTAAACACAACAAAGTTATGTTATGTGAGTGTTAAGTCTTGTTAAAGTTTTGGTAAACAAAGGAAAAATAATGCCTTGTGAAGGTCTAAGTGTAAACTTGTGGAATATAGAATGAATTGTGTAAAGGAGGTGTTTGTGAGAAATAATGCTTTTGGAGTAGGGGTAATGTTTGTGAGACAACACTTTGGTTAGTTGAGGTAGTAGGCATAATATACCACTTAGAAATATAAGGAAAAATGTTATAAGTGTTAGGAATTGTTGTAAGAAATTGAATAACAAGTTAGTGATGATTTAGGAAGGTTTAGTGCATGATTTAAGGTGTTTAAACATGTAGGAAAATGTGGAAAGATTATGGAATGATTAGGTAAGGTTTAAGGTTGGATTAGGGGTTGAAAAATGGTGTTTTGACAACTTGTTAACATGGTCCGGGACTTAGCCCTTGTATAAGGTCCCGAACCACCCTTAAAAATGTGCCGAAATTGAAGTTTGTAAGTGGTCCGGGTCCTTAGTCCAGGACCAAGTGAAAATAAAGGCCGAGAGTGAAATTCAGTGATGGTCCGGGACCTTGGGTCTGGACCAAGTCCTGGACCAGGGCAAAAATAGCTCAAAATGTGTTTTAATTACTTCTAATGATGGGGGACTGAATGGTAATGGTTTTAGATGATGTCTAGGCCTTGTTTGGTGACATGTAAAGGCCTTAAAAAGTGTAAACAAGTTCTAGGTTGGATGTGAGAGTTGTGAACTTAAGATCACAAGAGTAAAATTAAGTATAATCGGATGACGGGGCTAACTATGGGCGCTTTAGACGTTAAACAATCATATTACCCCGATGTTAATGAAAGTAATTGTAATGTTACCAGTTGTACGAGAATTGTTCGAGGAACCTAGGAGGACACAATAGGGTGGACCTTGGTGACAGGTATGGTTTTCTTGCAACCAGTGTCCTACCGGATTACACCGGCTTGTATGCCAATGTGTTTTTCTGAATGTTTGCCACCTTATAAGATAAAAACATGTAATGAGTTTACAGTAATTCATTTATGAGGTGTATTTAGTTTTGATACCGTTTAACCTCGAAATTGTTAAACCATAACTAACCAAATCTAGGATCCCATAAGAGATCGGTACTCGGATTTAACGACCCAACCTACGGGAACGTTCTAACCATGACTATGCGAGAGTTAGTTGTGTGTTGTTTGTGCGTGTGAGTAAGTTTACCTCCCCTGTGTGTTTAACCTGGTTGTAATACCTTATGGTGTGTGGATGTGATAGGTTCCATAATGGAGCTCTTAACTATATATATATACATGTATACTAATGGGGGGTGAGGAATCCGGTCGTTCTGGTCGCGCGTTGTTTGGGAGTTGATATCTATATTTGACTTAACTTCCTCTCTGTTATGTTATGGTTGTTTTTCCTTCTTGGATTACAATCACCCACAAGCTTAACCAAAGCTTACCTACCTTGATTATTGTTCGGGCTAGGGGGAAATATGTACGGTGTGTTCGGTACTATATTGAGACCGACACATCTCAGTGAAGTTAATATGTACGGTGTGTTCGGAATTATATTATTTCTGACGCATCTTAAGTTGATGTATGTTCTCAATGTAAAACAATAAGTTGTTGTATAACGAGCTTAGCATGGGAATAAAAAGATTCTCTAGTCTCCAACGAGATTACTAACTCACATCTTGGAGTACGAGACCTCACGTGACCCTCTCCTAGTTATATTGTATGTACGTTAATATGTGATATGAGTTGTTATGTGGAGTATGTGGATCATGGGTATCAATCCCAGGTTATGATAAGAGGAATTTAAGTATAACCCAACTAATGGGTAAGTGTCGTCTAACAAGGAATTAGCTTCATTAAAGGAGAAACCCTCAAGGGTTAAAGAACACAATGAGTGATCTAACGAGTATTGATGTGTTGACTGATTGGTTGAGCCCCATTGTTGTGGGTATGTAATGTGTTACGTGTTTATAGTTTTCATACATGATTTAAACATAATCAACCGCATGCTTAGACAACAATTAGTAGTGTGTGGCCCGGTAGTATGCGGGATGCACGATTACCATACCAGTAAAGGTGCTGAGCCCCCTGGGGGGCCACCCTTTATTTCCTTTTTCAGGTACAAGGAGCTGGAAGCCGTTCGAGAGTAGGACGGGGTAGTTGTTTGCGCATGGGTAGTTCATTTAATTACTTATGTATCGTAGGTGTCGTAAGACCGAAATTATTGTCGGCATTAATTTGTAAATACTCGGTATAGTTGGAATGTAAATGTAAAATGATTGTTGGAATGGAAAGAGATTGTAATGTGTAGTTGCTCGGGAATCTGGCCCATCAGACCGATACAATGTATATGTATTAGCCTTGTTAGCCATGTGGGTGGTTAATGGCGTGCAACACCAATAAGTTAAGTAATGTGATGAGTTATGTTTTTCCACTGTAAATGTTTGTCAAGTGTGTTATACCCAAAATTTCAACCCCCCCGAAAGAGAGTCTCTACTAATAGGCTAGTAGCGAGGGTTCCCAGTTTGATCGGCACATTTTAGAGTACTAGGAACAACTTAGTCATCTCCAGGGGCGTTTTCGTAATTTTTCAAGGCTCCTAAGCCCTATATAGGCTTTCTCTCTCCTCCAAATAAGGTTCAAATCAATTCAAAATGCTATGAAATTTTAACCCATAATAGAGGATGACATTTGTAGCATAATGGCGTTGGAATTCTGATTTTTAGAATTTCCATTAATTTTCTAGCAATTTCTGATTGAATCTGACGAGAAATTGACTTTAAAAATATTCCAATACCCAAAAAATTCGATTCCACTTTAGACAAATCAGAAATATCATCCTTTACCCATGTGCAAAATTTCATAATCAAATTCCTTTTGGAAGCCCTCAAGCTAAAACGTCCGTAAATCTCGGTTTTTACCGGATTTTTCTATCTTTAAGGAAGCCTATATAAGGAGCCTTATCCCTTGATCAAATCAGAACCTCAAGAACCCTAACACCTCAAGAAACTCAGCTGTCACAACCTCTCCACGTTTTTACACATCCAAGCCCCGAAATTTCATCGAAATCTTACAAAATCAACACTAAAATACCTTTTTCAACTCCCACAACATCATCCATCATCATACCTTCACCAAAACAGCACCAAAACGTGAAGAACAGCAAGAACAACCAACAACTAGAAGCTTGGTTAGAAAACCATTCGGGTCTGCCATCAATGGAGCACTCGACGAACCCCGACGTGAAGAATCATTGTAAATCCGAAGGTAAAATGGGTAGGAATCTCACTTTCCTAACTCCCTACGACTTTATCAGTCTTATATCCAAATTTGGGTTCAAACTAACCTTTCATGGCTTCTGAGATGTTGTTTGTTTAAGCTTCTGCCCAATTACTTGTTTGTTCAGTTTCGCATTAAATTCGATTTCAAATTTAAAACTTTTAAGCACTAACGTATTGTACATCTTTCAGGCTACACGCCCATAAAATTTGAGCTCAAAACACCATCGGGAACCTCCCAAACGCCGCCGTCCGAGGGCGGTCCGCACCCACGGACGCTATGTCCGGGGTCCCGGACGCCTTGTCCGTAAGCCCGGACGCCCCCGGACGGTGGCAGTATTTCAAAATTTTCAAAATTTAGGTTTTCTAAAATAATGGCTGGGCCCACGGACATCCTGTCTGTGGCCCCGGACCTTTCAAAATTGTGTTTTCTGTTTAATTCGACTTTTATGTTCACATAGGTTAACTAGGGTCCGTGGGTTCGGACATTAGGTCCGTAGCCACGGATGGAAACAAAATTTGACTTAATTCTGCCTCCGAAACCCTAGTTTAGGAATCTTTAATTTTATTTTCTGTAAAAAATGCTAAAAAACACAAAAAAACAGAAGCTCGTGCACTTAGGTTAAAACGACACGTAATAAGCCGTAATTAAACTAAGTAGAGGAAAAACAACTTCTAGGGGTAATGAAAGTAATTGAACTCTAGTTAAGTCGAATATCAAGCCCCCGAACCCGAACTCTCCTTTCCTAATTTGATCTAGGTAAAAATTAGGTGGCGACTCATAATAGGTTCTAGTGAGCTAGCTTAGGTATTAATAATCAATGTTATATGGCATAGTTATTAATCTTAGATTATAAGTGGACCTAAAACCCAACTGGATCCCAATCAATCTAATCAACATAGGATAGGGTTTAAAATCGAGGCTCACAGACTGGCGACTCTGCTGGGGACCACTTCTTAATATTAACTTGTTTAATTTTAAGAAAGAGGGCTTAACTCGAAAACTGTTCATTTATGGCTTTTATTACTTTGCTTGTTTACTTTCGGGCGCACTTTAATTTTCTGCACCGTTGTATCATATGAGAGCGAGGGTCCATGCAAACCAATTTCACCCCGGGACCCGTTTGAGGGTCCCCTGTCAGGGACTCACACCTTTTAGGTGATGTGAATAAGTGGGGGAAAAGAGGAGGGTGTCGTCTAACCACACCCCCTTAATACCTGGGCTTAGCCCCAAGCATTTTCCTGGCAGTACCCTTACCTAGCCCATTGTTTGGTCATCAAAGACCGACCGTAGACGCACACCTTCAGGTGATGTGAAAAAAGTGGGGAAGCCCAAAGAGAATAGTGTGCAAGCCCTATTCCTTTGTGGCGACCTGGGCCCACACCCCAAGCTCCTCTCCGGATCGATCCATACCCGAATTGGATAAGTGCCAAGTGAGGACATGTAGAATTTGTATGGGCCTTGTCTGCTTGTGTGATCGGTCCACTACCCAGCCTAGGAATTGATAGGAACTTTTCCTACATCAACTCAGCCCAACCCGAATTTACGGCTTTATTGTTTGCGGCCCAGAGGCCCTGTTTGGTTTGATATGTGAAACATTTGGGCTTCGGCCCAAAAGTTTAGACTTAGGTGATTTCTCTCTTTCGGCCCAATTTGAATTATCAATTTAGTTCGAGGCCCATGAAAAAACAAATCCACCTAAAGCGATCCAAAAAAAATCATCAGGCCTTTCCTTTTTGAGGCCCATTCTAGTCCAGGAAGACTTTTCACTCGGGTTTTGACCCACGATCCTAGACATGGGTATCATCTTCAGGCCCAATCATAATCACTCGGCCCAAATTCCAATTCACATCCAGAACATGGTTTAGAAATCACTTCGGCCCATGCGCTTTACTTCTAGCCCAAACACATTCTGGCCCAAGCGCCCAATTCTCAGAACATTCCGGCTCAAGAACCACGCTCTTCAAACATCTCAGCCTAGGCACCAGTTCACAGCTCATGAGTCATTCCAGCCCATGTGCCTCCCTTCCAACTCATTTCGGGCCTTAGTGCCTACCCACAATCTTTGAAACATTCCAGCTCATTTGCGTTTCTTGCAGTCCAAACAAGTTTTTACCTAAAACTTCTTCACGGTCCAGAATTTTAGCTCAATCCACTTTTGTTTTCCAACAGATAAGCCAGAATCCCAAGTATGGCAGAGGGAGGAAACATAGTCAGCATGGAGGCCCAGTTTACAGCCTTAGAGCAAAGGTACATGGCCACCTTTGATGCCATGGAACAGAAACATAGGTCCACCACTAATGACATGGAGGCTAAGTATGTCACCATCATCGAAGAGCTGAAAAGCAAAATCAATTCCCTAGAGGTTGGTCATCAGGAAAACATTTCAGGAAAGATTGCTGACTCTGGCAACGAGCGTGACTACATCAAAGTTAACTCTGTTGAGGCCCAGGATGCACAAAGATTTGTGGGGCAAGTCGTCCCGGACCGCCAACTAACTGTAGAATTAAGGAAGGCCCTGAAAAGGATCGAGCGCATGGAAAAAGCAAGCAAGCCACCTGGTTTCGATTACTCTTCTATGGAATCGTACCCCGAGGTTAATCTCCCTCTAAAGTTGAAACTACCCACACTTGCTCTATACAAGGGATCCTCAGACCCGCAGGTCCATCTGGCGATGTTCGATAGGGAAATGTCCATCCTCAGGTTGAATGACATGCAGAAGGCCAAGGTTTTCTCCCGTTATCTCGATGAAATACCTCAACGTTGGTACTTGACTCAGAGGATGAACACCAAAACCTATGAAGAGGTTTGTGAGGCTTTCCTGCACCATTTCGAGTATGCTAAGAATCTTGAAGTCACGAGGTCCGACCTTGCCAGTACCCGGCAGGGAAACAGTGAATCAATGTCTGACTTCATCAAACGGTGGAGGATGAAGGCCGCTGCTATGCCTACAAAAATGGATGATCAAGAACAAATTCGAATGATTGTAGATAATATGCAGAGACAATACAACAACGAGCTGAGTTGCACATACTTCCCTAATTTCAACATGCTGATAGGGCAGGTAAGAGTCATGGAAGAAAAGATTCACAAAGGCGAGCTGAAGCTGGGACAACCCAAAGCCCAGGGTGTGAGTATCAAGACCTTTAAGTCAGGACCGGCCAAAGCAGCTCAAGTTTCGTACCAAGTGAGCACCATACAAAAACCCAGTCCTGCAAAGCAGAGCGTCAAGGCCTCACCCCGATCCAAGAGGTTCTCTGCACCGAGACAGTTTACCGACATTGGCCGGCCTCTCAGTCAAGCACCCGTGAAGCTACAAGAGCTAGACTTACTATAGCCTTTCACACCTAGTCCTGGGATCACCCAAGCTGGGGAACAACTCCATTAGTTCTGCCAGTTTCATCAACTACCAGGACACAGTACTGACGACTGCAGATTGAAGCACAAGATCGAAGACCTTATCGAGCAAGGACTCCAGTTTGTTGAATAGGCAAAACTCTAGTAGTGTTTTGTTTACCCTTTTCAATTTTGTGGGAAGTTTATCGCATTTCTATTTTAATGAATTTTAGATTTTAAAATTTCAGTTTTTCGGCTTTTTCAGTATGTGATCACAAAAATGATAATAAAAGAAATGTGTTCGTTCACCTTGCACCTTCAACCAAATCATCTTGCTCATTAGCAAACATTTCCTAAAGCTAATGTTCATGAAACGGTCATTTCTTGGCAACTGAACAAAACAACTTGTCTTTTGCTCTAAAAGATGGACATGTCCAACCAAACACCACTACTCACCCCAAAACATCCAAACAACCCACGAAGCGGTTCTAGTCTACATTTGTCAAATTGTTGTTATAAACCCTGGATTAATACTGGGGGCAATCTGAGTTTAAGTTCGTCATCTTTCACCTTTCGTTTAAATATGCGAACGAGTCTTAGAGTGAGAATTCACGAGAGTGACTTGAGCGAAAAAACCATGAGTGAACGAGCGTGTCATTTTTACACGACTCCGGCGAGACCACATTCAAAGGTAAGGTAAACGGCATAACTCCGACCGAAGGAGATAATTTGTAAATTTACTCTTAGACTCGTGAAAAGTAACAAAGAGCGGATACACAACTATCAGGAATGACTAAGCGCCTAGGTACAGCGCCACATAGCCAAAAGCTTGTGAACCTTGACATTAAACCCTAGGCACCCCCGCTAAGCCTTTCATATATCTCTTTTCGATATTGCAAAGCTCCACAGAACAAGCCAGCCCATGATGAATAACCAACCCGGTGACCAAAGGAAGCGAAGAGCCTGACTCTCAGATAACGTTTTCATCAGTCCAGAGAAGAAAAGCCACTATCAGCATGACGAAGTGATCCGCAAATGGTCCCAAAGTGACACAGGATCCAAAGAGCTCACATCAAAACAGCTCTCAAGACTCAAAACCGGGAGACACAAGAACCCCGAAGGTGAAGTCAAGAAAGGATAAAACAAAGAGGCAAACCCGAGGTGCCTCGAAGAAATCCAAATGACAAAGAAAAGTGAAATGGTGTAAAGGACAACTTCAAAAGTCCAAGTCCAGAAGCTCGAAAACAACGTCAACACAAAGCAGCTAGACGACTTCAAGACAAGGAAGATGAATCCGAGAGAAGACGCAAGGTGCAGCCTTGGTCATCCTTAAGCTCCACATACCTCAAAAATCCCTCCATGGTCCCGTTGTCTTTCATCACACCCCATGGCCACGGTATAAGGTTTAAAGACTTCTGACTTGATAGTTGTGTGTCTAATCACGTGAAAGTAACAGATCAAATGCGTAAATCCATCAAATATCGAATTCAATGGTCTAGAAGTTGTTACCGTAGGTGAGGAACGAGTGCAAGCACCAAACACGCCCAGTGTAGGTTAGGAAGCACCACATGAAAACATAAGCCTTGACCCTGTGACCACGAGACTCGTTCGCACGTTTAATAAAAGAAAATACTAGGGGCAATCGATCGGAACGATCGATTGCCATGAACTCTAGCTCAGATTGTCTTAAGGGAAAAATACTAGGGGCAATTGTTGGTTCCAACAATTGCCATGACAACACCAATTGGAACCCAGAGCTCAAACATCACCACCATCATTCCACCACAGGTACACATAAGCCCTTACCTCCACATCAAACACCTCAGGCCCACATAAGCCCTTACCTCCACACCACCACTACACAGGCCCACGAAAGCCCTTACCTCTACACCACCACTACACAGGCCCACATAAGCCCTTACCTGCACATCAAACACCACAGGCCCACATAAGCCCTTACCTTCACATCATACACCATACCCCACCGGTGGCATGTTCATCTCATAGGAGATAAACTACAAGTCCGAAGTCTATAGTTAGGAAATGATAATTTCACTTCCTTTTCACTAAACAGAATTTTCTTCAAACACCGCCACGTTTGACACCTCTTTTAACAATTTCTTGTTTTGAACAAATTTCCTTCAAACACTTTGGTTTCATAAACCTCATCATTGCCACATTCGGCACACTTTATAGCAATGTCTTGCCCTGGAAATTTTCAATCCTTGGCATTGCCATGTTTGACACATTTTCCAACGGTTTCTTGTTTTGAACAAGTATCTTTCATACGTTTTGATTGCATACACCTTATCATCATTTCCATGTTCGGCACTCGAGCGATCAATTTTCATCACAATCGTTTACATAAGACCGTTATCATTCCATAACCCGAAGATACAGATTCTTCAGAGATATAGATTCTCAGCCGAAGATACAGATTCTTCAGAGATACAGATTCTCAGCCGAAGATACAGATTCTTCAGCCAAAGATACAGGGATACAGATTCTCAGCCAAAGATACAGGGATACAGATTCTCAGCCGAAGATACAGATTCTTCAGAGATACAGATTCTCAGCGAAAGATACAGAGATATAGATTCTCAGCCAAAGATACAGATTCTTCAGAGATATAGATTCTTAGCCAAAGATATAGGGATACAGATTCTCAGCCAAAGATTCAGATTCACCAGAGCAGCAGAACTCACCAGAACAGCAGAATTCACCAAAGTAGAAGAACTCATCCGAATAGAAGAACTCGACCCAACACCAATTTTCAATCACTGATAGGTAGTCAACACCTTAGAATAGCTTGACATCACTTCACTCATTATGGGTAGCCAGCACCTTAGAATAGCTTGACATTATCTCATTCATTATAGGTAGTCAACGCCTTAGAATAGCTTGACATCATATCATCCTTATAGGTAGTCGGCGCCTTAGAATAGTCCGACATTACTTCATTATTACCTTTAGGTGGTCGACACCTTAGAACCGCTCGACACCCTTCCACTTTACTCATAGGTAGTCGGCGCCTTAGAATAGCTCGACAAAACTTGTCGGATTTCAATTGCACGTGGGGTCTTTTAAGATCCAAAATTTTGGGGTATCACTCAAGCATCAACTTGCCTTTTCATTTCCATTACAAAGTCTAGTTGATAGGGGGCAATCTGTTATACCCAAAATTTCAACCCCCCAAAAGAGAGTCTCCACTAATAAGCTAGTAGCAAGGGTTCCCAGTTTGATCGGCACATTTCAGAGTACTAGGAACAGCTTAGTCATCTCCAGGGGCGTTTTCGTAATTTTTCAAGGCTCCCAAGCCCTCTATAGGCTTTCTCTCTCCTCCAAATAAGGTTCAAATCAATTCAAAATGCTATGAAATTTTAACCCATGATAGAGGATGGCATTTGAAGCATAATGGCATTGGAATTTTGATTTTTAGAATTTCCAATAATTTTCTAGCAATTTTTGATTGAATCTGACGAGAAATTGAATTTTAAAATATTCCAATATCCAAAAAATTCGATTCCACTTTAGAAAAATCAGAAATATCATCCTTTACCCATGTGCAAAATTTCATAATCAAATTCCTTTTGGAAGCCCTCAAGCTAAAACGTCGGTAAATCTCGGTTTTTACCGGATTTTTCTATCTTTAAGGAAGCTTATATAAGGAGCCTTATCCCTTGATCAAATCAGAACCTCAAGAACCCTAACACCTCAAGAAACTCAGCCGTCACAACCTCTCCACGTTTTTACACATCCAAGCCCCGAAATTTCATCGAAATCTCACAAAAGCAACACTAAAATACCTTTTTCAACTCCCACAACATCATCCATCATCAAACCTTCACCAAAACAGCACCAAAACGTGAAGAACAGCAAGAACAACCAACAACCAGAAGCTTGGTTCGAAAACCTTTCGGGTCTGCCATCAACGGAGCACTTCACGACCCCGACGTGAAGAATCATTGTAAATCCGAAGGTAAAATGGGTAGGAATCTCACTTTCCTAACTCCCTACGACTTTATCAGTCTTATATCGAAATTTGGGTTCAAACTAACCTTTCGTGGCTTTTGAGTTGCTGTTTGTTTAAGCTTCTGCCCAATTACTTGTTTGTTAAGTTTCGCATTAAATTCGATTTCAAATTTAAAACCTTTAAGCATTAACGTATTGTACATCTTTCAGGCTACACACCCATAAAATTTGAGCTCAAAACACCATCGGGAACCTCCCAAACGCCGCCGTCCGAGGGCGGTCCGCACCCACGGACGCTATGTCCGGGGTCCCGGACGCCTTGTCCGTAAGCCCGGAGGCCCCCGGACGGTGGCGGTATTTCAAAATTTTCAAAATTTAGGGTTTTCTGAAATAATGTCCGGCCCACGGACATCCTGTCCGTGGCCCCGGACCTTTCAAAATTGCGTTTTCTGTTTAATTTGACTTTTATGTTCACATAGGTTAACTAGGGTCTGTGGCTTCGGACATTAGTCCGTAGCCACGGACGGAAACAAAATTTGACCTAATTCTGCCTTTGAAACCCTAGTTTAGGAATCTTTAATTTTAATTAATTTTCTGTCAAAAAATGCTAAAAAACACAAAAAAACAGAAGCTCGCGCACTTAGGTTAAAACGACTCGTAATAAGCCGTAATTAAACTAAGTAGAGGAAAAATGACTTCTAGGGGTAATGAAAGTAATTGAACCCTAATTAAGTCGAATATCAAGCCCCCGAACCCAAACTCTCCTTTCCTAATTTGATCTAGGTAAAAATTTGGTGGCGACTCATAATAGGTTCCAGTGAGCTAGCTTAGGTATTAATAATCAATGTTATATGGCATAGTTATTAATTTTAGGTTATAAGTGGACCTAAAACCCGACTTGATCCTAATCAATCTAATCAACATAGGATAGGGTTAAAATCGAGGCTCACAGTGTGACGTGGTTAGTTGGGGTGTTACACTAGGAGACACGTTCATGACTTGTTGGTATGTATCTTTGAGGGTTAGCTAGTAACAATTGTAACACCCCATATGGGCAACTTCCCAATAGCCTAGCTCCCAAGCCATTCCGGCTTGAAAACTAGCCACTTTCACCCCTTTATCCTCACTTGGTCTTAAAAGTGGAAGGTCTTATTGTTATAGTAAAACCCATATGTATCCATATAAACCATTCACTTTACTAACCACATCCTGATGTAGGATGAGGGTATTTCATACTCCCCCACTCAAAGAAAGCGACGTCCTCGTCGAAAATCTAACATCTAAGTCCTCAAGGACCTCTTTGGTAGGTGTCAGCTACTCTATCCCGACACTGTTGCGAGTTCGCTCTGATACCATTTGTAAACACCCCATATGGGCAATTGTCCATGTAATGACCCCAAACACGGGCTAAATGTCAGGGCCGTCACATGCCGCGTGCTATACTACCTAAGCCACACAAGGCTCTAATCGGAACGAACAATAATAACAAAAGAAAGCCCTTGCATAAATACCAAATGTTTACAACGTATCCAAAACGTAATCATAAAGCATGCACCTGGAGGCTACAAATGCTAAAGCCTTAATTAATACAACGCCAAATGGTAAAGTCAAAGGTCTCATAATCCAGAGTATAAATACAAAGTAAAAACTAAACTCCGAGAGCTTATAATCTCCAACAATGATCAATCTGCAAAATGTTATGTTGTGGAATGGGGTGAGCAACCATAGCTCAGTAAGCAGTGACTGTCATCATTGAGGTCGCTCAAAAGAGTTGAAATCAGAAGTGGAAGCATAGGAGAATAGACATAATAGCAGTTCTTAAATCAGACAAAAGACAGCAAATTTGGAAGCAAAGTGGGACACATGAGTCCCCATTTCAGAACACTCAGAGTTTACAATCAGAAGGGGGGGGGGGGACAACAGTACAAATCATAACACTTAAAAAGGGTCAAAAACCCAAGGATCTAACTGATCCCTCGGCAACACAGTAATGACCAAAAGGCTAAAGGGTTCACCAACCCCACAGAACAGATTGGGAATGACCCGCACTCAGAACGACGTCTGCATGATATACTACGAAATAGCTAAGCCCAGCCATTCACGGCTCAAAAGCAAAGTACAGTGTCCCATAACAAGGAGTTTACAAAAATAGAAGCAAACCTGCATGTAAACTTGCCTAAAACACTTATAAATCAGTAGTAGGACTTAGAGGAGTCCAACGCTGCAAATGACACTCATATCAGAGTTCAAACGTAGAAGTTATGTTAAAATCAGAGAGGTGTCAGAACTTGTATCAGGACATCAATGTTTGGACACAAGTCGAGACTCAGAATCAAAAGTAGCCGAATGTCCGAACATGTGTCTGAAAATCAATGTTCGGACACAAGTCGAGACTCAAAACTAAAGCTGTGGACATGTGTCCGGATATTCAAAGTTCGGACAAATTACGAAAGTCAGATACGTGGTGGCGTCCGAATTGTGTCCGGACATCAATGTTTGAACAAAAGTCGAACCAAAATTAGAGGGAAGTTTTAGAGATGTTAGAACTTATGTCCGGATGTCAATGTTTGGACACAAGTCAAATTGAAATCAGAAGAACATCCAGGGAGTGTCCAAACATGTGTCCGGACATACAAGTTCAGATACATGCCGAGACTTGTAGTCAGACTCATCCTCACACTCTGTCCGAACATCAATGTTCGGATAGATGTTGTTCATGTTTGGACAGATGTTCGGACACACCTAGAACTTTGAAAATCAGAGAGCGCCCAACGCACTATCCGAACATCAACGTTCGTACAGACATTCAGACAACACGAAAACTGTCATTTCTAGAGCGACAACAAAAGGAAAAAGAGCACAAAAATCATCATAGTTTTGTCAATCCATTACACACGCCAAAACAGGCTAAAATGTATAAGACCATGGGGGTTTAGCCATGCGGAAAGACAACAAACGACATTGAAAACCCACACAAAATCAGAATCCAAATTTTGCTAATAACCCCATGGCTGAACTCTCGCACTAAATCGAGTAACCACTTACCTCGATTAATTACAGACAATCTGAATCCGTAGCAGAAGCAATTCACAATCAGACCACAGGAGTACCCCAAAAGGAGATGGAAACTAAAAAAAATAGCGACGATTCCCAAATCAGAAAACAGAGAAGAATTCCATAATGTCAAAACACCAATAAACCATAAAATAAACCTGAAACTAAGGAGGAATCACAATAGAGGAGAGATCTACCACACCGAGGGAATCAACAAGAGAGAATCAACCAGTGATATTCAACAATTGCACAGACAAATCTAAGAACCACAGAGGGAGAAAACTAGCAAACTAAAACCACAAGTCTGATTCCAAACCAGAGAAAAGGAGAAGGACTACACAACAACGTAGATACCCAATTCAGAGCAGCAGCGGTTGAATTCTACAATCGATCAATAGGAGAACTTGGAAATAGAGAAGGAGAAGACTTGGAAAGAGAGAAGGAGAAACTGGAGATGCTCCAACTAGCAGAGAAATGTGACGGGATTAAAGATCGTGGAAGAATTAAGGAGACTTCCTTTATTTTAAATAATAATCACTTACCTTTATTAAATAAAAGTGGAAAAACTTCCTTGCCCTCGACTATTAAAAGAATGCCGCCAATGTCTCACTAGCAGAAGGAACCAAATCCAACTTAGAAAAACAATATAAACCGGATATATTATAATGTTACGAAATCAGGGTTATAACATCACCTCCCCCTTAAAAAAATTTCATCCCCGAAATTGACTCACCTCACTGATCGAAGAGGGCGGGAAACTTGGCACACAGCTCATCCTCGAGCTCCCAAGTTGCTTCACGTTCTGATGATCAGACCACTGAACCTTAACCATAGGCAAGGTCTTGCTGCGGAGCTGATAAACATCCCTAGCCAAGATACGGGTAGGCACCGCCTCATAACGGAAGTCCTCGCAAAGCTGGAGCTAGCTGTAGTCGATCACGTGGGACGGGTCATGGATGTACTTCCTCTACATCATCAGACATGTAAGACATTATGAACTACGACAGAGACAGAGGCAAGGCTAGGCGATACGCTACTGGGCCAATCCTCTCTAGGATCTCAAACGGGCCCCCAACCTCAGACTGAGCTTTCCACGCTTGCCAAATCGGACAATGCCTGTAACTGGAGAAACTCTCAAATAGACATGATCCCCGACATCAAACTCAAGTGGTTGACGCCTCTGATCTGCACAACACTTCCGCCTACTCTAAGCAACTAGCAGGCGCTCTCGAATCATCTGGATCTTCTCCACTACACCCTGAACAAGCTCAGGTTCAACTAGGACTCTCTCCTTCAGGTCATCTAACAGATGGGAGACCTACACCTCCTACCATACAACGCCTCAAACGGATCCATACTGATGCTCGCCTGAAAGCTGTTGGTGTAGGCGAAGTCACTTAGAGTCACATGCTGGTCCCAGCTACCTCCAAAATCCGGCAGACATACACATAGCATGTCATCCAGAACCTGATTCATCCTCTTCGTTTGGCCATCTGACTGAGGATGGTAAGCTGAACTGAACGACAGACTCGTCCCAGGGCCTTTTACAGACTACGGCAAAATCTAGATATGAAGCACGGTCACGATTAGATACTATGGAAGTCGGCACATCCTGAAGTCTAACTATCTCATCTAGGTACAAGCGAGCCAAATGCTCCAAACTGAAGGTCTTCGCCACTGGCAGAAAATGTGTAGACTTAGTCAGTCGATCGACTATCACCCTCATGGAATCAAAACACAAAGGACTCCTAGGCAATCCTATCGAAGTCCATCCCCACACTCTCCCACTTCCACTCAGGAATGGGAAGGGGCTGAAGAAGACCCGCTGGTCTCTAGTGGTCAGCCTTCACCTACTGGCAGGTCTGACATTTCGAAACAAACTCCGAGATATCACGCTTCATCCCAGGTCCCCAGAAAGACTCCCTGAGATCCCGGTACATCTTCACACCTCCTATGTGTATCGAGTATGGAGCTCCATGAGCCTCCTGTAGAATCTCTCTGCACAGGACAGCATATGCAGGGACACAAACCCTACCTATGAAACACAGACAACCATCACTGGATAGGCTAAAATTTGAACTTTGTGCAATAGACAACCTCTCTCGAATCCGACATAGCTCAGAATCTGACTCCTGACCAACCCTGATCCTATCAACCAATGAAGACTGAACCTGAAGTGCAACTATCGTGTTGGCTCTGTCTAACATGACTACCTAGACGCCCATACGCTACAACTCTATGCCTGACCTCTGAACTCCTGACAAAGCACAAGCAATGCCCAGAGCACCTCTCATACTCAGTGCATCAGCAACCACATTCGCTCTACCGGGGTGGTAGAGGATCTCCAGATCGTAGTCATGAAGTAGCTCCAACCACCTCCTCTGTCTCAAGTTCAACTCCTTTTGAGTGAACATGTACTTGAGACTCGTGTGATCCGTGTAAACCTTATACGATGCTCCATAGAGATAATGCCTCCATATCTTTAGCGCAAACACCACGGCTGCCAACTCGAGATCGTGGGTAGGGTAGTTCTTCTCATACGGCTTAAGATGATGAGAGCCATAAGCCACTACCTTACCCTGCTGCATTAGAACACACCCAAGTCCCTTATAGGACGCATCACAAAACACCTCGAATCCCTCAACCCCTAATGGAAACTTCAGAATAGGAGCGGTAGTCAACCTCTTCTTAACCTTCTGGAAGCTCTACTCGCACGCCTCGCTCCACTCATACTTAACCTCCTTCCTCAACGAGTGGGTCAGCGGGGATACAATCTTAGAAAACCCCTCTACGAGCTTCCTGTAGTAGCCAACTAACCCAAGGAAGATGCAGATCTCCTCAACATTCATGGGCCTCGCCCACTCCATCACAGCTCTAATCTCTTCAGGATCTACTGAGATGTCGTCCTTCGAGACTACATGACCCAAGAAGACCACCCGATCAAGCCAAAATTTGCACTTCTTAAGCTTTGCATACAGCTCACGCTCTCTCAACGTCTACAGAACAATCCTTAAGTGCTCCTTGTGCTCCTCTATACTCTTGGAATACACCAAGATGTCGTCTATGAAAACGATCACAGACTGATCCAAATAAGGCTTGAAAAGCCGGTTCATCAGATCCATAAATACCGATGGAGCATTAGTTAACCCGAAAGGCATGACTAGGAACTCATAGTGACTATAGCGAGTCCTAAAGGCAAACTTAGGCACATCCTCGGTCATAATCCTCAGTTGACGGTAACCTGAACGACGGTCTATCTTAGAAAACACTATGGCGCCCGCCAGCTGGTCGAACAAATCATCAATACGAGGTAAGGGATACCGATTCTAGATGGTCACCTTGTTCAACTCTTTATAGAAGATACAAAGCCTAAAAGTACCATCATTCTTATTCACAAATAGCACCAACACTCCTCAAGGAGAAATGCTAGGGTGGATAAAGCCCTTATCTAGCAACTCCTATAGCTGTACCTTCAGCTCTTCCTGACTCATACGATAGGGGGCTTAAGAGAGGGCCTGAGTCCCTGGTGCTAGGTCTATAGTGAACTCCACCTCACACTCTAGTGGAAGTCCTAGCACGTCGTCCAGGAAGACCTCAGGAAACTCTCTAACAATCGGGATGCTCTCCATGCTAGATCCCTCGCGGACCTTAGGCAAATAACACAGAAATCCCTGGCAGCCTTTCCTCAAGAAGCTAGTTGCCTACATCACCGACAGCAACGCAGCTGAGCAAAGGACTGAATTCCTGGAGAAAATGAGACGAGGCTCCCTTGGCAGCTCAAATACATCTCTCCTCACAGTATAATCTATATGGACATAGTGCCCTTCTAGCCAATCAATGCCCAGGATTACATCAAAATAGGTCATCCGCATTGGGATGAGGTCAGAATAAAAAGTCTTATCCCAAACTACTACTGAACATGCTCTACACATAAAATCAAGCACACTTGGCACAACACCGCCCAATGGACTACTCACACACAAGTCAACATCATTACGCATAGTAGATAGCCCTAAACTACTCACTAAGTCAGAGCATAAAAATGAATGCATCACACCAGAGTCAAACAAACAAAACACATCCTGAGAATGGATCTGGAGGATACTTGAGACGACGCGATCACCAGCACGATCATGTTCTCCTACCATGGCATACACATGGGCTTGATTTTGAGGCTTCTTCTGATCGGACCTCGCCCTTAAGTCAGAGCCGGTACCTCTGCCTCCTGAGCCTCTGCCACACGCCTAGGGGTACTAATCAATCCCATGCTCCATTGACCCGCACTTAAAGCAGACCCCCGTCTTCTTGTATCACTCCCTACTAGGATGGAAGTGACCGCAAGATCCACACTTCACCCCAGATGACAAAGACGATGACGCTCCATGACGATCTCCATAAGGCTGCTTCTTCTGAGGGGGAGCAGACTCCTTCTTCCGAGACTCATCCGCTAGCCTCTTCCCCTTCTGATCCTTGTCTGACTACCTACCCCTGATGACTACCTCTACCAGTAAAGCAACATATGCCACATCTCTGAAGTAACTATGACATTGGGGTGTCATAGCGGACCTGATGTCTGGTCTCAGTCCACTCTCAAACTTCTTGGCCTTCCTGTGCTCATCAGGCTCAAGCGCATACTTCAAGAGAGTAACGAACTTCCTCATGTACTCCTCTACTGTCATGTCTCTCCCCTGGCGTAGCCGGTTATACTCATTTATCTTCTAGTAGTTATACACTTCTGGGTAGAACTGCTTGTTGAACTCCAAGCAGAATTGATCCCAGGTCCATGGCTAAGGGTGCTTACCCATCACCATCCTCCACCATTCCTTCGCCTCCCCCTTGAAGAGGAACGTGCGAAGTCTACCTTCTGGTTCTCCTCCAAACCCATGAATCTTAGTAAGTCCTCCATCTCGCTAATCCAGTGGCTCACCTCCTGGGGGTCACCAAAGCTGTCGAAGGTAGGCGGCTTCAATTTCATAAACTCCTGGAGGGCCTAGACATTTCAGCCTCCTGCTGCCTCTACCCTAGCTGAGCCTACACCACCACCATTGGCATCACCAACTCCTTCACCAGCTCCCCTAGCAGCTGCAGCCACCTTCTGTATCAACTGTGCCATAAACTACTGTACCACATCAACAATGTCTCCCTGAGGGGTAACCGTTGCTCTATAAGGATGCATTCTGTGAAACAACATTCCAAAACCAATCAAAAACCACTACAGTCCTCACTTGACTGACAGAAAAAAAATCCACACATTCAGACAAACCCACATACACCAAAGAAAGCCAAACCAGGCTCTAATACCACTAAATGTAACTGCCCCACACACGGGCTAAATGTCAGCGCCGTCATACGCCGCGTGCTATACTATCTATTCTAAACAAACAATAATAACAAAAGAAAGCCCTTGCATAAATATCAAATGTTTACAACGTATCCAAAATGTAATCATAAAGCACGCACCTGAAGTCTACAAATGCTAAAGTTTTAATCAATACAACGCCAAACGGTAATGTCAAAGGTCTCATAATCCAGAGTATATATACAAAGAAAAAACTAAACTCCGAGAGCTCATGATCACCAGCAATGATCAATCTCCACAAAGTTAATATGTTGTGGAAAGGGGTGAGCAACCACAGCTCAGAAGCAAAGAAGAATAGACATTTTAGCAGTTCTCAAATTAGACAGAAGACATCAAATTCGGAAGCAAAATGTGACACATGGGTCCCCAATTCAGAACACTTAGAGTTTACAATCAGAAGGGGGACAGCAGTATAAAGCAGAACACTCAGAAAGGGTCGAAGACCCATGGATCTAACGGATCCCCTGGCAATGCAGAAATGACCAAAAGGCCAAAGGGTTCGTCAACCCCACAGAACAAATTGGGAATGATCCACACCCAGAATGATGTCTACATGGTATACCATAGAATAGCTCGACCTGACCATTAACGGCTCAACGCAAATTACAGTGTCCCAAAAAAAGGAGTTTGCAAAAACAGAATCAAACTTACATGTAAACATGCCTAAAACACTTATAAATCAGTAGTAGGGACTTAGAGGAGTCCAGCGCCGCAAACGGCACTAAAATCGAAGTTCAGACAAAGAAGTTATGTCAAAATCAGAGAGATGTCCGAACTTATGGCCGGACTTCAATGTTCGGACACAAGTCAAGACTCGGAATCAATGTTTGACACAATCAAAGATCTGAAAACAAATGTCCGACATCAATTTTGGACAATCGAGACCAAAGTTTCCAGACATTCAAATTCAGACAAATTACGAAGCCAGATACGTGGTGGCATCTGAACTTGTTTCCGGACATCAATGTTCAGACATAAGTCGAACCAAAATCAGAGGAAGTTTTAAAGATGCCCGAACTTGTGTCCGGACGACGATGTTTGGATTCAAGTTAAACTGAAATAAGAAGAAATGTCTAGGGAGTGTCCGAATATGTGTTCGGACATATAAGTTCGGACACATGTCGAGACTTGTAGTCCAGACTCGTCCTCGCACTCTGTTTGTACATCAATATTCGGACATATGCTCGGACACACCCAGAACTTTGAAAATCAGAGGGCACCCAACGCACTGTCCAAACATCGATGTTCAGACAAACATTTTGACAACATGAAAACTACAATTTCTAGAGTGACAACAGAAGGGAAAAGTGCAAAAAAATCAGCATAGTTTTGTCAATCCAATACACACACCAAAACAGGCTAAAATGCAAAAGACCATACGGGTTTAACCAAGCTGAAAGACACAACAAACCATATTGAAAACCCACACAGAATCAGAATCCAAAGTCTTGCTAATAACCCCATGGCTGAACTCCCACAATGAGTCAAGTGACCACGTACCTCAATTAATTGTAGTCAATCTGAATCCGGAGAAGAAGCAATTCACAATTAGATAGCAGGAGCACCCCAAGCGGAGACCGAAACTGAATACAATAGCGACGATTCCCGAATTTGAAGCTGAGGAGGAATCACAGTAGAGAAGCGATCTTCCACGCGGAAGGATACCACGAGAGAGAATCAACCACTAAATTCAACAATTGCACAAACAAATCTCAGAACCACAAAGGGAGAAAACTAGCAAACTAAAACCACAATTTTCATTCCAAACCTGAGAATAGGAGAAGGACTACAAAGTAGCGTACATACCCAATTCAGAGCAGCAATGGTTGAATTCCACAATCGATCAACAGTAGAACTTGGAAATAGAGAAGGAGAAGGCTTGGAAAGAGAGAAGGAGAGACTAGCGACACTCCAACTAGCAAAGAAATGTGATGGGATTAATGATCGTGGAAGAATTAAAGAGACTTCCTTATTTTAAATAATAATCGCTTACCTTAATTAAATAAAAGTTGAAGGACTTCCTTGCCCTCGACTATTAAAAGAATGCCACTAATGTCCCATTGACATAAGGAATCGAATCCAACTTAGAAAAACAATATAAACTGGATATATAATAATGTTACGAAATCCGGGTTATAACAGTCCAATAGCCTAGCTCCCAAGCCATTCTGGCTTGAAAACTAGCCACTTTAAGCCCTTTGTCCTCACTTGCTCTTAAAAGTGGAAGGTCTTGTTGTTGTAGTTAACCCATATCTATCCATATAAACCACCACTGTACCTCGGGTGCGACCCTACAAAGTTAAGCAAGTTGAGAGTCGTCCTAAAGCTATTCAACTTGAAAGTGAAATATGGCTGGAGTGACGTAAGTTTCACTGTCCTCTTGGAACTATTGAAAAATGTTCTTCTGGTGGACAATGTTTTACTAACTACTATGTACTCAGCCAAAAAATTGATGTGCCCAATGGATATGGAGTATCAGAAAATTCATGCTTGTCCAAATGGTTGCATGTTGTTTTGGAAATCAGATAAATTTGCTGAAAGCTGTTCAGCATGTGGAGCGTCACGGTATCTGAAGAGACAACAAACTGACATCAGCGGTAGTAAGAAAGGTTCACCAGCTAAGGTACATGCCCATCATTCCAAGGTTCAGATGTTTGTTCTCTGTTGAGAAACACGTAGAGAATCTTCGGTGGCATTCAATTCACAGGAAGAAGGATGGCAGATTGAGACATCCCGCTGATGCACCACAGTAGAGAAACATAGACATAAAATTTCATGATTTTGGTAACAAATCGAGAAACCTAAGGCTGGGCTTGTGCACAGATGGGATGAACCTTTTCGGTACTTTGAGTAGCATACACAGTATCTAGCTTGTGCTTTTGGTTATTTACAATCTACCGCCATGGTTATGCATGAAACCAAGACACATCTTGTTGTCTCTGTTAATATCGGGTCCAAAGCAACCGGGCAACAAAATTGATGTATTCCTACAACCTTTGATTGAGGATTTACAACTCTTGTGGAATGAAGGGGCTATGGTTTATGACTCATTCAACAAAGAGGACTTCAATTTGTGTGCTATGTTGTACTGCACAATCAATGATTTCCCCGTCTATGGTAATCTTTCAGGCTATTCAATAAGGGGGCGTTGGCGTGTCCGATTTGTAGTGAGAACACTTGTAGCATTCGCTTGAAACATAGTGGCAAAAACGTGCACATGGACCACTGAAATATGCTTCCAAAAAGACATAAATAGCGAAAGAGTTTGATGGAAAAATTGATCACAGCGTGGCGCACCAGCCTTTGACAGGTACAAAGATTTACAAAAAGTTGGATAATATTGTCAACAACTTCGGGCTGCCAACCAAAAGTGGTGAAAAAATTGTGGAAAAATAAATCAAAATTTTGGGAACTCTAGTACTGGCATTATCTGAAGGTTTGACATTGTATTGATGAGATGCTTGTCCAGAAGAATGTGGGTAAAAGTATCACTAGCACCTATTTGAACATAAAGGGAAAGACGAAGGATCATTTGAAAGGAAGGAAAGATTTAATTGAGTTGGGAATACACACAGATCTTGGCCCGCAAGAATGCGGAAAACGCACATTCTTGCCTCCTGCCTGTCACACTCTGGCTAAAGAAGAGAACCATAGTCTATGCAGTACCCTTTACAACATCAAGATGCCTTCAGGATACTCGTGAAACATAAGAAGCCTAGGGTCTATGGTAGATTTGAAAATAGTAGGAATGAAATCTCACGTTTATCATGTCCTACTTCAAGATTTTTTTCCAATTGCATTGCGTGGGATCTTGCTGGATGCTGTCAGACACACAATCACAAATGTCACTGTCTTCCTCAAATCCATTTCATCTAAGGTTCTGATGCAGACACTCTGACTAAACTACAAAAGGATCATATTGAGACAATGTGCCAGCTGGAGATGTATTTTCCTTCCTCGTTCTTCAACATAATGATACATCTCCTCTTGCATCTTTTAAGAGAGATTCTGATGTGTGGTCCTTTGTACCTTCGCTACATGTATCCATTCGAAAGGTACATGGGTGTCCTGAAGAAGAAAATAAAGAACTGTTGTCACCCAGAGGGCAGTATTATAGAGGGCACTGTCATAGAGGAAGTTGTAGACTTCTGCACCAATTACCCAGAAGGTGTCGATACCATTGGACTTCCACATTCTAGACACAAGGGAAGATTAAAGGGTGTTGGCATGGTTGGACGGAAACTGAAAAGAATTGATATAGACACTCTTAACAAAGCTCATTTAGTTGTGCTAAGTCATCTTGAAGATGTTGAACTATACTTTGATGAACACTTGTGCGTTTTAGGAGCACAATATCCAGACATGAGAGACGTTAGACTACAAAATGAGCAGAACATGACATTTTTCAGATGGTTCAGAGACAGAGTGTTGTCCGATCAGTCCACAAATGTGCCTGAACTGATTAAAGTTAATGTATTTGGACCAAATCTGGATTTAATTTCTTATGAGGGGTACGATGTCAACTGATTCACCTTTTTCATAGAACGTCAGGATCGCAAGTCAATGAATCAAAGCAGTGGCATAGAGCTTGAAGCTTATCAAGACTTAAATGGAATCAGCGGTGTGGGTCGTAGTCCAGTCTCAATTAAACAATCGTATTTCAGTGTTATGCAAGACATCTGGGTATTGGACTACAAAAACTACATAATGTGTATTTTCCAGTGTAACTGGGTTGACAAGAATCATGGCTACCTGTAGACACCAAAAATTCTCACCCCATAAAGCAAATTCCGAAATCATAAATGCAATAAGAGGGGTCGTCGCCTTTCTTTTTTTCAAAACATATCAACATGCGTGCCAAAATGAAACCATCGTTTTACGACCAAATTTTAAATCAATTTTCAAGCATTTTAGAAAAACCCAATTTTCCAAAAATGAATTTTTAAACAATAATTTATTTTAGACTTACCCTTTTATTCATTTATCTATTTGGTTATTTTCATTTTTATTTCCCTAGTCGTGGGCATTTCGTTTACTTTTATTTTTACTTATATTACTTCATCATTTTTCATGTTGTTATTTTGTAAAGAAAACATTTCATCTTTATTGACTAAACCCTTTTAGTTTTATTCTGTTTATACATTTTTTTATTATTATTAATGTTTTGATGATTTTACTCATGTCGAGTTATAACTTTTGTTATCTTTCCCTAAGTTTTTCCGTTGTAGTTATTCTTTTCCTTTCTCATTTTGGGTGGATCAAACTTGGTCTTAATTCAATCTTCAATCAAACTCAACAGCCCAAACCCAAGCTCCTCCTATCCAAGCTTACAGCCCAAAACCGAAGCCTGATTTAAAACCCAACCCATCTCCTAAACCCTAGAGTTCACCCTTGCTCCATAAAAAGACGACAACAATAAACCTAGAGGAGACCACGTTTGACCGGCCGCCTCAGTCTCTTATTTTTTCCCTGTCTGATTCTTATCTTCATCTCTCGATTTTCTTCTACAAAAACAAAAAAGAAGCAAGGTCTTATTCACGATCGACCCTCGCCAGGCATCAAAATCTTCTCCTCCCTCTGTTCATTCCAATTCATCCACCAGCATCGTCGATTTCCAACTCTTCCTCCACTCAGCTTTTCAGAATAAACCCTAGCTGCTTCTCCCTTCTTCATCTTCAAACAAAAAAAAATCTCAATCCCATCATCTTCAAGCTTGAGCCATTTCCTGTTCGTCCGATACCCCTACCCGACAACCAAAAACAGCAACATTCATTCACTTTCGCTGCATCAACCTCCTCTGCGCTTCTTCATCTCTTCTCTTCTCAAATTCGCAACCGACTGGCGAAATGGAGCACATTCTGCTCTACACCTTCACCGTCTTCCTGTATCCACCAAAATTTTACAACCCCAAACCGGCGAACAAGAACATCCATGCTCCTCCTCTATCCGTTTCATTTTTCGGCAAATTTGCAACCTCTGGCGAACAAAGGAGCTTCGGTTTTGCGCCCTCCATTCTCTTTACTCCCTCCATTCTTTTCTTCGTTCTCTTGACATGGCTGGCGAAACCTTGAGCACACATGCTCCGCCCATCATTCTCTTCACCATCGACCTATACGGCGAAAGAGGACCATGCTCTACCTCTCTTCATTCTATTCACGATAGAGTCCACGGGTTCACAGAGTTGTGCTGAATCTGGGTGAGTTCTTCACGTTCTCTCATTCGGCTCTCGACCTAAGAGGCCAGGTGAAGGCGGAGCAATTTGGTCGTTTCACGAAATGTTGTTCTTTATGCAGCTCATGGGTGGCCAACGATTTAATTTGGGCTACTGGATTATATAGGCTAATTGATATAACCCTCATCGTTTGATATCCAGTTTCATCATGTCATCTATGCAGTTCATTCAGTTCGATTTGTTACTTACACTTGTGTTTATTGATTATAAACGAGGTACTGAGATGAGGTTGAGTTGTGTACACTACTTGGAGACATTTGTCTGGCTGATGCTATGGATTGTGAGATGGTCCCCTGGAACCTGAATATTCGAACTCGCATCAGCATTTTGTCGGTTTGCACATCCTTTGACTTGGGATTTATCTGCCGATCTATGTGTGTTGGTTTCGTTCTGTGAATTATTTTGTTTCTGATCATAATTTGAGGTCTACGTTGTTTTAACCAATTGGGAAGTATTCTGTCAATATGGATCCCAATAATTAAATTTGGCCCAACAGATCATGGGCTCATGTGTGTAATAGGCTTTGACACTGATTTCATTTTGTCCTATGCGCTGCTTATTTAATTTGATTCATTCTGTACGTTTTGAATTTCATGTCTGATCGAGATATATTTTTGTAAGGCGAGCAGTGGGCCATGTTTATTGATCAGACTTTTGTGATTTTCTAAATGTTTTGCCATCGGAATTTGTTTTGGATTGAGCTGGTTCGATTGGTTTCATTCTAGCCCAATTTGTTAGCTAACACAGAAACCCTAGCTATTATCCTCTAGGGCCTCTGAATTGACAGAAAAGTTTTGGATGTATTATTGTCCCACATCTAACGGGTCTCTCATTCGTTTGGGACAATAATCTCCTATAACTTCATAAAACACCCAAACCACCATTTATTTGTATATAAGAACAAAAACTTTAAAAAACAAGCCCTTAAGGTTGTTTTAGGACGGCTTTGGATGCGATATCACCCCATGCCTAATGGATCTCTCATCCGTTTTATGTGGGTGGAATCCTCCTTTGCCTTCAACACACCCGTAATCAAGAGTTGATAAATCAATAATCAATTCCTCTCACTTGTTAATATCTCACAAATCAGCCCAACAACTTTTTTTCAGCCCAATCACAAATAAATCCCACATAAAAAAGGGGCCACTTCAGCCAAATCCAAACAAGGCCCAATTTTGGCCCAACTTCAAGCGAGGCCCTTTTTTCGGCCCAACTCTAGATAAGGTCCAAATTTCAACCCAATTTCCAACAAAGCCCAGAACGGGCCCAATTTAATTCCAAGGCCCAATTCAAATCCCACTTCAGCCCAAATCAAAAGGCCACTCTGAGGCCCAATTCAAAACCCACTTCAGCCCACAGTTCATAAATCCCATTTCAAGGCCCAAGCCCATTTCGGGGCCAAAGCCCAAACAAGGCCATCAAGCCCATTCGGCCCACTAAGCCCATTCGGTCCAACTTTGACCAATCTGAACTTTGACTCGGTCCAACTTTGACCAACCTAACCTTTGACTTTGACTCGGTCCAACTTTCATTGACCCCAGTTTGACCTTGACCCAATTTTTGACCTGGTCCAACTTTGACCTTGACCCAACTTTGACTTGGTCTAACTTTGACCAATCTGAACTTTGACTTTGACCAATCCAAACTTTGACTTAGTCTAACTTTGACCAACCTGAACTTTGACTCGGTCCAACTTTGACCAACCTGACCTTTGACTTTGACTCGGTCCAACTTTGATTGACCCCACTTTGACCTTGACCCAACATTGACTTGGTCCAACTTTGACCAATCTGAACTTTGACTTTGACCAATCTCAACTTTGACCTAATCCAACTTTGATCCGGTCTAACTTTGACCCGATTCGTTTTTCAACCCCAACCCGAATTCAAATCAACCCAAGTCAAACCCAACTCATTTCAATTCAGTCCAATTCCATTCAACTCGAATTCAATTCATCCAATTCAAACTCAACTTAAATCCTGTTCAAATTTCAAACTTAAAAATCTCTCTCTCTCAGATTTCAACATCATTTTATTCAAACTTCATCAAGTTTTCAAAAGAAACCATTTTGTGGAATTTTAAAGGAAAAACTCTTCTCACATCACAGAAAACTCTTCTCAAACGCAGAAAGTTCTTCTCACATATACAGAAAGTTTTCTCCTAAAATCATTTCTCAAAATCAGTGTTACTTCATCGAGAATTCCGAGCAACTTCACAAGTTTCCTAACTTAGTTTTCAGACCCAAAATAAATTATTTTCGGGGAACATAGGATGTCTAACACCTTCAAAGAACGTTTTCTTCCTAGTTAACATTACTTGTTTCTCCTCCAAATAAAAATCCGAGGCGGGGCACTGGGGTCATAACATCCCTTGTCGTAGTCTGGATCTCTTTAGGCGGGGCATTAGGGTGACAAACCTCCCCTAATTGCAGCCTAGATTTTTACAAGGCGGGGTGCTAGGGATGTAACTGCCTTCCTAGTTGCAGCCGGGATTTTAGAATCGTCTATCCCTTCCGCTCGATTTCAAGGTTTTCGGTTTTTAACGTTTTAAAACCCGGAGTTAGAGACGTTATTAGGGTTTGACCGAGAACATCTCATTCATGGTGTTTCTCTCTAAATCCTATTTTTTGACATAAATTCATTACTCCATCTTTCGAGCCTCGGCACTTACCATTAATTAAGTGTCGTGTTCGAGGGGGTACATAAGGTAATCCCTCGGGATTATCCGCCCTTTTACAATAAAAATGACTTTTCGGTCTTAAAAACTTTAAGAGAGACAATTTTGAGTAAACCAATCCAACATTTCCATTAGAGCACTAGGACCCATAAACACTTCTCAACCCTCCTCTGAACCAACTCTAAGTCACATAGGACTTCCAATTCTTGAAGACTCCCAGAAACCCGTAACATCTTCAAAACCAGAATACT
This sequence comes from Limonium bicolor, assembly GCA_023374045.1. NCBI lineage: Eukaryota > Viridiplantae > Streptophyta > Magnoliopsida > Caryophyllales > Plumbaginaceae > Limonium > Limonium bicolor. The sequence goes on from CM041782.1 coordinate 53,643,555, forward strand.
TGCAAAGCAAATATCCTCTTCCATACTTAATCATCCTTAAAACCTGAATTCCTCTTCAACCCATTCGATTTCTTAAAAACACCTCAAAAATTCGACCTTTCTAAAAGATGAACCCAACAAACCCGGGAAACTCATCAACTCTAACAAATGATCCAAACATCCCTTAACTCCACAAGAGTGACCAAAATCCCCTTAGCCTCACAAAAGCCAAGACAAATCCAATCCCCTCAAAAATAATCAAAACCTCTCAACCCTTTGACTATTCCCACGAGCCAATAGTTCGAGACCAGCCTATCTCCTCAAACTCTTCAAAATCACCTACTCCTCAATCCACACTCAGATCGATCCTCTGGCTTTAATTGAATCTCTCCAAAAAGGTTTTGAAAGAAGGCAACCCTGACAATTGGAGACCGAGGTTTCCTCAGGCACCAATCCGAAGTCGTGGTCGTTGCCACTTCTGAGGGGTGTAACCCAGTGCGAACCCACACAGAATCTCTAGTGTGATCAGATAAGCCTCATCCATAGGCAGTAATTCAGAGTCAATTAATGGTTCTTAGAACCCGATCTTCCTTCCTAGTTATCTTAGGTCAAACTAGGTGGCGACTCTAGTCAATTCCGCCTTATAGAGGCATCAGTCCGCGTGGGGCCCATTGAGAGCGGGTATAGTGCACACTTGCACTCTCCCTTATGCTTTCTGGGAAAGACGGACGATTTAGTAGGTATTTGAGGGATGCCAACAATAACGGGTTTTCACCCTCCACAGAATGGCATTTTCCAGGATCTCGGCTTTTCAGTCAGACCATATTTAGATAGACCCCCCTCATACCGAAAAATCACCCTCCACAGAATGGCGACTCTGCTGGGGAAAACTTGAGTAAGTTTTTCTCAAACTCAAGGAAGACTGAACTCCATTCAAAATTGTCAGGACTTCCCCACTTCTTTCAAAACCTTCAAGAGATTCTTTTCAAAGCCTTTAGGATTATTCTACTCCACACTTAGAGCGTGCATCTGATGAGGACAATAGGACTTATTAGATCCTCAACAAACATCACAATAATTGGGTTAATGATTAGCTCACGATTAGAAAGAGACACTTAGGTATGAATGAAGCTAACTTCCCTTTAGGTTAATAAATAACCAATTTGGAGTCACTAATCTCAAGACAAAACCCTTAGTAATTAGGGTGGTGCTAACTTCTCTGCTTTATTTACATTATATGATTGTGGGGTGCATTGGGTGGGTAGCTTAGGACATGCATTCCTCTGTGTCACCCGTTTTATCCACGAAGTCACGGGATCCCCAACCGGTCCACGGTTGATTCCCCATGAGCTGGGTCACTCTCTCAGTGAACAAACCCACGAGGCGGTATGGTCTCCGACTAACGCTTTGAAGCTCATGATCCAAAAATATCCTCCATTACCCGAGTCAAAGCCAGCATATAGTGAGCCATGAGCCTTCAGTGTCCAGCTGCCTTATCCAGTGTCTAAGATGGGTTTATGTGTAGTCACCCCCTTGTATGCCGCCTGTTTGACCACCCTGTTTCCTTACCTTGAAGATTGCATGGGCTCAGTTCTCCATTGTTCCTCTGCACCACGGGTGTCTCTAAAGCCCGATGTCACGCTACACGTCCATAGAGGATCCTGTATTTACCGGATACCCATACATGGCACAACGTAGTCAGTGAATAATTTGGACTTTAGACACACCTGACCGTGCAGGTGACGAGAGACCCGTTCCCATGCAGTACTTCCCTGAGTTTCCCGAAAAGTGGGGTGTTGTCGGATCATCACTGGCCGTGGCGTATGTTCCCTTATCATCTCGGGTGTCCTGACCTTTCGAACTTAAGCACTCCGGACTTTCTTGATAACGTGCCCCGCAAAGGCATAACAAAGAAAAAACCCGAGAGATGAACAGTGAAGGGACGATGGTTCCCCCGGTGAAACGGAATCATAATTGACCTGGAAAGTGATTATCCCAACATTAACACTTACAACTCCACATCAAATATAGCCACGATTTACTTTATGCTATACATGTGTGCAAACCACTTTTTCAAACCAGACTATTTTAGAACGTTCGGAATTCTCTTTCACATATCTTTTAAAGAGGTTTTACAAGCTCGTTCAATTTAAAGTCTCGCCTTAGTTTTGCTCCCAAACATTTGGGGTTTTAAAACCCGTCACTTCATCCTTTAAAACCTTGTTATTTCCAAAACGATTTTCAGAAATAGATTTCGAAAAACCTACTTTCTACAAACGAATTTCAAACAACATTCTTCACCAACATTATTTCTTAATGGTTTTCGAAAACAGTTTTCAAAGTGGATTTTCACAAATGTATTTCAAAATAAATGATTTAGTCCCCATGTCATGACCCGCTATTTTTGAAGTTCTGCCCACCTTCAAGAGCAGCGGTCATTACCGTGGAGCGTACTAGTCATTTCGTGTTTTCACAAAAGTGGTGGATTTTCACATAAAATTTTGTGTTCAATCATTCATCTTTCCTTTCTCAAAAACATCCCCCATTCCTCTAGTCGGAGCAAGTGAAGCAGCATGAAGACCGACTACGCGGATCGAGCTGAAGGTCAGAGGCGCACCAACCCGTGGAGCTAACCGAGCGACATGAAGACTAACACCAACCATTTAAATACAAAATCAGAGGTGTACCAACCCGAGTCAAGCGACACGAAGGTCAGCAACACTGATTCGAGTTCAAACTGTTGAAAATCAGAAGAACACCAACCCGTTTTGCTTGATCACAGTACCGCTCCGCTGCAAGAGCGTTAAAACGAACAAGCAGCCGGTCAAGAGCCGAAGATGAGCGAGCAGCCGGTCAAGAACCCGAAGACGAGCGAGCAGCCAACCAGGAGCCCGAGCGCGAGCAGTCTTCCAGAATCCCAAAGACAGACCAGAAGAGTTCAGTAGAAGTCCAGCTCAACACTTCCCCATTTTAATGACTTTTTTAGGATTGATGATGTATAGGTCTTCTTCCCCTATGATTCTTTTCTCTCTCGTCCATTTCTGAATAGATTACATGTATAGGTTTATACATCCCTTTGATTTTTTTAGATCGATGTGTATAGGGTTCCCCACTCCCTATTTCATTTGCGAATGACCGAGCGTCAAAGTTTATATTGAGAAAATCCACCACTTTGAAAACACGCGTTTTCAAAAGTTGTTTTCTAAAACTTGGTTTCTTTTGGCATGCACATATAGTAAAAGAACGAATAAGGGACGACCCCTCACATATATATATATCATTCGTCAACTTTGCTTTATGGGGTGAAAATTCACGGTATCTACAGGAGGCATCCCCTAAGTAAACAACGCCAACAAATGCAACCGAGCAAAAAACAAAACACATGCATTGCATTCATGACATAAAAGTCATTTGCACTTCCAGTCATTTCAAGTCCATCAATCATTCACGAGTCTTGTCCACCTCAAAGTCTGCACAATCATGTGTTTCATTGTCACCACGCTATACACCAGCTTTCATCCCAAATACCCAGACCGCCAAAGCTCAATCTCAGAGGGATAGGAAAGAAAACCGGGAAGTTCAAACCTCTCCCAATCAGAATCACCATGCACGCCAGTGACGAAAAAGGAAAGAGTGTGTCATATCATGGGGCCACCATGCGGGAGTTGTCACTCCCTAAAAATTCCTAAAATCCAGGAGCTAGTCACCAACCCGACAGCTACCCCGACAGCTACACCTTCTTCAAGGCCGACATTGAAAAGATGAGCTTCATGGACCATCAACTAGAACCGACTCAAGCGAGACTAGGTGTAGCCTTACCACGCATGCGTTGCATCCAAAAAGAAAAAAAACATAAAAAAACAAACATTCAGTCAAAACTTGAAATCAACCATCTCCATTCATCATTTTCAGCATTTCATGCATCCTATACATAGTAATTCCATATTATCACAACACATTGCATGGTAGATCGTTGCACTTGCATACTCCCGTATCGAAACGACGTCTTTGGCGAAAACCTTGATTGATTGTTTGAATAGAGTGCGTGAACCGCTAAACTCTCGACCCGTCAACGAACACAAGGGTCTCATCAAAATCAGCACCACAAACCAAGTGAGTAGTGTGTGAAGAGCGGTATTTTCTCTTGAATTCCAAAAGAGGGCATTGGACCATCCACCGAGCGATGAGGGAAGATAGAGCGAGTCCATAGAGGTAAAACCATGAGCGACTTGTGCATTCCTTGAGCACATGGAGAGGCAAAATTCATAGCGAGATCAATGTTGATAACAAGACACGAACTGTGATTCATGTAAAGATTCGAGAAGTAGTAAGAAAACCATCATTGACTAATGAGAATGACGAGGCACTTAGGAATAAAAACCTCCACAAAACCAAAAAAGCTTTGACTGCCCTATACATAATCCCTTAGTGAGCCCCGCTGAGCCTTTCATGAAAAACTCTTTCTGCAAAAAAAAGAAAACTCCACAACATGCCAACTCACACATACACTTACTTTCCCCTACAATAGAGGATCTCGAAGGAGCCGGAGCCATGGCCTCTCCCCACCATCTTTCACAAAAACAACAAATGAAATGTTCAAAGGAATCGGTGAGTCAATGCAACCCCAAAGTCAAACACCAAAAAAGAACACCGAAAATGTTCAAGAAGATCGACGAGTCAATGCAACTCCAAAGCCGAAAGCCAAAATTCAAAGCAAAAAATGCTTGAGAAGGTCAATGAGCCAAATGCAATTCCAAAAACGCAAAAATGAGAAGAAAGTCCAAACCGTACACCAGAAGAGACAAGAAGGAGAAATCCAGATCAAAAAGACCAATGATGTCTCGCAGAAACTAACAAAAGGTTATCAAAAACCCGTCTAATCATTCCACCCATGGCAAAGGCGAAATATATCCTCTATTGCACAAAAGCTCCATAACTCCCAAACAAATCCTCCATTCCCATGTGACATACATCATACCCCTCAGCCCCGTTATAACCCAATAAAAGACCTCTGACTCGTTAGTTGTTGAGTGTTGACTGAAAGTATCAGATCTGAAACATGAATCATAAGCTTCATACTTGTTATCAACATGTCCCGTCATATGACAAAGGGATCGTGAGCGAATGAGTGTGACCTTACTCCACAAGGTCTTTCGAGTGCGAGTGACCCTTTGATCTAAGCACCAAATCATGAACAGCCTACCCCATTGCAGGTGAGGAATTTGTAAGGACCGGAAAGTCCAAAACCTCGAAAAGAATTTCTCAGGAAAATACTGCTCTGAGCATTAAGAGTATCATCACGCCATTAGCACACACAGCTATACTCACGAGAGATTGACCCGCATCCCTCCATGAGAGGAAAGTGATTCACACATTCCAATTCAACAATCACTCAAGATCGAGCCGAAGATGTTTTATATTCGTAAACCTCGTATTAATAGAGATAAGGTCATACCTTTTCTCCAAAAATTGCATATGCATTTTTCATCGTATCCAGCATTTAATACCTGCATGCATCATAAGCACTCCATCATCAACACCTGACTAGTAAGAACTCTACCTAGTCTCGCTGAAAGTCGACTTCAGTTGCAGTTGTTGAAGCATAACTTTTGGTCAAAAGAAATCAAAAACCAGGGCCATCTGGAGCCACACGAAGACTATTTTGGAGCCATCCACTATCATACTCGAGCCTCATTGGCGCCCCTCTCATAGCCAAGCTAGAGCCGTACGGGAGCCATCATCCGACATTGAAACCATCCTTGGAATTACACAGGGGTCATCCCAACAGTCCGAGCACAATATGGGAGCCAAATATAGCCTTCTCGTAGCCCTTCCTGGAGCCATCCCGAGCTATCCTAGAGCCATCATGAGAGAACCCTGAAGTCATAATCGAACCGAAGCCACCCAACCGCAATGGAGCCATCAGATCATACCGGAGCCCTCGGATCATATCGAAGCCAAACCCATCAACCATCCAAGAGTCGTTGCTCACAAGGGAGTCACATATCAAACCGAAGCCACCCAACCGCAATGGAGCCATCCGATCATACCGGAGCCCTCGGATCATATCGAAGCCAAACCCATCAACCATCCAAGAGTCGTTGCTCACAAGGGAGTCACATATCAAACCGAAGCCACCCAACCGCAATGGAGCCATCCGATCATACCGGAGCCCTCGGATCATATCGAAGCCAAACCCATCAACCATCCAAGAGTCGTTGCTCACAAGGGAGTCACATATCAAACCGAAGCCACCCAACCGCAATGGAGCCATCCAATCATATCAAAACCATAGAGTTCCCAAAATCATTCATAAAAAAAAACCATCCACTCAAAGACCAATCACAAAACCAAAACAAAAACTCAGGAGACATACCGAGCCATCTCGAAACTCTGGAGCCAAAAGTCCTACCAAATCCCGGAACTATAGTGCACATCGGGCGAGACTGTCAAAACAAAACCGAAACACAATTCCCACACTGGCAAAGTCAAGGGCCACATCAACAAAAAACATTCGACTATCACATCCCTCACAAAGACAACCAAAAAGCATCCAATCCCGGATCAATCCACAATCAAAGCCATCCTCAAATCAATCTACCACCACAAACAACTTCAGATCAAGCTTTCACCACAGCGAGTTTCGTACAACTCCATCAAAGTATTATAGGCTCATCATAAGTCCTATAGCTAGATGTCAAGAGGTCTAGTTGAGGCACTCCTAAGTCCTCGTACTTTCAATCGCATTCTAGGCCCGTCATAAGCCCTAGGACTGGATATCAAGAGGTCCAGTTGAGGCACTCCTAAGCCCTCGTGCACCTTAAATCAAATCGGGTTGTTGGTATTATAGGCTCGTCATAAGTCCTATAGCTAGATATCAAGAGGTCTAGTTGAGGCGCTCCTAAGTCCTCGTACTTTCAATCGCATTCTAGGCCCGTCATAAGCCCTAGGACTGGATATCAAGAGGTCCAGTTGAGGCACTCCTAAGCCCTCGTGCACCTTAAATCAAATCGGGTTGTTGGTATTATAGGCTCGTCATAAGTCCTATAGCTAGATATCAAGAGGTCTAGTTGAGGCGCTCCTAAGTCCTCGTACTTTCAATCGCATTCTAGGCCCGTCATAAGCCCTAGGACTGGATATCAAGAGGTCCAGTTGAGGCACTCCTAAGCCCTCGTGCGCCTTAAATCAAATCGGGTTATTGGTATTATAGGCTCGTCATAAGTCCTATAGCTAGATATCAAGAGGTCTAGTTGAGGCGCTCCTAAGTCCTTGTACTTTCAATCGCATTCTAGGCCCGTCATAAGCCCTAGGACTGGATATCAAGTGGTCCAGTTGAGGCACTCCTAAGCCCTCGTGCACCTTAAATCAAATCGGGTTATTGGTATTATAGGCTCGTCATAAGTCCTATAGCTAGATATCAAGAGGTCTAGTTGAGGCACTCATAAGTCCTCGTACTCTCAATCGCATTCTAGGCCCGTCATAAGCCCTAGGACTGGATATCAAGAGGTCCAGTTGAGGCACTCCTAAGCCCTCGTGCACCTTAAACCAAATCGGGTTGTTAGTATTATAGGCTCGTCATAAGTCCTATAGCTAGATATCAAGAGGTCTAGTTGAGGCACTCCTAAGTCCTCGTACTCTCAATCGCATTCTAGGCCCGTCATAAGCCCTAGGACTGGATATCAAGAGGTCCAGTTGAGGCACTCCTAAGCCCTCGTGCACCCTAAACCAAATTGGATTGTTAGTATCCTAGGCTCGTCATAAGTCCTAGGGTTAGATGTCAAGAGGTCTAACTGAGGCTCGTCATAAGTACTCGTACTTTCAATCGCCTTCATACACTTACGGTCGCATCCCTATGCACCACTAAACCACTGTGAAAATTTTTGGCGCCCCGTCAACCTTGATCCAATTCTACAAGGGCTTGCAGAATTGAATCAAGGGGAGCCATCTATAGACACCAAAAATTCTCACCCCATAAAGCAAATTCCGAAATCATAAATGCAATAAGAGGGGTCGTCGCCTTTCTTTTTTTCAAAACATATCAACATGCGTGCCAAAATGAAACCATCATTTTACGACCAAATTTTAAATCAATTTTCAAGCATTTTAGAAAAACCCAATTTTCCAAAAATGATTTTTAAACAATAATTTATTTTAGACTTACCCTTTTATTCATTTATCTATTTGGTTATTTTCATTTTTATTTCCCTAGTCGTGGGCATTTCGTTTACTTTTATTTTTACTTATATTACTTCATCATTTTTCATGTTGTTATTTTGTAAAGAAAACATTTCATCTTTATTGACTAAACCCTTTTAGTTTTATTCTGTTTATACATTTTTTTATTATTATTAATGTTTTGATGATTTTACTCATGTCGAGTTATAACTTTTGTTATCTTTCCCTAAGTTTTTCCGTTGTAGTTATTCTTTTCCTTTCTAATTTTGGGTGGATCAAACTTGGTCTTAATTCAATCTTCAATCAAACTCAACAACCCAAACCCAAGCTCCTCCTATCCAAGCTTACAGCCCAAAACTGAAGCCCGATTTAAAACCCAACCCATCTCCTAAACCCTAGAGTTCACCCTTGCTCCATAAAAAGACAACAACAATAAGCCTAGAGGAGACCACGTTTGACCGGCCGCCTCAGTCTCTTATTTTTTCCCTGTCTGATTCTTATCTTCATCTCTCGATTTTCTTCTACAAAAACAAAAAAGAAGCAAGGTCTTCTTCACGATCGACCCTCGCCAGGCATCAAAATCTTCTCCTCCCTCTGTTCATTCCAATTCATCCACCAATCGTCGATTTCCAACTCTTCCTCCACTCAGCTTTTCAGAATAAACCCTAGCTGCTTCTCCTTCTTCATCTTCAAACAAAAAAAAATCTCAATCCCATCATCTTCAAGCTTGAGCCATTTCCTGTTCGTCCGATACCCCTACCCGACAACCAAAAACAGCAACATTCATTCACTTTCGCTGCATCAACCTCCTCTGCGCTTCTTCATCTCTTCTCTTCTCAAATTCGCAACCGACTGGCGAAATGGAGCACATTCTGCTCTACACCTTCACCGTCTTCCTGTATCCACCAAAATTTTACAACCCCAAACCGGCAACAAGAACATCCATGCTCCTCCTCTATCCGTTTCATTTTTCGGCAAATTTGCAACCTCTGGCGAACAAAGGAGCTTCGGTTTTGCGCCCTCCATCTCTTTACTCCCTCCATTCTTTTCTTCGTTCTCTTGACATGGCTGGCGAAACCTTGAGCACACATGCTCCGCCCATCATTCTCTTCACCATCGACCTATACGGCGAAAGAGGACCATGCTCTACCTCTCTTCATTCTATTCACGATAGAGTCCACGGGTTCACAGTTGTGCTGAATCTGAGTGAGTTTCTTCACGTTCTCTCATTCGGCTCTCGACCTAAGAGGCCAGTGAAGGCGGAGCAATTTGGTCGTTTCACGAAATGTTGTCTTTATGCTCATGGGTGGCCAACGATTTAATTTGGGCTACTAGATTATATAGGCTAATTGATATAACCCTCATCGTTTGATATCCAGTTTCATCATGTCATCTATGCAGTTCATTCAGTTCGATTTGTTACTTACACTTGTGTTTATTGATTATAAACGAGGTACTGAGATGAGGTTGAGTTGTGTACACTACTTGGAGACATTTGTCTGGCTGATGCTATGGATTGTGAGATGGTCCCCTGGAACCTAAATATTCGAACTCGCATCAGCATTTTGTCGGTTTGCACATCCTTTGACTTGGGATTTATCTGCCGATCTATGTGTGTTGGTTTCGTTCTGTGAATTATTTTTTCTGATCATAATTTGAGGTCTACGTTGTTTTAACCAATTGGGAAGTATTCTGTCAATATGGATCCCAATAATTAAATTTGGCCCAACAGATCATGGGCTCATGTGTGTAATAGGCTTTGACACTGATTTCATTTTGTCCTATGCGCTGCTTATTTAATTTGATTCATTCTGTACGTTTTGAATTTCATGTCTGATCGAGATATATTTTTGTAAGGCGAGCAGTGGGCCATGTTTATTGATCAGACTTTTGTGATTTTCTAAATGTTTTGCCATCGGAATTTGTTTTGGATTGAGCTGGTTCGGTTGGTTTCATTCTAGCCCAATTTGTTAGCCAACACAGAAACCCTAGCTATTATCCTCTAGGGCCTCTGAATTGACAGAAAAGTTTTAGATGTATTATTGTCCCACATCTAACGGGTCTCTCATTCGTTTCGTGGAACAATAATCTCCTATAACTTCATAAAACACCTAAACCACCATTTATTTGTATATAAGAACAAAAACTTTAAAAAACAAGCCCTTAAGGCTGTTTTAGGAGGGCTTTGGATGCGATATCACCCCATGCCTAACGGATCTCTCATCCGTTTTATGTGGGTGGAATCCTCCTTTGCCTTCAACACACCCGTAATCAAGAGTTGATAAATCAATAATCAATTCCTCTCACTTGTTAATATCTCACAAATCAGCCCAACAACTTTTTTTCAGCCCAATCACAAATAAAGCCCACATAAAAAAGGGGCCACTTCAGCCAAATCCAAACAAGGCCCAATTTTGGCCCAACTTCAAGCGAGGCCCTTTTTTCGGCCCAACTCTAGATAAGGTCCAAATTTCAACCCAATTTCCAACAAAGCCCAGAACGGGCCCAATTTAATTCCAAGGCCCAATTCAAATCCCACTTCAGCCCAAATCAAAAGGCCACTCTGAGGCCCAATTCAAAACCCACTTCAGCCCACAGTTCATAAATCCCATTTCAAGGCCCAAGCCCATTTCGGGGCCAAAGCCCAAACAAGGCCATCAAGCCCATTCGGCCCACTAAGCCCATTCGGCCCATCAAGCCCATTCGGTCCAACTTTGACCAATCTGAACTTTGACTCGGTCCAACTTTGACCAACCTGACCTTTGACTTTGACTCGGTCCAACTTTGATTGACCCCAGTTTGACCTTGACCCAATTTTTGACCTGGTCCAACTTTGACCTTGACCTAACTTTGACTTGGTCCAACTTTGACCAATCTGAACTTTGACTTTGACCAATCCAAACTTTGACTTGGTCTAACTTTGACCAACCTGAACTTTGACTCGGTCCAACTTTGACCAACCTGACCTTTGACTTTGACTCGGTCCAACTTTGATTGACCCCACTTTGACCTTGACCCAACTTTGACTTGGTCCAACTTTGACCAATCTGAACTTTGACTTTGACCAATCTCAACTTTGACCTAATCCAACTTTGATCCGGTCTAACTTTGACCCGATTCGTTTTTCAACCCCAACCCGAATTCAAATCAACCCAATTCAAACCCAACTCATTTCAATTCAGTCCAATTCCATTCAACTCGAATTCAATTCATCCAATTCAAACTCAACTTGTAAATCCTGTTCAAATTTCAAACTCAAAAATCTCTCTCCTCAGATTTCAACAATCATTTTATTCAAACTTCATCAAGTTTTCAAAAAAACCATTTTGTGGAATTTTAAAGGAAAACTCTTCTCACACATCACAGAAAACTCTTCTCAAACGCAGAAAGTTCTTCTCACATATACAGAAAGTTTTCTCCTAAAATCATTTCTCAAAATCAGTGTTTCTTCATCGAGAATTCCGAACAACTTCACAAGTTTCCTAACTTAGTTTTCAGACCCAAAATAAATTGTTTTCGGGGAACATAGGATGTCTAACACCTTCAAAGAACGTTTTCTTCCTAGTTAGACATTACTTGTTTCTCCTCTAAATAAAAATCCGAGGCGGGGCACTGGGGTCATAACATCCCTTGTCGCAGTCTGGATCTCTTTAGGCGGGGCATTAGGGTGACAAACCTCCCCTAATTGCAGCCTAGATTTTTACAAGGCGGGGTGCTAGGGATGTAACTGCCTTCCTAGTTGCAGCCGGGATTTTAGAATCGTGTAACTCCCTTCCGCTCGATTTCAAGGTTTTCGGTTTTTAACGTTTTAAAACCCGGGAGTTAGAGACGTTATTAGGGTCTGACCGAGAACATCTCATTCATGGTGTTTCTCTCTAAATCCTATTTTTCGACATAAATTCATTACCCCATCTTTCGAGCCTCGGCACTTACCATTAATTAAGTGTCGTGTTCGAGGGGGTACATAAGGTAATCCCTCGGGATTATCCGCCCTTTTACAATAAAAATGACTTTTCGGTCTTAAAAACTTTAAGAGAGACAATTCTGAGTAAACCAATCCAACATTTCCATTAGAGCACTAGGACCCATAAACACTTCTCAACCCTCCTCTGAACCTACTCTAAGTCACATAGGACTTCCAATTCTTGAAGACTCCCAGAAACCCGTAACATCTTTAAAACCAGAATACTTGCAAAGCAAATATCCTCTTCCATACTCAATCATCCTTAAAACCTGAATTCCTCTTCAACCCATTCGATTTCTTAAAAACACCTCAAAAATTCGACCTTTCTAAAAGATGAACCCAACAAACCCGGGAAACTCATCAACTCTAACAAATGATCCAAACATCCCTTAACTCCACAAGAGTGACCAAAATCCCCTTAGCCTCACAAAAGCCGAGACAAATCCAATCCCCTCAAAAATAATCAAAACCTCTCAACCCTTTGACTATTCCCACGAGCCAATAGTTCGAGACCAGCCTATCTCCTCAAACTCTTCAAAATCACCTACTCCTCAATCCACACTCAGATCGATCCTTTGGCTTTAATTGAATCTCCCCAAAAAGGTTTTGAAAGAAGGCAACCCTGACAATTGGAGACCGAGGTTTCCTCGGGTACCAATCCGAAGTCGTGGCGTTGCCACTTCTGAGGGGTGTAACCCAGTGCGAACCCACATAGAATCTCTAGTGTGATCAGATAAGCCTCATCCATAGGCAGTAATTCAGAGTCAATTAATGGTTCTTAGAACCCGATCTTCCTTCCTAGTTATCTTAGGTCAAACTAGGTGGCGACTCTAGTCAATTCCGCCTTATAGAGGCATCAGTCCGCGTGGGGCCCATTGAGAGCGGGTATAGTGCACACTTGCACTCTCCCTTATGCTTTCTGGGAAAGACGGACGATTTAGTAGGTATTTGAGGGATGCCAACAATAACGGGTTTTCACCCTCCACAGAATGGCATTTTCCAAGATCTCGGCTTTTCAGTCAGACCATATTTAGATAGACCCCCCTCATACCGAAAAATCACCCTCCACACTACCGTGAGGAGGAGCATGGTATGAAACTGATTGAACTGTCTAGAGCTACTCCCATGGTTAAGCCATTCGTTGTTAGGGCAAAGGTTAAGCAGATATTTTATGTAACTGAACCCTGCAATCCTAGATGGTTTATGGTGCTTAAAGGGAGAAAAGGAATGGTTGGTGTGGATGGTGTGGTTGATGAGGATGAGTATGACGCGGAAGATGAACCTCTAACTGTTTCTATTTCATTGGAAGAGGCTAAGGCCACTAGTCATCGTGAGTATATACTATCAGACCATAAGGAGGGAATGGGGATTGAGAGATAATGGTGTATGTATGTTATTACCATTAAAATTTATAAGTAATTAACAATCTTTTATTTGTTGTTTGTATAAGATCATTTTTAAATTTCGTGTATTTTCTTGTGTCATTATCTAATACTTAATTTTATTTCAATTTTTACAGGCATGGCTGAAGAGTTTAAGTTATTTTGCCGCGAGTTAGAAGATGATCAGCAAATGGTACCGGTTCCTTCTACTAGTGCCGCTACTATTGCTGGTTCATCTACAGCTGCCGCTACTACTGCTGGCCCTTCTACTGCTACCACTACTGCTGCTGCCCCTTCCATGAGTACACCTTCTATGAGTGCTACTTAGAGACCCAGAGGTAGAGGCCCGACCCATGGGCTGAAGCTGTAGTAACCGGATGAGATCAATCTTGTCTAGGATAAGTATAGGAGGTATTGTGGGGGCAACAACTCAAAGTTTGCTAGTATATATGCTAAGGACTTTGTCTAGATCACATTTCTCCATCAACCACAAATGGCCACAAGTCCCGAAAGAAGTTAAGGAGACCATCTGGAAGAAGGTGCAAGAATGATACAAGATCGCAGAAGAAGTGAAGAAGACCGTTCTTTCTGCAGTGGGCGGCAAAGCTAAATCATTCTGCCACTACTTGGTAGAGAAATGGATCAGCAGGGTGCCCCCACGTGAGCTTCCGTGGTATGTCGTGTACAACGGCATGATCACCGAAGAGTAGTGGAAGGAGTTCGTTGAGCACTACTCCACCCCCGAGTCCGGGGTATGTTTGTGTGTACACTTTTCTGAATTAATTCTCATAATGTTTTATCCCTGATTTTCTAATTAATTTTCTGTTGTACTATCTTAACATCAAAGACAAGAACAAGCACGGTGAAACCGTGAAGCTAATCTCTACCCCCACACCATGGGATGAAGGGGATATGTGGGAAGCCTTGTTCAGTGGAAAGAAGCTGGTTTACTGACGCAGAGTAACGAGGATGATAGTGAATGCCGGATCAAGGATGTCTTTAAGGCGAGTAGGGTGTAGATGTACCTACTGGGACGCCAGAGAATGACCAGCGAAGGTCAAAGGATATTTCCACATGCTGCAACGGAACAACTAGCTAACCAAATTGTAAGTGTTTGGAAGTAGCTGTTAAATAATTTAATTATATACTCAAGTGTTTATTGATCTTAAATTTTATGCTAACTTCTTTGAAAATTGGAAAGTATGAATCGGCACAGAGAGGAGAAGTAAACTTACACGCTCCTCCTTCTCAAGACGACACTCTCAATCAAGCGCTCGGGATGAAGGATCACCCGGGGCGTGTTAGACGATTTGGGGAGAAGTGCATCAGAAGCACGTATTCCCACCATCGGCTAAGAAGGGTCAAATGAATGCTGCTGACATAGAGGTGATGAAAGAGCATAAGTTCGCTGCTGAGCGCCAAGCTAATGAGGAGAAATTGGCTGCTGAGCGCCAAGCAAACGAGGAGAGATTGGCTGGTGAGTGCCGAGCTTACAAGGAGAGGCTACTGCAAGCGTAGGATGCGATCGCACATGCAACTACTCAGCAGCAGCATGATCCTCCTCGACCATCTTCCTCGTCGAGTTGTGCTCCGGCCGCTGACCCTTACCTGTTTGCCAACATCCAGGTTAGCTTTGTTTTACTATTTTTCTCCTTAAATAAAGTCCTTTAAATAGTTTAGATTGGACACACTTATTTATTTCACGCAATATCTTTGTTTACTAAAGGAGCAAAAAACTGTCGTCTCCAAGTACCATTAGACGGGCACCCTATAGATGTGGCCTACCGGACAGTGTTGTCATCAGGTCCACTCACGCTCATCAGTTTCGTATGTTTACCCGCATTCTATGCGTGTGTGACCTTGGACTTGATAATCGAAGGATTTGAGAATGCATACCTTCCAATGGCATTTGACAACAAATGCACACTGGTTGAAGCTAAGGGAGACATATTGCCCTGGCTAGCATGTTATATTGTTGTCACCGATGAGGTAAGATTGTTTGACAACCATTTATTGTCTAATAATATCCATTATATTGCATTAAGTGTCTAATATAATTCAATATAGATCCCTGAGCTTCCTCGCTGCGTATCCCGGCCCAGAGAAGAGATCAGCGCGCCGGTGGGGCCTATCCACAGTACAAGGGTATGTTCTTGATAGATGCTTAATGTTACTATAATCAATTTGTAATTATCTTTACTTTCTTATGCATTATTTTATGTGTAAAGGGTAAGAATCCAGTGACCCGGGCTCACACCAGGACTTCTAGGGCACCGACAAGTAGGTTTGTACTGCCAAAAAACTTATGGATCACTCAGGGCCTCATCAGGTTAATCTCTACGACAAGATCATTGCGATGTCACCTCAAAACATCAACTTCATGATGACGCTTCCAAAGTCGTTGTTTCACTACGAAGAGGATATGACCACGACGATCAACTTTGGGGACATCAGAGATGGTGTGTGGAGATTACCTGAACATTAACATAATTCAAGCTTATTTAATGTAAGCGTTCTTTCCTTATACTGTAAAAACATATAGAATAAGTATCTATAAAGTTGCATTGGCTAACTTTTTATAGTACATGTGATATAATAGATGTCTACTTCAGGGATGTCATGAGAAGAACATCACCTCCATTTATGCGGTGTGTCCAGAGCGTTTATCGTTTGACTCAGTCACTAGGGACCTAGGGAGATTTTGTGAATACATGAAGCATTGCTTCAATGTTGCTGATCAACAGAATAAATTATTCTTGCTAATGCCGTATCACCAAATGTGAGTTATGATATAAATTTACATACTAACTAGGTAACTTTTTACCTTCATTTCTCATTTCATTTTGTATTTGAAATTGTAGCCACCACTGGGCTTTGTTTATCTTCTACACCGCCAACGCTTCTCTGCTCGTTCTAGATCCACTAGGGCAGTGGACAGAATTCAACACTGAAGACTTAATCAAATCGTAGGTTTGTATTACTGCTTAATTTTTTATAAGAGTTTTGAACCAAAATTAATTTACTCGTTCATTGTGCTTAACGCTTTTGTTAATATGTGACAGTTGTTACAAAGAAACCCCTCAAGGAGAGTTTAGTGACATGAAAGTCGCATAAATCAAGGTTTGGTAATTCATTTATTTCATTCGTGATGCTTATCGTTTTACAATTGTTTTACACTTGTGAATTTTGGTGATTTAGTGCCCTACCCAATAGGATTTTAGGAGTTGCGGGTACTACGTGATACGGTACATGTACGAGTTCTGCGGGTACTTCCAAGCATTTGAGAACTCTAAAGACAAGGTAATACGAATGGTGTCTTGTATTTAGTTCTGTGTGCATGTTTTTTGTGTCTTTATCTTAATCTCATTATGTGTTCCATTCCTATTCTTGTTCCAGATTAAAGAGCATTTTACCCAAGCCTCGACTTACAATGAAAAAGACTTGTACCATGTCAGAGAGAGCATGGCAACCTTATTTTTTAGAATGGATTGGTAGACTAGCTAGCTTTTTGTATATAGTGTAGTGGCATGAAACTGAAATGATCACATTTACTGAATTACTAGCTGATGTACGTAACAGATTCTACTGTATTGCAGAGAATATTTTTTTGTTGCTATAACAGATTTGTAACAGACTTGTACGTATCTGCTGTAACAGGTTTTGGTGTATATTAAAGATGTTGTTATTTGTTACAATTTTACACTGAGAATGAACGTGTTTCGTTGCTATTTGATTCAGGTGTGTTGCAATTGTGCAATTTCTGCACATCTATTGCAATTTTGCCCACTATTGCATATTTGTTGCAATTCTGCCCTCTGTTGTAATTGTGTAGCTCTGTAATAAAAAAAACGAAAAAAATGATTAAAAAACACTTTATATTACGGTTCTTGATAAAACCGTAATCTAAAAGTGCTTTGGCGCGCACGCGCTGTTGGACTTTAGATTACGGTTCTTGATAAAACCATAATCTAAAGTCCAACGGCGCGCGTGCGCCAAAGCACTTTAGATTACGGTTTTCCTTCAACCCGTAACGTAAAGTCCCTGACACTTGGGACCGGAAAAAGGCCTTTAATTATGGTTTTCAATCGTAATTAAAGACGTCCCCGTCTTAGGTGACACCCGCGTTAACTACGGTCCAGAATCATAATTATACACGGTTTTGGACTGTAATTTAAGGGTTCCGTTCCACCAGTGCACGAGGAAGTTGAGAAAAACGCAAGAGCATGCACCAGGGAAGCCACAAGACCTCGAGCCTTCCACTTCTGCCGTAGTCAATCAGGAAGAAACATCAGGCTTGTGCACACCCTGAAGAGAAATCGAAGCTGAAGGAAATACCGCCGAGGAGGTAAGTCCAGCTGTAATCAATCGGCTCTCCCAAAGACAAGCAGCAGGTGCTGGCTTTGTCACTAGCTATGCAGAAACCCATGTTAGACCAGTGCCCTCCTTGACAGTAGCTAGAGGCGGGAGTAGCAGCAGCGGAGGAAAGAAGAATAAGGGAGCCATGGCTCACCGGTGGAGAAACAGATGCCAGTGAAGAGACTTGAGTAAGTTGGAGCGCATCCCTAATCCAAGTAACTCTATTCATGAGCATGTGTTCGAAAGATATCTTGGGTAAATGTTTATCCCCTCCTTCGACATTTGGAGTAGCCAGGTGAGGGAGTTCTTCAATCGTTAGTGTTGGGTGCATCACCCATAAAAGATATGATGCTTTGAAGGTCTGGCAACTTGGTTGCTCCATCTGTCCACTACCAGCTCCATAAGTAGCATCAGCGAGAGTAAGTTTCCCAGAAACGTAATGAAGGAGAAGAGAGAGTAGTGGGACAAGAGCTTGTCCTTTATATGCGAGGGACTAGTCAACTCAACTCTTGTATGACCAATAACTGGTTCTGTTTTAGTTTTTGTGTTCTGGATGTATCTTCGGCATGAAAGGCAACTATGTCATAGTACTGTCTTATATCTGGGACCTCCCAGCAACTTATCAAAAAAAAAAAGCACAAGACGTCCCCGAAAAACAGGGTGTCAAACATCTCTGAACAGTGGCTATGTCGTTGCTCACCGCTAAATAAGACTCACTTCAATCCTTGAGTACAGTGTGTGTTATAACCGACAAACCAAAGTATCTGACTAGATAGCAGAAAAACAACCACAGAAACTAAAACTATA
Organism: Limonium bicolor; assembly: GCA_023374045.1. Classification (NCBI taxonomy): domain Eukaryota; kingdom Viridiplantae; phylum Streptophyta; class Magnoliopsida; order Caryophyllales; family Plumbaginaceae; genus Limonium; species Limonium bicolor. The sequence goes on from CM041782.1 coordinate 53,662,218, forward strand.
GAAAAAAGAAAAATAACTAGAGATGCCATGAAAGCTTTAAAAATCTCATGACCATTATTCCATTATAATACTATATATGTGAAAAAAACTTGAATGAAACCATCCGTGAAAACCGGCACAAGTAGTAAGAGTTAAACTAGAGACTAGAGACGAAGACGCTCTCCCTAGAAAAGCTCTCATCTAGAAAGAGAAGTTGGAGTTGCCAACACGAGCATGTTTCTTGTGAGTAGAAATAATAAGCCTCCTAGTCAATATTGTACTACTACTACTAGTTACTACTAGAAGAAGCAATAGCATTACTTCATCTCATTTCTAGTGACTTCCGACTTCTCTCCACGTTAGAGTTTGCTATTGGATTTCATATTCAGAGCCGATGTCATTTCCATTCCAAGGAGCACTGGAGCAAGTACATGCCCACCATGCCCACCATGAACATCCAGTTCAATATTTTTCGTTCTCGCATGCAGAACGGGATTTCTGGCAATGTGGATAGCAGATTGACTATCTGACTGGACCGGCACTGGGGTTATGCTATCCACCCCCAATTCATTCAACAATCTGGTGAGCCAGCTAAGTTCTGCAGTCACTTGCTGCATAGCCCTATATTCAGATTCTACAGAAGACAACACAACAGAGCTTTGTTTCTTAGACTTCCACGACAAGGGACTTCCTCCAAAACAGATATAATATCCACTAATAGAACATTGTATTGGGGCATCCAGCCTAATCAGCATCACAGAAAGCCACCAGATTATAGTCAGTTTTATTATTAAACAGAAGCCCATACCTAGCAGTACCTTTAATATATTTCAAAGTATGCAATGCAGCGTGGAAATACAAAATAGTGGGTGAATCCAAAAACTGACTCAAGACTTGTATGGCATAACATAAATCTGGTCTACTATGTGAAAGAAAACTTAATTTCCCAACCAGATGCCTATAAACTCCAGGGTCACCCAAAAGCTTACCCTCATTTCTCCTTAATTTAACATTGACCTCTAATGGACTAACCATAGCATTCTAATCATCACAACCAAATTCCTTAACCAGGTTATCACAGTAAGCCTTTAGTACCAACAGAATGCCATCTACAATATGCAAAAACTGCATTCCTAAAAAGAAACTTAAGTCTCCCAAATCCCTTATTTTAAATTTCTGGTCAAGGGCAAGTTTAATGGTTTTAATCAGTTCTACATCATCCCCCATAACTAGTATGTCATCTACATATACTACCATAAAACAACATTTACCTTCAGTCTTTCTTGAAAATAGAGAATAGCCATTCTAAGACTGCTTAAAACCTAAAGCCCCTAGGAATTTACTAAGCTTTTCATGCCACTTCCTGGATGTTGTTTCAGGCCATACCGTGCCTTTCTCATCTTACAAACCTTTCCTGGATTTTCTAAAGAATGCCCCTCTGGTAAATCCATAAACACATCCTCACTCACTCCCCATGGAGGAAGGCATTGTTTATGTCAAGCTGTTCTATATGCCAACCCCTCTTTACAGCAAGAAAAACAAGAGCCTTGATAGTGGTAAATTTTACTACTGGAGAGAAGGTTTCCAAATAGTCTATTCCATATTTTTATGTATACCCCTTTGCCACTAACCTAGCCTTATACCTCTCTAATGACCCATCTGCATGTTTTTTTATCTTAAACACCCACTTACATCTAATAGGTCTTTTCCGTGGGGGCAAGTGAACTACATCCCATGTTATGTTTTTGTCTAATGCCCTAAATTCCTCATTCATTGCATCCCTCCAACAAGAGTTTTTAATAGCCTCAAAATATGTAACGGGTTTAGAAAAATCAAGTGAATTGAAATTAAAATAGTTGTGAGAACTATTCTCTCCAGAAAAGACATACATACAGTTTCTTGATAACTTAGAAAAGACAATAGTCTCTTTCATTCACAAAACTTAGCATATTATCACCAGCCCAATCATTTTTGGTTTAAGAGTAAGCAGCCCTAGCTATTCTATTATTCAATATAAGAGAAAAGTAGTCAGAGGAATACTTATCTTTTTTAGCCTTGTGGGAACTGCCAACAACATACACTTCTAGATATTTTGGTGGATGTCTCTCCCTACTGGAATGCATGACAGCAACATCTTCAGCTAGAACCACATCAGGTTGAGTCAAGTCTTGTAGATTTGCACCAGTTTCCTCAATTCTTTGTTCTTTAGTGTTGTGAGTCTGATCCCGCTCATTTGAATCGTCATCATTCCCTTCTTGGGTTCTTAAAGAGCAATCTGTCTCACTTTCATAATTAAAGTTCTCATCGAAAAAATTGTCAGCTCAATTCCTATTGGTAAAAGATTCTTCATGAACCTTGTGCACCTCATCTCTAAAAGGGTATAAGTTTTTGTGAAAAACAACATCCCTATTAAAAATTATCTTATTGTTGTTCAAATTTAGAATCTTGTTTCCCTTCATGCCATATGGATATCCAAGAAAAATCCCTTTAACAGACTTAGAAGCAAATTTGTCATGCAAAGGGCTATTCATGTTTGCAAAACAGAGGCATCCAAAACATCTCAAATCATCATAATTGGGATTTTCATTGTAAATTATCTCATAAAGGATCTTGTTACCAACACTGTTGAGAGGCATCCTGTTAATCAGATAAGCCACAGTCATGACACTATCTCCCCAAAACCTTTGTGGGAGTTTAAAATGGAACATTAAAGATCGAGCAGTTTCTAAGACATACCTATGTTTCATTTCTACAACACCATTTTGTGATGATGTATGTACACAAGTTGTTTGGTGTATTATTCCATTATTTTTAAGAAAATCAGAAGCAGCCCTAGAACTACCAAGTTCGTAAGCATTGTCCGTCCTTAAAATTTTGACCTTTCTATTAAACTGGTTATGAATCATCTTGAAGAAAAGAATGATAATCTCAAAAGACTCTGATTTAGATGAACACAAGTGAATCCATGTTGCCCTACTTTTATCATCCACTAAAGTTAGAAAATAACAATCACCATCATATGTTCTTGTTTTATAGGGACCCCACAAATCAGCATAAATGAGCTCAAACAGATCATATGTTCTTAAAGGAGCATAATTGAAAGGGAGCATGTGACTCTTTGATCTACAACAAGATTCACACATGAATTGCTTATTTGCTTTTGATTTTTTAATCAAACCAAGTTTCATAATTTTCTCTATTGGCATATGGCCAAGTATATGATGCAATAGACTAGTCTTATTTTTATAATCAAATCCAAAAACAATTCTCCTATCAGTACAAGCACAAAGGTCAGAAACAACGTTATCTCCATCCACTCTATCTGTCACACTGTCTAGAACATACATCCTTCTACTGATTTTCCCAATCTGAACAGGTTTGCTACTATCACAGCCCTAATAAAAGCATATTTGGGAGTCAAACACAAATTTTCCCTTCATATCATGGGATAACTTACCAATAAAGACCAAATTAAATTTAAAAGCGGGGACAACAACACATCCTTCAAGAGAATTAGATCATTAATATTAAGTTTCCTTACAATCTTTACCTATTGGGGGTGACCATTAGGCATTCCTACCGTGTGGGGATTATCAAATGCAACGTATTTACTAAATAACTTCAAGCTCCACACATGTGGTCAGAAGCACTGGAATCAAGTATCCAGTCCAAATTGTTAAATATGGTATTCCTTTCCACATTCATACTGAGATAACTCATATATTTTAAACAAGTTGCAGAGTTAGGGATTTTACCACCAAAACCACCTGTAGACTGACCATTTGTCAGCTGACTTTCCTTGAGACTATCTTGATGCACTCGAAGAGCCTGCTCATTTGGTCAGTTGAGAGTTCCCACCAAATGGGTCATTTTCATCATTACTTTGTTCTTCCTTTCTGGACTTAAGGCATTTGCAGTGCTTTTTTACACCCTTAGGCTTCTCCATCCTTGGGGTTATCCAATTTTTTGGAAGCAACGGTTTTATGTGTGCCCCATCTTCTTGCAGTGGCCACATTGAAGGTTGGTCCTCCTAGAGTTTGCATTTTGGCCTCTGAAATTGTTCTGTTTCGCTTGTTCAAAAGTAAAGGACAACGAGGGAGTTTCTGGGTTAGTCGCCTTCGTTAGGTATTTCTGTCTCTCTTTTTGGATTAAGTGAGAAAATACCACGTCTATGGATGAGAGTAGGCTTTGCAGCAATATATCCCCTCGAATCACACTATACTTGTCTTCCAATCCCATCAAGAATTGAATCAAACGCCTAACTCTGACATACTCCTTATATTCTTTAACGCATCGCAAGTGCATAATTGACAATTACATGATGGAATGACCTTACTTGCATCAATTTCATCCCATAAGAGTTTAACCTTGGTGAAGTAATCAACAATGATATCACCTTCTTGTTTTGCTAGAGAAAGAAGTTGTTCCAGGTCATAGAGTCTCATCCCGTCTGTTTGGTCATATCACTACCAAAGTTTTTTCCATATCTCAGAGGTTGTGGGAGCAAACAGCACACTGTCTGCTATCTTTTTCTCTAAACTCATGAGAAGTCACACCTTCACCATATAATCACACTGCGTCCATGCCTTGGCTTTCTGCTCGGAGTCAGTGGGTTTGGTGAGAGACCCATCCACAAAGCCCATCTTGTTTTTCGCTCCCAGTGCGATGTAGATCTGCATCTTCCAGCAAGGAAAGCCTTGATCATCGAACTTGCTCACAATGGCGTGACCAGGCGGCTAAGTACTTGCCAATAAGAGAGGGTATCCATGATCTGTGATAGTCTCTAATCTTTCGCTCTTAACTTTTGGTGTTTCACTCGCCATATTTGGAAAGCAGAGAAAACGTGAGGCGAGACAGGGAACAGACGAAATCGAAGAACATAGAAAATGAGGAGGAGAAATTAGGAAATGGGAAACGTCGATGAAGAAGAAAATTGGAATAACTTGGGGTTGTTAGAAAATCAAAGAACGTCAACGAAGAAGAAAATCGGGATAACTTGGGATCACAGGAGACAGCCAGCAAAGAAAACTTCAAATCGAAGCTCGGATTAGAGCTCTGATACCATGTAAAAGTTTGGCCCCATAGCTTCGATCGAAAAACACAAATCCAAAACCCAGAAAAACTAGGGTTCGGTTGACAAGAAAGAGAAGAAGAAGTTTCTTGATTAATGAATAGTATCGAACAACCGAGTATAGCACCTAAGTAAATACTAAACAAACTGCAGCTGGAAAACTCTAAGTTCCAATACTTGAATCCATTGTTTTACTAACTACCATATAAACACACTAGACCGTTACAAAAATAAACAATACAGATAATTTTACATATTCTCAACAGATGATTGTAAGCAATCAGAGTTACAAAACATCAGCAAAACAAAATAAAACAGCAATCTTGATGAGCAAGAGAAAGAGTCAATGAGCAAAACGTAGATTAAAGCAAGAGAGATTAGAACTCTAATCAAAGACTATTCGAGAGACTAGATGTCAAGTTCTCCATACAATTTTCCTTGTTTTTATTTTCTCCTTCAAACCTTGCGTTTTTTCTCGAGCCTTCAAGAGATTTTGAAAGGTTCTTAATGGATAATAAAAAGGGTTCAGAATATGGACCTTTATATGCTTACCAAAATCAAGACAAGTGACTGCCTCTTTGTTGGCAATTTTATCTGTCGTATCTTTCCCAATTATACTAGCACCGATATCATAATAAGTTTGCATTGAGTCAAGTGTTTCATTTGGTAATGGAATCATTGTAGGCTGGTTTGATGTACTACTAGCAACATGGACAGAGTCAATCACTTAGTTAGCTTCAGAGTTAACTAATTCAATTTGAGAATCTAGGCTGACCTCTGAGTGAACTTCATAAGAAGCATCACACTCACTTCTAGGAGTATCATCAATGTTCTCAGAAGCACATTGGGTAGATAAAGCAATATGTTCCTGCAGAGTTTGATCTAAAAAGCACATAAAGCAATTCAAATATGGCTTTCCTGAATAAGGTTTTCATGCTAGTAAGTTATTAAATGCAATAAAGCAATTTAAAGCCTATGGTCATTTCATAAACTTTCCTATACTTATGAATTATTTTGAAACTTTTACAATTTTTATAATTATTTATATGTTTTTATTAAGATAATTTATTAATACCTAGGAATAGATTGTAATTATATATAAGTCACCTAGTTGCTATAGTCAATGGGTAAAAAATTTATGCACATTAGACCTTGATGATGAACTAAAGCAATAAGTTCTTAATTTGTCTTTATATATGTAAAGTTTTTCTTTTATATTTTGGGCTTTCACCAATTCTATTAATATCGCATGGTAGCGAAACCAGATTTATGGGATGTTTATGAGCCTCGTTAAAACCCTTCCTAAATAAAACCCACTAGGAAAAAGCCCAAGAAGGGAAAAAGAGTACCCAGCCTATCACATAGAAATATTTACCTAAGTTTACATCTCACGATTCTAAGGACATTCTACATCGATATTACAGTGCACTTTCTCAAAAGGTGATTCCTATCCTCTATTCTTCTTATTTGTAGCCTTGGCTGATTTTTTCCTTCCACCATACCCAGTCGTTTCTTTCATAGCCAATTTAGGTCTTCATTCAAACAATTGGAGCTCAAGAATCACTCACACGCGATTGGAAAGTCTCAACACCATAACCTTGTCCACCGCCACACATTTAGCTTTACTGAGTTAACTACTTGCTAGGTGGAGATTTGTCCTCTAAAAAATCATATTATTCCTAGCTTGACAAACACCATATACGCCATAACACAATATGGATTTTCACACTTTTCTAACTTTGTGCCTCAGAGGAAGTGTAATTCAGTCACTGAAAATGTCCATCACTATTGATAAACAAGAAGTTTATGTTCCTCCATATCACCAGTGAGCTCCAAACTTGTATCGAGAAGGAAAATAAGAATAATGTATGTTCTAGTGTTTCCGTTGCTTGATTGCATTGAGGGCTTAGCAAGTGACCAATTGGCACGCTACTTCTATCGAATAACATTTCCCGCGTCAACATACCCTTGACCAGCACAAACCACATAACCATCTCCACCATAGGCTCACATAGATTCTTCCATAATTCTTCTAAGTTCTCGGTGGACTCAGTCTGGTATTCATTAACTTCCAAGTGGTGGATGAAATCTTTTGTAAACTCCTTGCCTATGGTACCCCACATCCTTTTCCTTTGGGCATTCTACAGCATTCGGCCCTGTCGGAAGGAGTGGCTGCAGTTCCTCTAGCATCTCTTCTTCGTAACTGAACAACGGCCTCCTCCAGGCTAACAACTAGGACTACTCACCGTCTGTCCATGTTCCCATGTTTGCCATGAATTCTTCCTACTGCTAGCTTACATTAAACAACCTTGGAAACTTTTCTGTTAAGCTACCCACAATAGCCCAGTGATCATACCAAAACTTTATACTTTGACGATCACCTAGGCACACCATGAAATTGTCTTTCAGAATTACTTTTGCTGATTCATCCTTATGAGTGGCTTGAATGATCATTGACCAGACACCTTTAAATGCTTTAGCGTGTTGGTTCCACTCACTATTATGTATTTCTTCTCTTGTTTTATAGGTGGAACAAAAGGTTCTTTTCCATAGTGACTTGGCATTTTGAATGAATGCCCAACTCCATTTTGCAAGAAACCTAATTTTCTTCAAGTGTTGGTCTGAAAATCCCATGCCACCTAGCTCTTTGGGCTATGCCACATGCTTCCAAGAAATTGGCGCCAGGAAGTGTCTCTTATTCTTGCCTTAAAAGAAATTTCACTGGATGGAAACTAACCTTTTCTTAACTTTCTTTGGCACTACAAAAGGGCTAGCATAGTAAAGGGGGACTGATTCCAGTACTTATTTTACCACTGATGCATTGCCCGCCTTTGAAAGGCTCGTGGCTTTCCATCTCGCCAATTTTGATTCCATCTGTTGTATCACTGGCAACCATCCATTATATAGTCTTGGATTTGCTCTTAAAGGGCAGCCTAGGTAAATTGTTGACAGCTTACGGGTTTGGCAGTTGAACAGAGCCACAATCATCTTTTCCCCTTCTGCACAAGCTTTTATACAAAATGCTATTATTTTTCCATGTTTAGTTTCAGTCCTTGCGTTGAAGTCACAAAATAGCATGGTATCATCTCCTGAAGGAAATTAGAATTCGATGTAAATGCACCAGCCCCTCTCAATTGAAGTCACAAAATAGCATTGCATCATCTACAAATTGCAAATGTTAAATTCTCTCGATGGACTCCAATGTTCAGCCCATTATAAACCTAAAATTCGGTTGCCCTTTGGATCATCCAACGAAGTTGCTCAACTGTGATGTTGAACAGGGCTGAAGATAGAGGATCGCCTTTTCTCAAGCTGCAACTAGGGGATAAAGGCTTATCAAAGATCCATTAACAAGTATCAAAATTTTGGCAGTTGTAACACACTCGTTAATCCATCTCGTTCATTTGTTCTTAAATCCAATACTTTCCAACATCATGTCCATGAACTCCTAAGAGATATAGTCATATGCCTTTATATAATCTATTTTCAGTAGGATGCCTTTCCTCTTATGCTTCTTCAGCCAATCTTATCACTTAGTTTGCTGTGAAAGCGACCTCGATAATGTTTTTTCCCATGACAATAGCGGATTATGTTTCACCTATTAGTCGAGGTTGTACCGTGCTTAGCCTATTTTCTAGGAATTTTGCAATCACTTTATAGAGACAGCCAATCATGTTGATTGCCCTATAATCACTAAGTTGTGCAACTTCAACCTTCTTTGGGATTAAAATGATCCATGTAGTTTTTATCCCTCTTCTAGGACATGCGAGATGAAGAAGTTCCTCACATCCATTCCAAAATGCTCCCCTATGATGTTCCGCATGTGCTTTATAAATTTCATGTTATCACTATCAAATCTTGGTGCCTTAAACCATTACATTCCCATATAGTTTTCCTTATTTCATCCAACGTAGGAACTTCTTCCAGTCTTAAGACTTCAGGCTCCATAAGTTGGGGGTGGATAACTATTGGTGGCCCCACACGCTTAATTTACTATCAGCTTTACACAATTTCTAATAAAAATTGATGATGTGTGACTTGATCTTAGCTAGAATATTAATGATTCTATCACCTACTATCAAAGATTGAATTTATTTTTTCTTCATGTTCAAAGTAGCTATAAGGTGAAAAATGAAGTATCTGTGTCCACTTGTTTGATGACCCTTTCATGTGAGAGTTGCCTCTAGTGGATTTCATTTTTTCATAGGGCTCTTCCATATCCGATTGTATGGAACTACGACTGCATTCTATATGCACATTAGTAATCCCCAATTCCGTCTAATTTTCTATCTGTTTGAGTTACATTTTCTGTTCCTGGATCTTACAGTGCATATCTCCAATTTCTTGCTTATTCCATTTCTTAAGTGAAAGTTTCAGTGTTTTCAGTTTTCTCTGGGTCGTTCCAAACTTCAAAGATTTCCACTCGTTGATAAGAAAATTCTTGAACTAGGGATGTTCTAGCCACGCATCTGGGGATCGAGATGGTTTAGGACACCGATTCACCACACCAACTTCCAGTACCAATAACTTTTGATTTGAAACTAACCACTCACTCGAGTTCTGTTTAAGGCTACTAAATTGACTTAACCACTCATCAGCTGCAAAGGCATGATCAATCTTGCTGAATGAACCCCTACTTTTCCAAGTAAATTAAGAGTTTAGCAGCAACACCTTAGTAATTTCCACCTCATCGAACCAATTTTTAAAATCATGCATTCCTCTATTGTTTATATTAGCTAGGGTGTGCATTCTATATTATGATCTCAAAACCTCATTGAAATCTCCAATTGATATTACAGCTTGCTACCAATTTTCTTTTGCAGCCGGTCATTAAACATTGCTCTTCTATCCTTAAGGTCAAAGGGAGCATAAATAACTAATATCATACTTGAAAATCCTTCACTTATCAACGTTGTTTCGAGGACTATCCATCTGTCTCCTTTTTCACCTTGCCTACTTTGATCTCTTCTTCAACCCAAAGTACTAGAATGCCTCTTGATTGCCCTTGTGGTGGGATTTCATCCCAGGCAAGGCTCATTTTCCTCTTACCCTGGAGATTAACAGCTTTACAGGTCCCTACAATTTTCTGTTGAGTTTCTACCAGACATAATACTGAAAGTTTTCTTGATCTCACTTCCTCCCTAATCTTTTTGGCCATTGCTTGAGATCCTATGCCTCTAATATTTTACATAGTGATCTTAACCATTATACCTACACGTTTAGAGTTTCACATATGTCTGAGGTTGGTTGTAAATGTTTCTTGTAGGTTTCAAAGGTTTTAGGATATTACAGTTAAAGTCTTTTAGCATTTCTACACATGCATCAACCTCCGCCTCAAAGTTTACTAGCTCTGTTTGCATTCCTAGCTGAGATAGGGGCACTTTTTTCTTCACTTGGGTGGGGGGGGGGGGTATTATGATATAGTTCTACGATTAAGTTTAATCTTTGTACTTCTTTCAGTGTTACACCGCTTTAGGTTAACCGGGTCTTTGGTTTTCTAAAATCTAATTCCATTACCATTCAATTTAGATCAGTTAACGGATTCGGTTAATTGTTTAATTCGGTTTTCTAAAATCCGATTCCTTACCATTCTTTTTAGACCGGTTAACCTTTAGTTCGGCTCGGTTTTATCCGTTAACCTTATAGCCATGTATTTTTTATATTGATAAGACACGTACCATTAATAGTACAACATCGATCATTCACCTAAATCATGAGTGACAAATCAAACACATGTGACAAAAAATATAATATTGTGCATATTCCCCCAATAGCTAACATTAATTATTATATAAGGTGAACATTAATTTAAATATTTCTGTTGTTTATATAATCGTTAACTATTCTAGAAAATTCAATACCATTACCAAAACGGGAACCGAAACCGGTCAATTTACACGGTTCGGTTAACCGTATCGTAAGAACCGGTACGGTTAGCCTGAAAACAGGAACGGTTTCCATCAGTTTCAGTCGATACTGCGGTTTTAGAATTTTTTGGGCAGCACTACATACAAGTGGGTCAATGTAACACCCCAATTAATAAATCCATACTTATCCCACAAACCTCCATTCACTTATATTAACTTTGCAGCGGAATTCTTACAACGTTTGGTGTTACCGCCGTTAGTCACCCATGTGACCAACTAGGCATACTAAAATCTCCAAGATCTAGCTACGGTCTGATGGACCCGAATATACCAAACATTTGTACTTACAAGCCTTAACCAATTACATAACAATCTTACAATTTCCTTACGTCCTATACAACTTACTAACGCAAATTACCATACGAGAGTACATGCACAACTCGTATGTCACACTTAAACCCGTAATAATTCTACCCGATCCTACTCTCAGGACGGTCGTCTTCTGACATTCACCTACAAAATATAAACAGTAGCCCCCGAGGGGGTCAACACCTTTGCTGGTACGATTCTCTTATAGCCCCCAAGCTAACGGGGCTACGACGACTAATTGTCGATAGCATGAAGTTGATTAGATGCACAACATAAATAAGAAGTGCAATAAACAACAAGCCACATATGAACAATCAAAGTTCAAACACAATGAACGACTTAAAAGCGTTCCCTTAGTAAAGGAGTTAGTATTTTAACTCCTTAAATTATGATACCTCTTAATCTCATTCCATTCTTATCTTACCTCAATCTTAATCCTTACCTCAGTCTCAATGTACCAACCGTTCTTTAATTAGAATTGGTTGTACTTTATCTCAAATCTTATCTCAGTTACGTCAACATTCTTTAATTAGAATGGTTGTTCCTTAATTCATTGTTTATCTTGTCGGGTCAAAGTAACCCTAACCAATGAGTTATCAGCTCCATTGGTTTACATAAACAATATTTGTTAGAATTAGTTGGGATTTAGGTAGATCCCACCACACCTCCTCAGTAATGCCTCCCACCTCCAACAGAAATCGAGGTGACCGAGTCTTTATGTCGACTCTAGGCGACGAGTCCGAAGACAAGTCATATTTGGAAGTCGGGATCTGATAAGGATCCCGACCTCCCCTAATACACATGTGCCGGTACTATATCGAATTCCTCACTCCCCTCCAAGTTCCAGTTAGTGGAAGTCTCAAGGTCAATGTTTGTTAGTTAACCTCTTTCGGTTACTAATAAACCAATATTAAGGGGTGTTTCCTTATTCTCACACAATTCTTTACTAAACATTGTTAGTAAGTTCTCAAGGTAAAGTTGTGTTAGTGCATCACAATCACACAACAAACATTATATTCCGGTTGCATGCTTTATCTTGTTTAGTCGGCACACATAAACAAATAGCACACAAGCCGAGGGACACCTCGTTAGCAAGCAGGCTACAAGAAAACCATACCGTACACCGTCGGTTGTTCGGTTGCTTACTCTCCTCCGGAGTCCAATTCTCAAGTCCTAAAACATTCATCCAATTTAGGTCGTTAATTACTTCCATGTTAATTAACTTACTTAGCCATTAATGTCCCCCACCTAATATGACTTAAGTTCTTATAATCTTAACCTTAAACACTTAAATCTGTAGCTTAACTTAATCCTTTAAGCCCTTATATCCATGTCTTTCTAATCATCATTACCCTCGTAATGGCATACCCCTAATACCACTTAACATTCTTAAAATTGAAAGTTTTTTTTAATAAGTATGGGCCGACCGACCCAACCCCCTGGGTCAGTCCATTCCAGAAACTTTCGGTCTCTCTAATTTTCCCCCGACCGACCCAAGCTCAACCCGACCGACCCAAGACCCTCTAGGTCGGTCGATTTCAGAAACATTCCGGCTGGTTTATCATTGTCCGACCGACCCAGACAGGGTCGGTCCCCTAGGTCGATCCACTGCAGATTCTTCCCAAAAATTGTCTAACTTTCTCCAAACTTCTCCCCAAGCTTCCTAATAAGTTCTAACCTCATTAGGCACTATATTCCCACCTTAAAAACATCCACCAAACCCTTAATTCACTCACCAACCAAACTCCTTAACCATTTACTCAAAACCTCACAAAATCCTAAACATTTAGCACTTAACTCCTTATTCCTCCAACTTATAATTTTGCCTAAGACCTCAACTAACCAAAATGTCTCCTTTCAACCAATATAACTACTCCTCAAACATCATTATCCATCCATCTTTCCTTTGCTAAACTCCCCAAGGTTATCGTGCATCTACATGCACAATCTTCTCTCTTTTCCATTAGTTACTCATCACTCCTAAACTTGAACATACCTATACATTTCTTTCCATCCTCTTAACACCTTAACATTGTTCTTCTTTTACCTTGACTATGCTACACCCTCCTTAGACATTTCCATCTCCTTTACTCAATTTACTCACCATTCTCATGATCTTACACTCTTATACATTACTAGTCTCCTCTTGACAATTTATAACATTCTCTTACAATTTTCACTTCCATCAACCAAGTCCACTCATTACCATCCAAACTATAACCTTATTAATCCACCACAAGCATCTTCACCACTTACACAAGCTACCCAAAAATTCTCATTGTTATATTCTCTAGTTCATGTCTAAATCATCTTAAAACATTATACACCATTTCCTCCAGATTTTTGCTCAAGTCTTAACATTCATCATACCATGATTTTGGTGTGTTTAATACACCCACCTAACCTCTAATTCCTCCTAGAAAACTCTAGGCCATTCTAAACCTCAAGGACACCTTGGTTAACTCATTTCCACTCAAATTTCCTTTAATGACTCCTAGTAAATCCTAGGTCATTTTAATTCACAACAACCACTTAAACACCTTGTTTTCTACTCAAATTTCGCCATAGCTCCTCTAGTATCTTGTCATGCCCATATGCATGGTTTTTCTCATTCAATCATCTCTCACACATCAAATCTTTTTCTCATCATATTTCTCACCCAAAGCAACTCATTCATAATAAACTCAATATAGTGCAATAATCTTAAATTGCATAGCAATAAGGCTCTTAAATGACATGGCTCTTAGGCCCTTAAATGACTTAAACTTAAACACTGAATTTCCCACATTAATAGCTTTCAACCTACAAATACACACAGCAATGCTCCCATAGCAATATAAGTGTTCTCATAACTCACCTTATACTTATCTTACTAAATCATTTCCCATTGGCTCCTTAGTCACAAGTTCACAAGCTTGTTCAAATTCTTTTTCCTAGGTTATATAACCTATTACATAATGTAAGCTTTAAGCTACATTAAGTGCTTATCTAAATACCACCCCTTAAACAATAAACTACCTTGAGGTAAAACATTTACCTTGTTTTTCCAAGCTTTTCACACTTTCCTCCTTGGATTTTCTTGCTTGACTTTTAGCAATGAACTTTAATTCCCTTGCCAATGTTCTAATTCACATTCAAATAATCTAATGAGCACTAAGCAATATGCCTAAACTCATAGAACTCATTCTTAGTTCAAAATGTGTGTTTTAAAGCTTAAAAGTGGATGATTACCTTTGAAGTCTCAAGATAGACTTGGGTATGAATCAAAGAGGACCTCCACTAGTCCTTGGTGATCAAAACAAGCTAGTTCAAGGAGTAAAACAAGACCCCCATGAGAAAGAAATTTTTGGACATGATGAAAAATGAAGGAAAGTTGATTTTTCTTTCACTTCCATTACCTTGGATGAATGGAGAACCAAAAGAGCTCTTCAAACTTGATTTTCCTCCATCAATGAAGTTTTCTCATGGCACCAAACTTGAGCTTTGAAGGATTTGAAAAGATATAAAGGAAGGTCTTGCTCCAACTAAGAATAATCTATGCTCACTTTTTGATTTGGAGCTAAAATGAGTATTTGGTGAACAATTGAAGGTGAAGGCACCATGGCTGCTGCTTGGAACGGTTTTGGAACAGAGAGGGGAAGAAGAAAACGTTGGTGAAGGTGTGAAATGAAGAAGAGAGGAGAGAGAGAGGGTATAAGAAGATATTTTGCTTTTAAAAGGTAAATAGTCTTTTTCCACTTTATTTCCTCTTCTTTTCTTATTTGATGAAGCCTAAGGTGACTCATCTCTTCTAAAACCGTGCCCCCTCTTATTCCCTTAGATATTTAGGTGTTGTTTGACCACTGACCACTTAAGAAAGTCATTTGACTTATTTTGGGCACTATTTGGGTATTATTCACAATTAGTGCACATATTTGTGAAATTTTTGATTTCCCATTGATTTAGGCTTCCTAATGTGATACTAACTAGTACACATGTTTATTAAAGTGTAATCATGGTCATTTAGCCACTCAAAACTCATTTCTAAGGCAATTTCTCAAAAAGGTGCTTTAAGGAGTCTTAAAGCACATTTTGTGTTTTAACTCGTTTTTGAGCTTGGATTTCTTTGGTAATTGATTTAATATGTCCATTATCATGTTAATAAGGTCTTATAATGATATTTGGGTGCTAATCAAGGTTACTCCAAGCTTAGAGCACATTTTTGCTTAAATTGCCCTTATGGCGTTTTCTTATGTTTTCCTTGGTTTAAATTGTCAACCAATGTTTCTAAGGCATGTTTTAGCCTTATTACATCATAACTTGATGTTTACTTAGCATACTTAGGTTTGGGGTATTTCAGTCAAGGAAGCAAACTTCCTTACTAATTTTCCTAGTTTATAGTCTGAGACCTGGCGGCTATTATTGTCAATGAACACTGTGGACAGGAAAGGGTTTCAAAATTCTAACTTTCCGCTGCCTTTATATTCACTTCTTGACCTGCTGTTGTAACACCCACATTTCACTAAGGTAAAACCAACCCACTTATATTAATGTTTTAAACATCACAGCGGAAACCTTATAATTTTTTCCTTCCAGGTGTTACTACCACAACCACACACCTGCTGTAGATGCTAAGGCTAAAAAGTTGTACCACCCCTATCCTAAAAATGGCTACATTCCTTATCTTATCTTCCCCCCCTCCCCCAAACCTAATTGAACTTTATACAAAAAGTTCAACTATTTCAAAAAAGAACTTAAATAACTACAGGAATAGAGCAAAACACTTCTTCACTTGCTTAACCATCATGGTCCTTATCCTAGCTTGCCTCGTAACCGGGTGATAGATTAAAGCTTTCAAAACGGTACTCCTGGTGATGACAATTTCGACGCCTGTAACTACTCCCGGGTTGTTTTCTAGATAGACATCTACAAAGTAGCTAAAGGTTGATTCGTCACCCTCCCACTTGACCACCCAGATTAGATGAATCTGAAACCATAAAACCATACACAAAGAAAGAGGTCGCAGGTAAAGTAAACTGAGTAATTTTTGTCACCACCTGTAAAATTCATTTTAGTTTATAAAACACTTTAATCTGCATAGTAACACACAAGTAGATACAGCTAGTCATACCACATAATAACCTTACAAAAATACAAGATACATACCAACCAAGAAGCTACCACCACAATTTTTAGTCCAAATTAATTATTCCACCAATCCTTGGGCACATCGGTCTTTCGACAAAGGGTACTAAGACCCTCGGCCACTTGGACAATTATTTCCACCTCACCCCATGTCCTTAAGTGTGTAAATTTCCTATAGGTCATCGGCCCATAGAGTAGATCATGATGGCTTGCCCACAATTCATTGGTAGTGGGAAAAATTTGTGTATAGCCTCTAAGGGCTCATAACTTATGTAACCAGATTCCATATTGGGTACCAAGTGATTATATTGTCCAACAACGTTATTAACCTTAAAAAAACATCCAAACAACATACTAATAAGAATCAAAGGACATAACCACAATTAACCAACTAAAAACAAAGTTAACGCACATATAAAAGACCTTTAAAATACCTTAAAAACAAATCCATGTTTAAGGTCTTACCTCTGTGTAAGTTCGACCTACCTTTTCTCCAATTCAATACCAACATCTTATGAGTAATTATCCGTGAAATCAAAGCAAGATACCTCCAAAAATCTCTTCATAATTATAGAAGAGACCAGAAAGGTCTTAAAGCATGTTTTTCAGGTCTTATCTTTCCCTTATCTCATCAAAAATCAGCTAGTGAACTTACCAAAAAACTGGAACATTGAAGGGTGATAATTAAAAATTAGTTTTAGCTAAAAACCCATGGAAGTTGTTCAAGAAAATCACACACCATGCTAGCTTCAAGTGAAAGCACAAAAATCACAAAATTGACATCCAGAATCTAAGGGTTGTTCACCAAGTTTCCCAGATCTTCTCGAGGACTATTATATATCAAAATCGCCATTAAAGAGCCTAATTTTACACCATGAAAAGGGTTAGAAGAGATATGCATCCTAAGCTGTCTAAAATAACTCAAACATAAACCATCGCCAGAATTGACACATAAGGAAAGAATGGTGGAGCACAAGAACTACCTGGCTCCTTCTTGACATTTCTTTTATCCAAGAATCATGTACTTCACAAAGATAAATGGGTACTCCAAGATCTTCCAATAATTAATCTGGGAACACCTCCAAAACTCCTCACTTGGCTTCAGCACTGCCTAGGTTCCTTGGCTTATGTTTAGGAGTTCTTGGTTGGCTTGTTATACCTCTTAATTCGAGTTTCCTTTACGGAGGTTGAATAATTATATTGATGTGTGGTATAATCCCAGGTTGTGGATTCTCTTTTATAGACAAAGGAAAGAAGACTTAATACTAAGGTAAGGTATATTAGCATGACACATCACCTAACACCTTTTGTTCTCCCATTGGCTATAAGTTTGGCTATGTTAAATGAAGACACGTAAGTGGTGATAATGGCAAGCGCAGGTTGGCAATGGGCTGGACATCATGGGATGAAAACTAATCATAACATGTAATAAATGGCATTAAATGTGGTAGAAAGCTTTAGGCATGGTTTGGATTTTCCTTGGCCGTTTTTTACTAGTCTTGTTTGGTAACATATCGTACTAATATGTAAGTATAAATGGAAGTGAATACACTTTAGGTTATAGCTCATTTAAGGTGCCACTTAAGGGTATAAAATGAATTAAGGTGTTTCAAGTGTAATTAAGGAACATGTTGTAGTTCTTTTTCTTAAAATCTAACATATGACCTTCGGACACCTCCTACTTGCTTGCTAGCTTGTGTGTATCGTAATGGACAGCATGTTAACCAATCGTTTCATGACACCTCGTGCTTCTTGACACCTCGTTCTTAGGTTAACTAGGTTGCCACCTTGTGCTCACTACCTACTAGGTCTCCACCTTGTGCTTACCTCAGCTAGGTCGCCACCGTGTTGGGCAAAAACCTAACGGTAAATTGTTGTTGAGGGTTTAACCTAACGGCAAGTGTACCGGTCGATTATAGCAAGTTTAATTTTCGGAGTATTCCCTGAGTATCGAACCAAAGGAGGCAGTGTCTAGTTTAATTTCTACTTACACAGAAAACAAGAATAATATAAAAATAACAGGAAATTGGGGGGGGGGTTTGTATGTGATGGTGAATGTTGTAAAAGAGTTCAATAAACAAATAACAGGTAAATAATTGATTTGATTTTTGTTCGATAAAGGAAATTCCGGTTTAATACTTCTCTCTAGTTTTGCAGTTTCTTCTCCTAAGTGATTTCTACAGAATTTTGAATAAAACCCTAGAATAAGGATAACTCGTATTCGGTCTCCCGCTCCACGAATTCTAATTAGCAAAGACCGAATCCTAACTCTCGTTACGAATCCACTATTTACTAATTGCTTTAAGCATAGTCTAGATTAAAGGTCAGCTAGCGGTTTAGAGGAATTACCATCTCTATACTAACTGGTTCTTTTCCCTGTAGTCAATTGATAGCCGCGGTTCTCACTTATAAGCTAACAAACTGATAAACTCAATAATTGATCAGATTAAAAAGTTTAGAAATTCATAAGGGAAAAGAACTTTATTCTAAAGTACTGCAGAAAATCACAAAGGTTCAGAAATAATAAATCTAGAGATACATAGTAAACCGAAATTAAAAGTGACTACTCAGCCATAGACAAAATAACAATACTCAATATAAACAGCACAAGGATAGAGGGATTTAGCAGAAAAACTGATTTTAGAAGTCGTCGCCGATTCTGCAATTTCCACTTTTGTCTGTGTCACGTCCGGCTATCTGGGGTCGGACGCCGATCCGGACGCATTCTTCAGGGTCTGTCCAGATCCGGACGTCAATCCGGACGCGGCTAAATAAAACACCTTGAGCAGGTTTCTGTCTGTGAGTGAGGGAGAAGAGTTACGGAGGAAGATTTGTGAATGGAGATGAAGGGTTTATCGTGGATGAGCAGATGATATGGAGGGAGAGGAGGAGAGTGTAATGTTTAGACTGGAGCATCTGGTACGATTGAATTAGGAGGAGAATGAGAGTTTAAATAGGCGTAGAAATAAACATAGGTTAGTGGAAGTTAGGTACGAGCATGGGCATAGGTTTAACATATTGAGCATGGGTGTATGCTACTTAATGCTGAGGTATGGGTTAAACCGCCGCTCGGCTGATAATTGTGCCGAAAGCCTGATTATCAGCGTGATGTATTTTTATTTTTCGTTTCTGTGTGACGTCCGGATCTGTGTCCAGATCCGGACGTGAGACAGCGGTTTTGGATCTGAAACTTGGGTTGTGTCCGGATCTTTGTCCGGATCCGGACAAGACATAGAACTCTCGGATCTGGAATTTGGGTCACGTCCGGCTTGCGTCCGGATCCGGACGTGTCTCATGATGCGCGTCCGAATTTGTGTCCAGATGAGTTTGGCCGGACGTGGCCAAGTTTTGCCTCTTTTTCCGGATTTGTTCCCCGTTTGTTGCGTTGCAATCCTTATGATGTAAAATCTTTATTTCTCTGGGTTTTCCTATATTTATCACATAAAATGTGTCAATTCCTATCAAAACATCAATCTTAGGAAAAACACAGAATAAGTGGGAAACATTGCTTAAATTGTAGCAGATTATAAGGTAATTAAGCCCTTAAAAGCCTATATGTTTCACACTTATCAACTTCCTCACACTTAAGCTTTTGCTTGTCCTCAAGCAAATAAGGAATAAGAATATCTCTAAAACCGTCAAATAATCTCAAAATTAAACAAGTGCAGGGTGAAATCAAACAAAGTGATAAATGAAAGAATAATCTTGCTCTTTAGAGGTAGGTTTTCACAAACATTGAAAGAAGAACAATTTTGTAAAAGCATAGAGAAACTAGATTGTAGAAAATAAGTTAGCTTAGCTTGGGACTTTCCACCAATTTTCATTCCTCTAACCTTTGGATGACAAGGGGTGTGATGTAATGCCTTATTCCACAATACCTTTCAACACCACACACTCATGATCGAAGGTATAAATTTAACTGCAATTATCTCTTTTGTAAGCAAAAGCATTTATCTTCAACAATTATGTATAAAACAAACTAATATTTGAGATCTTGTAGAGTTATTACGTAACCCAGACTTTTCTCTCTATCCTTGAGATGGTGTTGGGCCAACTATCCCAGATCCCGAGACCTTAGGTAGATAGGTGTTAAGGCACCCTTAAGACTTAATAACCGGATAGACGAGGCCTGCTATTGTTAGGAAAAAATTGTTGATCAGTGGAGTACCTTGACTTATCCTTTTCATTCCAAACATTCACTTCATTTCCAAAATCCCAAGCTAAAATAATCTGGTTTCCACAACTACCCAATCTACCAGATTTTAGTGAAAAGAGAGTATTTTTAAATAAAATTATTTATACAAACCTCATCAAGCAAAAAGATTCCTACGGTTCTCACTTGGTTTAATTTCACTCGGTGTGCATAGGCACTAGAGCAGCAAAAAGCAAGTGTGGCATTAAAGAACAACTAGCATGTTTTCAAGGAAAGGTCTTTCCTTCCTCACACTTAAGAGGAGCAATGTCCTCATTGGTCATAAAAGAAATGCAAGTAAAAGAACTTTCAAAACATGCGAGACTCATAATAGATGCATGTGCAATAATTAACCCTTAACGCAAGCAAAAGCGGAACATCAGTAAGTTAAAGTTGGAACTGAGACTCCCCTGGTGTTATAGATTGAGGAAGATGTTCTTCCTCACACTTGAAGTTTTGCTGGGGTCAAGATATGCCTCACTGAGTTACAGACAATATGCGTTTTGTGCAGAGTAAAAGTTACTAATTGTCCACTGGCATGTACGACCACAGAAGAGAGTGCATTAACTCGAACGACAACGAATATTATAATCGTATGAGTAATATTAGAGAAAGAATACTCCCCATAAGTCAAGCTTAGCAGATGTTTGCAAGTAGTGCGGTTCCATTTCCTGTACTTATAGCCTTTTGTCTCGCAGTAGAGGTGAAATGTAAATTAATCATTTAAGAACGCTGCACTGCTCAGAGAAATAGGAAACTTAGCAATTCAGAATTAAAATACTACTAAATATAACCATTACCCTTTCACCTGTCAGTCTCGTGTTTTACCGTTAGTTGTAACAAACAAAAGTAAACCGAGTAAGTAAAAAGAAAAGTACAGAAAAACAAATAAAATAAAAGAAAACAATAAAGATAGGATGGCGGTCACTAAGGCGGCGGTGGTGGCGGAGGTCTCGCACCCATCTAGGCCATGAGCATCTGTAAAAGCTGGGTAGTCTGGGCCTGATGAGCTGATGAGTTGGCCATGAACCGGGCTACCTCGCTCTGCTGAGCAGATGCCTCTGCCATGAACTGAGCGGTCTCTCTCTGAAAAGCATCACTGCGCTCCAAGCGCTCTGTGAGCGTAGTCTGGGTGTCGCGGAGAGAAGTCTGCTCTGCCTGGAGGTGCCCCTGAGTCTGGTGGATGTCATCTATGTGTCCCTCCATGCGCACCTGGCGCTGCTGGACATCCCCGACCTGCTGTTGTACATCCCCAAACTGCTGCTCCATACCCCCAAAGCGTTGCTCCATCCTCTGTTGGTGCTGGAGAATAGAGTCCATCATGGTCTGCATCTCTGGCGGGATGCTCATCACTGGGGGCATAGGAGGTGTCATGGTAGTAGTAGGCGCCGGAGTAGAGCTGGAGCCCGCAGAGGTGCCTATGGACCCTAGACCCGAGCTGCCCTTCACCCAGCTGCCATCATCAAGACAAACGAAGCCCCATCTCCTGAAGGTCCCGACGGAGATGGGTGTCTCCCCCTCCCTCATCTCAATACCGGTGAAGATCTCCTCGGGGAGGGTGGAGGTAAGAAGATGCTGAATAAAGATGGGAAAGGTAGGGGTGATCTTCTTCTTCTTCGTCTTCTGATAAGTCACCACCTTATGCAGCTGTCTGAACATCACGAAGGGGGATACCACAATTGTAATGCCCAACCTAAATCCGAAAATTTTTGCGTGGAAGCGAGACTCCAAGGGGCTCTTACGGATTAGGTCATGAGACCAATTAGGCATCACCGGCATTGGGTCAAAGACCCAACCAGCCTTTTACCCGTGCATATGGAACAACCATCCACTTAGCCACAAGTAAGAGTCAAGAGTGGACTTAAACCTCCCAACGACAAGTTCCTTCACTGACTCACATTCCCGTGACCCAAATGCCTCAGTCGAATGCCAGGCCGCAGCTCAAACTGAGTCAACTCCGTCCCTCTCACTGCAGCCCGAGTACATGTGCGTCCCTTAGCGGCCGCACTCGTCCTCGGCACCGTCGGGCCTCCAACAGCCCAATAGCCAAAGACCCCAACTAGTACGAGTCAGTAAGGTGTGCTAACGCGGACCACGTCGCACCCTGTCTCCGCCCTGTTCCAGGACCCAACACTTGCCGAACCGTAAGACGGCTCTGATGTGCAATGCCCCTTGCACCTTTCGTGGAAGGAGTCATACAATCAGGACGACCCTTAGTTGCCTAGTGAGAGCTGCTGAGATGGTGTACGTGGGGCGGCTAGGAGATAATCTAGGAGAACACAGTCTTTGTCAGAAGCATCATTTCCGACATGAGGTCGGATCTGATGACTGAGGATCTCTGCTAGGGTCCTCTGGGGAAGGGAAGGGAGGATAGCATAGGGGAGCACGGTCTTATTTTCCTCACCCCGTCGGCGAGTAGTACTCCCGACCGCTTGTAACCACCTAGATTTAGTCTGCCTAAGCTCATCCTCCGTAAAATCTAAATAGGTCTTCGCATTATCCGGGGGGAATAAA
Organism: Limonium bicolor; assembly: GCA_023374045.1. NCBI lineage: Eukaryota > Viridiplantae > Streptophyta > Magnoliopsida > Caryophyllales > Plumbaginaceae > Limonium > Limonium bicolor. The sequence goes on from CM041782.1 coordinate 53,685,334, forward strand.
AGAATGCCAAAGGTCTCAGGGGTTACCTCCACTTGGAACTGGCGCACGTAGGATGTGATGCTGTTTGTCGTGTCTGATGCCACAGCATTGGTGTAGAATTCCCGTACCAGTTCTGGAGAGAAGACACCCTCGCCCATGCGCAAGATGCTTCTGGCGCCCAAACCATCAAATATGTCTGTAAGACCAGTGGCAACTGATGCCTCTTCGGTGATGCGCTGCTCGATGACGAAGGACCCGCCCTGCTCATACCAGGCCCGGGCGGCAGCAGAGATGAAGCCGTTAGGTCGGAGTGGGGTAGAGGCCGGCTCTGACTGGTCGTCAGGGCGTGGGTTCCTCGAAGAGGACCCCATGCGTGTAGCACCTCCTCCTCTAGTGCGAGTCATCTAAACGATAAACAAATGCAGTAAGAAACCTAAACAGCAAGAAAAAAGAAGCAAAAGACACACCAATACCCGAAACCGATCGAGTAGCATGTTCTATTTGAACATATTCTTGCACATAGTTAATCTATGAGAACCAAAGCATTAAAACATCCAAACATGGCAAATAATAACATTAAACAGTACAACATAAACCTAGAAAACAATTGCAGAAAAATTGGTAAATTTGAACATGTCCGGTTCCACATCCGGGTCAACTTAGCCGGACGCACCTGTAACCCTAAAAAAATTTGCGCCGCGAACAGAGCAGCGCCTATACCACAAAATTCAACCAGAAGCTCGCAATTTTCACACACAATCCGATGTTTTCACACCACATGAACAAATTAACATTATAAACCACAAAACAACAACCTAACCTACTCTAAATCGACGGAAATCGAATTGGAAAACGTTAAATTGCAGAACCTGTTTCGATTAGGGTTGTTTGTTTCGGTTTCAAAAGTCGGGGTGCGACTGTAGTACTGTGGTGTCGGGGCGGTGCGGTGTGTTCCGGTGGTCGCAACAGAGAGCGGTGGTGGTTAGTGGTGTTTGTGTGAGAGGCGAAAATGGTGGAGGTTTTATGGGTTTCAAGTGCGTCGAGAGGAAGAAGACGGAAAGAAAAAAAGGAAGAAAAGAAAGAAAAGAAGAAGAAAAGAAAATCGGGCACACGTTTTAAGTCATGTCCGGTTTTCTGTCCGGATCCGGACGGGTTAGGGTTTGAAGGTGTCCGGTTTTGCATCCGGCTGGGTTTAGCCGGACGCGTTGAAAAACTCTCTTTTTTTATATATATTAAATTAAATTAAAATCCACTAATCTAAAACACCTCAATTATTTTAAATAAAATTTTAAATAGGAAACATTACCAAAAATAATCAAACAAAAATAAAACAACCACAAGAAATGCATAATTGAAATAGCAAGAGTGTTAAAGGACTCCCTGATCCGTGGTGAACACTGCCATGATATTTCCCCACACTTGAGTTCAGTTTAGCATTAGAATGAAGTACCTGAAAGATTAAATCTGCAAAACCAGTAGAACTCAAGTGGAACCAGGCAGAGTTATTTATTGAAATAGGGGAGTCGGGGCTCGTGCTGTAAAATAGTAAAAATTCTCAATAGATTAAAAGAAAATTATATCAAGTAATAGGAAAGTGTAGAAGAGATTTTATGCTGGTAAGTTGCCTCCCACCAAGCTGCCCATCTTTTCGGTCTTTGGCTAGACCTTGGTGCTTCAGTTTGAAGAATCAGGATCCCGGAGCCAGAGTGTTGAATGGACTATATCAACATCGCTCCCTTGGTACAACTTCAGCTGTGATCCATTAACCTTGAATGCTTCCCCTCTCTCGTTGACCACTCCAATGACTCTATAAGGGGAAACAGCTGTGACTGTGAATGGACCCGACCAGCGAGATTTCAGCTTTCCCGGAAATAGTTTCAGTCTTGAATTGAACATTAGCACTCGGTCACCAATCTGAAACTCCCTTTTCACAAGCAATTTATCATGCCATCTCTTAGTCCGCTCCTTGTAGATCTTGGCATTTTCATAGGCCTCCTCTCTGAATTCATCCAGTTCACAAAGCTGTAGTTTCCTTTCCTCACCGGCCTTCTGAAGATCACAGTTCAGAACTTTAAGTGCCCAGAAAGATTTATGTTCCAGTTCTACTGGAAGATGACATGCTTTTCCAAAAACCAACTTGTAAAGAGACATTCCCAAAGGTGTCTTATAAGCTGTCCGGTAAGCCCACAAAGCATCATCCAATTTCATAGACCAATCCTTACGGGATGAACTAACAGATTTCTGTAGAATCCACTTAATCTCCCTGTTAGTTACCTCAGCTTGCCCATTGGTCTGTGGATGATAAGGTAAGGATACCTTATGTCTTACGCCATACTTTTGCAACAAAGCTTCAAACTGCTTGTTACAAAAGTGAGATCCTCCATCACTTATGCTTGCTCGTGGTACACCAAACCTAGTGAAAATGTTTTTCTTCAAAAATCTCAGCACAACCTTTGCATCATTAGTAGGTGCAGCCATTGCTTCAGCCCATTTAGTCACGTAATCTACAGCTACCAAAATGTAGAGGTTCGAATGTGAAGAAGGAAATGGCCCCATGAAGTCAATCCCCCACAAAAATGGCTCAACCTCCAAGATATAATTCAGGGGCATCTCAAGCTTACGTGAGAGGTTACCTTGGCACTGACAGCTATCACATGTGGACACAAATGTATGGCAGTCTTTATGTAGCGTCTTCCAAAAGAAACCTGCCTCCAACACCTTAGCTGTTGTCTTGGCTGGCCCGAAGTGTCCTCCAGCTTCTCTTGAATGACAGTGGAAAAGGATGTCATGTGTTTCAGTCTCCGAGACACACCGACGAATAATTCCATCTCCACAAACCTTGAATAGGAAAGGATCATCCCATCGGTATTGCTTAACAGTAGAAAAGAATTTCTTCCACTGTTGATAGGACATCTCTTGTGGCAAAATCTGCTTAGCAAGGTAATTTGCAATGTCGGCATACCAAGGGTCCTCCTTAAAACCAATTGCATACACCAGCTCATGAGGGAAATATTCATTTATTGGTACACAGTTATCAGGAACTTGCATCCGTGATAAATGATCAGCAACTCCGTTCTACAATCCGGGCTTGTCTTTCACCTCAATGTCGAACTCCTGTAAAAGTAGTATCCATCTGATCAACCGGGGCTTAGCATCAGCTTTTTGGAACAAATATCTCAAAGCAGAATGATCGGTATGTATATGACTTTACTCCCGATGATGTATGGTCTGAACTTATCACAAGCAAAAACAATGGCCAATAACTCCTTCTCTGTGGTGGCATAGTTTTTCTGGGCGTCATTGAGCGTCTTGCTGGCATAGTAAACAACTCGCAGCACCTTCTCGTGCCTTTGACCGAGGACTGCTCCCACAGCAAAGTCGCTCGCATCACACATGATCTCGAAGGGTAAGGACCAATCAGGAGCAACAACAACAGGGGCGGTCACCAACTTTTCCTTTATCGTGTTGAATGCATCAAGGCACACCTGTTTAAACTCAAACTTTGCATCCTTCATTAGTAAATCACATAGAGGTTTAGATATCTTCGAAAAGTCTTTTATGAATCTTTTATAGAACCCTGCGTAACCCAGGAAACTCCTAACATCTTTTACAGAGGCTGACGGTGGTAACTTCTCAATGACCTCAATTTTGGCTTTATCTACCTCAATGCCTTTGCTCGATATCTTGTGACCCAACACAATGCCTTCTTGCACCATGAAGTGGCACTTCTCCCAGTTCAGCACTAGGTGTGTCTCTCTGCACCTAGCTAGAATTTGATCTAAATTTTCCAAACATGAATCAAACGTTAGTCCAAACACAGAGAAATCATCCATAAATACCTCGATGCACTTCTCCAGATAATAAAAAAATATAGCAGTCATGCATCGCTGGAAGGTAGCTGGCGCGTTGCACAATCCAAAAGGCATGCGTCGGTAGGCATATGTTCCATAGAGGCATGTAAACGTGATCTTCTCCTGGTCCTCTAGAGCAATAGGAATCTGAAAATAACCAGAATATCCATCCAAGAAACAATAATATTGATGCCCTGAAAGCCTCTCTAACATTTGGTCAATGAATGGAAGAGGAAAATGATCTTTCCTAGTGGCGGCATTCAATTTCCAGTAATCAATACATACCCTATGTCCTGTGATGGTTCTTTGAGGAACTAGTTCACCTTTTTCATTGGGGACTACAGTAAATCCCCCTTTCTTTGGCACTACCTGTGTAGGACTTACCCATTCGATATCTGAAATAGCATAGATGATACCTGCATCCAGAAGCTTGATTACCTCATTCTTGACCACTTCTTTCATGTTAGGATTCAAGTGTCGTTGAGGTTGAACCATTGGCTTGCAGTTTTCCTCCAAGTGTATGTGGTGGGTGCAGATATATCCTAATATCCCCTTGATATCAGCGACAGACCACCCAATTGCTTCCTTGTTCTTCCTGAGTACCTGTAAAAGTTGCTCCTCCTGCGTATGTGTTAGATTTGTAGAGATAATGACAGGTAAACCAGAGGGCTCAACTAAAAAGACATATTTCAAATGACTAGGGAGAGGTTTTAGCTCTAAGGTGGGTGGTGCTCTGATGGAAGGAATCAACTCCTTAGGTTCTCGCTCTAATCTCTCCTTCTCCACATGAGCACCCCTGCGAAATGGCCTGCCAGCTGATAAATGGAATGCAACCTCAACAATCCCTGGATCTTCATGAGCTCCATCGAAAGAGTTAATTAAGCACTTTTCTAACTCATCTAATTCAGCTGGACCAAAAATATATTCCTGCATCAAAGAATCAATAGCATCTAGACTGAAACAGGCATGCACGTCAGAGGGATGTTTAGTAACCTTGGACATATCAAAAACCAGCTGCTCATCATGAATTCTCAAAATAATTTTACCACCCTCAACATCAATGAGGGTTCTCGCTGTTCGTATGAAAGGGCGTCCAAGAATTAATGGTACTTCCTTGTCTTCCTCCATATCTAGAATCACAAAATCAGCAGGAAAAACAAAAGTACCAACAAAAATAACCAAATCTCTAACTACACCCTTCGGGAAAATGATGGATCTATCTGCTAACTGTAAAGTAATATGAGTAGGGTCACATTCCCCTAATCCAAGCTTAAGATACATGGATAAGGGCATCAGATTATTGCTAGCTCCCAAATCACAGAGTCCCTTACCACAGTCGATATTACCTATAGAACATGGGATGATTGGGAGACCTGGATCATTGAGCTTCGGGGGAAGCTTTTTAGTGAGCACAACAGAAACTCTCTCTGTCAGCTGGACCATTTCCTTATCTATCAATGACCTTCTATTCGAGAGGATGTCCTTCATGAATTTTGCGTAGATAGGCATTTGCTTTAATACATCTGTAAAAGGAATATTTATGGTTAGTTTCTTAAAGATGCTTAAAAACTTACCGAACTGCTCATCAAGGTCTTTCTTCTTTATTCGGTTCGGGAACGGAATGGGCAACTCAACAGCTGCTCTCTGTGATGGTTTGGGACTGTGGGTAGATTTTTTTGATGTCTCATTCTCTGACTGTTTTGGTTTGCCAGCCAGCACATTTTCCAACCTTGGTTGCTCAACAATTTCAACCTCCTGACCAGCATCATTTTCTTTATTGGGTTAATTTGGAGTATCCACGGCTTCAGGGATCGGATGATCAAGCTGTCTACCACTTCTCAAGTTTATTGCTTTAGCATACTCTCTTGGGTTCATCTCTGGCTGACTAGGCAAAGACCCTGCAGGTCTCTTTGAAAGCTGCTGATTAATCTGAGCCAATTGAGTTTCCATTCGCTTATTGTAAGCCTTTTGTTCTTGCATGAATGCCTTTTGGTTGTTGTTGATTTCATCCTGCTCATTGAATCTGGCTTTTGTTGATGCAATGAATTCGCTCATCATAGCTTCCAAGTTTGAGGAACTACTAGCTCCTTGACCTTGCATCTGTTGGTTCTGAGGGGGTCTTTGATAAGACTGATTGTATTGCTGTGGTGCCTTCTGATTGTAGTTGTTGCTCTGAAACCTTTGCTGCTGATATCCTTGATTGCTTTGGTTGTTATAGAAATTTCCCTGTCTGTTCCCCAGGTAATTCACCTCTACACTTGGTGGAGGTGTACACTTACACAAGTTTGAACTTCTACCACAATACTCACATTGAGGGAATGAATCAGTGATAGCCGATGCGTTTGATTTTGGGTTCATCAATGTGCACATCTTCTCAAACTGCTTAGAAATGCTATCCATCTTAGCAGCTAAGAGGGTATTCGAGTCTACCTCATAAATTCCTGCATTCTTCTTTGGAAAGATCTCAGTAGCAGCTCTAGCACCTCCCCATTGGTTAGCTGAATTGGAAAGAGTTTCCAACAACTCCTCTATCCTGGTGATTGGAAGCTCCATAAGACTTCCTTCTGCACAGGTATCAACTAATAGACGGCTCTGGGGGTCTAGATCCTTATAAAATGATTGCAATACAACATCTTCTCCCAGACCATGATGTGGTACTCTTCTTACAATTCCTTTGAATCGCTCCCAAGCTTCAGAAAGAGTTTCACCACTATACTGTTTGAAGTTCGCGATCTCACCTCTCATTGATAACATTCGGGACGGTGGAAAGTACTTTGCTAGGAACGCATTTGCTAGCTCACTCCAGGAAGTGATACTGTTTGGAGATAGGGAGTTTAGCCACTCTGCAGCTCTGTCCCTGAGTGAAAAAGGAAACAAGGTTAGCCTGGCTACCTCCTGAGAAGCTGGTGTTGAACATGCTCCAACCAACCACACGAAGGATGTAAGATGAACATTTGGGTCTTCAGTAACTGTTCCACTGAACTGTGGAGCATTCAGGACCATCGTGACGTAATGGGTCTTGAATTGCCATTCTACCCCTTCCGGTAGTGCAGGGATTACTATTGGTGATGTGAGTCCCTCCACATTCGGACGAGAGTAGTCGTTCATCCTTCTTTCTCGGCTGATACCGTCCATAAGATACTCTTCTTCTGAAACAAATGGTGAGTCCTTGAAAAACACTTTTGGTTCAACTGTAGATTCCAGTACCAATCCCTGACGATTTCTTCTAGTAAGTCGCTCTATCTTAGGTTCCAGCTCAAATTCAGGATTTCCTTCAGTTTTTTTAACCATAAACCAAATCAGATAACTGACAGTAATGTAGTTGTAAAAGTAAGCTTAATCGGGTAAAACCAAAATAAACTAGAATCAAAAATAAGAAACAAATTGCACAAAGCTAAGAAAATGAACAAAAGAAAATAAAATAAAACAAAACAAGAATAAAGTAAAAAGTAAAAACAAAAACAAAATTAAATACCAATATAAAAATTAAACTAAATAACCGTGCCTCCCCGGCAATGGCGCCAAAAACTTGTTGGGCAAAAACCTAACGGTAAATTGTTGTTGGGGGTTTAACCTAACGGCAAGTGTACCAATCGATTATAGCAAGTTTAATTCTCGGAGTATTCCCTGAGTATCGAACCAAAGGAGCCAGTGTCTAGTTTAATTTTACTTACACACAAAACAAGAATAATATAAAAATAACAGGAAATTTGGGGTTTTTGTATGTGATGGTGAATGTTGTAAAAGAGTTCAATAAACAAATAACAGGTAAATAATTGATTTGATTTTTGTTCGATAAAGGAAATTCTGGTTTACTACTTCTCTCTAGTTTTGCAGTTTCTTCTCCTAAGTGATTTCTATAGAATTCTGAATGAAACCCTAGAATAAGGATAACTCGTATTCGGTCTCCCACTCCACGAATTCTAATTAGCAAAGACCGAATCCTAACTCTCGATATGAATCCACTGTTTACTAATTACTTTAAGCATAATCTAGATTAAAGGTCAGCTAGCGGTTTAGAGGAATTACCATCTCTATACTAACTGGTTCTTTTCCCTGTAGTCAATTGAAAGCCGCAGTTCTTACTTATAAGCTAACAAACTGATAAACTCAATAATTGATCAGATTAAAAAGTTTAGGAATTCATAAGGGAAAAGAACTTTATTCTAAAGTACTGCAGAAAATCACAAAGGTTCAGAAATAATAAATCTAGAGATACATAGTAAACCGAAATTAAAAGTGACTACTCAGCCATAGACAAAATAACAATACTCAATATAAACAGCACAAGGATAGAGGGATTTAGCGGAAAAACTGATTTTAGAAGCCGTCGCCGATTCTGCAATTTCCACTTTTGTCTGTGTCACGTCTGGCTATCTGGGGTCGGACGTCGATTCGGACGCATTCTTCAGGGTCTGTCCGGATTCGGACGTCAATCCGGACGCGGCTAAATGAAACACCGTGAGCAGGTTTCTGTCTGTGAGTTAGGGAGAAGAGTTACGGAGGAAGATTTGTGGATGGAGATGAAGGGTTTATCGTGGATGAGCAGATGATATGGAGGGAGAGGAGGAGAGTGTAATGTTTAGACTGGAGCATCTGGTACGATTGAATTAGGAGGACAATGAGAGTTTAAATAGGCTTAGAAATAAACATAGGTTAGTGGAAGTTAGGTACGAGCATGGGCATAGGTTTAACATATTGAGCATGGGTGTATGTTAATTAATGCTGAGGTATGGGTTAAACTGCCGCTCGGCTGATAATTGCGCCGAAAGCCTGATTATCAGCGCGATGTATTTTTATTTTTCGTTTCTGTGTGACGTCCGGATCTGTGTCTGGATCCGGACGTGAGACAGCGGTTTTGGATCTGAAACTCGGGTTGTGTCCGGATCTTTGTCTGGATCCGGACAAGACACAAAACTCTAGGATCTGGAATTTGGGTCACGTCCGGCTTGCGTCTGGATCCGGACGTGTCTCTTGATGCGCGTCCAGATTTGTGTCCGGATGAGTTTGGCCGGACGTGGCCAAGTTTTGCCTCTTTTTCCGGATTTGTTCCCCGTTTGTTGCGTTGCAATCCTTATGATGTAAAATCTTTATTTCTCTGGGTTTTTCCTATATTTATCACATAAAATGTGTCAATTCATATCAAAACATCAATCTTAGGAAAAACACAGAATAAGTGGGAAACGTTGCTTAAATTGTAGCAGATTATCAGGTAATTAAGCCCTTAAAAGCCTATATGTTTCACACTTATCACACCGCATGCTTAACAAGCTGCTTAAGGTGTTTCTTAGGGAGAAAAGTGACTATAAAGGTGTAAAACCAACTATGGAGACATTTCTTGCTACTAAGGTTTTATCGGGTTTCATAGAATTTTACAAGATATTCCTTCTCTGGTTAATAGGGTTTCCTAGGGTTTTATTAAGTTTCAAGGCCTTCCCAGGGTTTTAAGAGCATTTCCATGATTTCCGGGACTTTCGGGAAGTAAGGTTTCTAGCATTTCTGGGACTTCCGGGAATTTAGGTTTCTAGCGTTTCCGGGACTTTTAGGTTTCCTCATAACTTGGGTATTTCATCCTCCCCTCCTTAAACAAAGCTTCATCCCCGAAGCTTAAGCTTACCACAAAACTCAGTAATACAATAAAACATTTACCACCAGTGTATAAATTCCATAAGTAACATTACCATATAAAAATAATCTACAAGTGCACATTTACCCATTCCACATAATCATGTTAAGAAATCAACATAAATTAAAGCATAACATTTCAGGCATATCCTGATAAATATATCAACCATACCACCTCATTTCGAACCTATGATTTCCACTCTAATGTTTTCCTTAACCTTCCTCCCCCCCCCCCCCTTAATGTAAAGTTTTCCTTGAAACTTTGGTCACTTACCTTATCCAAATAAGTCTGGGTATATCTCCCTCATCTTACTGTCAAGTTCCCAAGTAGCTTCCTTAACTCCATGATGTGTCCAAAGCACCTTAACAAGTTCCACAGTTTTCCCCGAGTTTCTCTTGTCTAGTGATCCAGAATTCTTATTGGACACTCCTCATAAGATAAATTAGATTGTAATTCCACTTCCTCTGTTTGTAGTACATGAGATTCATTTGGAATATATCTTTTCAGTTGTGACACATAGAATATGTTATGCACCTTGTCCAATTCCATTGGTAAAGCTAATCTGTAAGCTAGTTTTGCTACCTTTTCCAAAATCTCATAAGGACCAATGAACTTAGGTGCTAGCTTACCTTTCTTCCTGAAATGTACTACCCTTTTGGTAGGTGACACCTTTAGATATACTTTGTATGCAACATCAAACACAAGTGGTTTTCTTTTCAAATCAACATAAGATGTCTGCTTGTCTTGAGCTGCCTTAACTCTTTGTTGTATGTTCCTGACTTGCTGACTCATCTCCTCTGTCAGTTCTGGTCCAATCATTGTTGGCTCTCCTAAATTAGTACAACACATTAGTGTTCTACATTTCCTTCCATATAATGCTTCGTATGGTGCCATTCCTATACTTGCATGAAAACAGTTACTATAGGAGAATTCAATTAAATGAGGTGTGTCAAACCATCAACCTTGATAATCCATTGCACACACCCTTATCATGACTTCTATTGTCTGGATAGTTCTTTTGTTTGTCCATTAGTCTGTGGATGATATGCAGTTCTAAGATTTAGCCTTGTACCCATGCTTTGTAGAAACTATTTCTAGAACCTGGAAATAAACCTACTATCTCTGTCAGAAATGATCTCAGCTGGCACTCCATGGTATCTTACAATATTTTTGATGTAGGCATCCACTAATTACTCCATTGACCATGTGTTCTTCATTGGTATCAACCTTGCAGTCTTAGTCAACCGGTCAACGTCTATCACCTAAATCTGATTCATGCCCCCTTTAGTGGTTTGTAATGCAACTATAAAATCCATAGATATCAAATCCCATTTCCAACCAGGTATATTTTAAGGGTCGTAACATATCTCTAGTTCTCTTGTGCTCAAACTTAACCTTTTAGCACGTCAGACACCTTGACACATGTTCAGCCACTTCCTTTTTCATGGTAGGCCACTAAAAATGTTTCTTAATGTCCGTGTACAATTTGTTTCCTCCAGGGTGCATGGAGTAAGTTGAGTTGTGAGCTTCCTTCATCAGCCTTTCTTTGATTTTATTACAGCTGCTTGGAACACACCACCTCCCATGGAATCTCAAATTGCCATCCTCATAAATCTCAAAATCAGTTGCTTCACCTCGTATCACCTTTTGTTTTATATCCTTGTTCTTATCATCTTCTTGTTGGTGCTCTAGAATTTCTTTGTAAATATCAAGGAATGCACGTAAATTGTTCAACGAATTTTTTTTTCAACTTCACCTAGTTTAACTACCTCAAGATTCAACCTCTGGAAATCTTTCACTAGCTCCTCCTATAGTATCTAGTTGGCTTGTTCTTCGTGGCTGTTCTTATGGCTTAAGGCATCATCCATAACATTGGCTTTGCCTTCGTGGTATATAATCTCTAAATAATAATCTTTGATGGGCTCTAGCCACCACCTTTGTCCTATATTCAATTCCTTTTGCCTGAAGATGTACTTTAAACTCTTGTGGTCAATGAACATCTTACACGACGTACCATACAGATAATACCTCCAGATTTTCAAAGCAAAAACTATAGCAGCCAATTCTAAGTCATGAGTAGGGTACCTTGTTTCATAATCTTTCAGTTACTTGGATGCATAAGCTATTACCTTTCCATGCTGCATTAGTACGCATCCTAAGCCATATTTGGATACATCACTGTAAACTTCAAATCCTTCGGTCCCACATGGTAACATAAGTACTGGTGCTGATGTCAATCTTGTCCTTCAGAACTTGAAATGCCTTCTCATAACTTTCATCCTATATGAAACTTACTACTTTCTTCATCAGGTTCGTGAGCAGTCTGGCGCTTTTTGAAAAATCCTTGACAAACTTCTAGTAGTAACAAGCTAGTCCAAGAAAACTTTAGACTTCCTTGACATTAGTTGGCCTTGACCAGTTCTTAATTTCTTGAATCTTTATTGGATCTATTAATATGCCTTCCTTGGAAATGATATGCCCAAGAAAAGACACTTCCTCGAGCCAGAACTCACATTTTGATAACTTGCCATATTACTTCTTTTCTCTTAGAATCTGTAAAACTTGTCAGAGATGATCCTCATGCTCTTCTTTCCTCTTAGAATATATCATGATGTCATTGATGAAAAGTACCAAAAACTTGTCAAGAAATGGACTGAAGACTGTTCATCAAATCCACGAATATTGTCAGTGCATTAGTTAAACCAAATGGCATAACTGTAAACTCGTAGTGACCATACCTCGTTCGAAAAGCAGTCTTTGCTATGTCTTTATCTGCTACTTTTATCTGATGGTAGCCTGACCTCAGACCTATTTTGGAAAACACTTTGGCACCTTGCAACTGATCAAATAAATCATCGATCCTTGGTAATGGACATTATTTCTTGATTGTGACTTGATTTAACTCCCTGTAGTCGATGCATAGGTCCATACTTCCATCTTTCTTTCTAACAAACAATAGTGGAGCTCCCCAATGCGATACACTTTGGCGGATATAGCCCTTGCTCAGTAACTCCTTTAGTTACTCCTTCAATTATTGTATTTCATTTAGTGTCATCTTGTACGGATGCTTCAAAATTGGTCCAGTACCCGGTACTAAATCGGTAGTAAACTCCACTTCACGGTCAGGTGGCATGCTTGGAATCTCCTCTGGAAAGACACCTGGAAAATCCCTTACAACTGTTATTTCTTTTGTTGTTGGTGTTGTCTTTTGTTTCGTTGTAGCACTATCATCTTCTTCTTGAACATAGCATAGGAATGCTTGGTGTCCCTTCCTCACATCCTTCCATAACTTTAATGCTGACACAACTCTTACCTTACTTCTTTTACCCTTGTTTAGGTATGATATTCTTTTCGCTCTTTTTTCCTCCAAATCACCTTTTGTTTTTCACAATCAATATGTGCCTTGTTTTTGCTCAACCAATCCATCCCCAAGATCACATCAAAATCTTTCAAATCAAACTCTACCACATCTACCCCAAACTCATTTCCCTCTATACATATCTTCACTCCCTCAATCTTTTTACCACACCTAACTATCTTTCCCAAAGGTGTAGACACACCATAATCAATCACAACTATTGGTGTAATTCCTATTCTCTTTATAAATCCAGAAGACATAAAAGAACACATTGCACCCGAATCAAATAATACTTTAGCGTTGGTACTATGGACTGGAAAATACCAGTTATAATATTTCCTTCTGCGTCTGCTTCAGCCTTGGTTAAAACATGAAATTTTTTCTTGTTTCTTGTAGCCTCCACTTTTGATTCTTTCTTTCTCCCTTCTGTTATTGCTTTCCCTGGTTACTTCCTTTGTCATTGTAATTCATCCTCTGACCCCCGCCTTGGTTGTTGTTGTTGTTGCTGTTGTTGATTCTGTTGTAGTAGTTCTAGTTATTTTCTTGTCCTTGACTTTGATTTCTGCTATTGCTTCCTCCACCACCACCGAACTGTTTCTTGCTACAGTCGAAGGACCTGTGTCCTAGTTCACCACATTTAAAACACCTCACCGATTTTCCTAAGCATTCAACTCTAGGGTGATCACTGTTACACACTTTACAGTAAAAGTGTCTATCCCTCTGGTCTTGATTAGTTATAAAAAGAACTTTACTCTGCGTAGTTTGACTTACCCCAAGGTATCTTGCCTACTTGTTGGTTACTGTCATACCTTGGCCTTTTATCTCGGTTCTCCCCACTTGATCCTGGTTCGAACCTTCTCTTTTGCTTACCCTGCACCTTCCTCCTTCTCTATTGTACTCTGTACAGGTTTGCTTCTTTACTGTACGCCTCTTGTAAAGTAGCAACGGGAACAACACTCAGTGTTTCTTGTAAACTCTACTTTAGACCTCCAGTAAAACGTTGAACTTTAGCAGCTTCATCGGGAACCATATTTGATACAAATCTTACTAAATCTATGAACTTAGAGTGGTACATCTTCAAATCATGTTGCAATTGCTTCAGCTTTGTAAACTCATGATATTTCTGCATGCGAAGATGCTCCGAATAAAATCTCTTTCTCATGGAAGCCTTGAGTGTTTCCCACCCGATATTTGGTTCTTCCTTTAATTTGTCCTACTCTATAGTCCACCACAGATCAGCCTCACCTTTGAAATAGTAAGCAGGCCCACTTACCCACTTGTATTCATAACAATTAACAATGTCAAAAATATTATCAAACTCTCTTATCTAATCTTCCAAAATCATTGGGTATTTTGCTCCTTGAAAGGTTCTAGGCTTCATTGCAGCAATTCTCCTGGACACATCTTTTGGAGCTTCTGCTCTTTCCTCCTGTTTCTCAAGAATTCTACCCATGCTAAGTGCTAAGTCTCTCAAGGTTTTGAGTTTGCCCCTATCAGCAACTCCTCTGGGTGCCTATCCATTCTGTACACACATCGGTTAGAAAATCCATGACAAACAAGTATTCAAACATCCACACATTATGTTAGTCAAACAACACACAAGAATCCCTTCCCTGGGCTTGTCAAAATTTTATATCTAGACTCTCATTCATTCTAGTATATTTAAGGCTCTAAGGCAAGTTGTTTCTAGGTTTCTAAGGTTCTAAGACTTTCTAAGACTAAACAGGGCTCTAATACCAAACTGTAACACCAACACTTCACTAAGGTAAAACCAACCCACTTATATTAACATTTTAAACATCACAGCGGAAACCTTATAAAACGTTTCCTTATGGGTGTTACCGTCACACCCACACATCTACTAAGGATGCTAAGGCTAAAAAATTATACCACCCCTATTCTAAAAATGGTTACATTCCTTATCTCATCTTCCCTTCAAAACCTAAGTGAACTATATACAAAAAGTTATATTGTTTTAAAAAAGAACTTAAGTAACTACTAGAAAAGAGAAAAACACTTCTTCACTTGATCAACCATCATGATCCTTATCCTAGCTTGTTTCGTAGCGGGATGCTAGATTAAATCTTTCAAAAAGGTCTTCTTGGTGATGAGAACTTTGACTCCTGTAACTACTCCCAGGTTGTTTACTAGATAGACATCTACAAAGTAGCTAAAGGTTGATTTGTCACCCTCCCACTTGACCATCCAAGTCTGATCAATCTGCAACCATAAAACCATACACAAAGAAAGGGGTCACAGGTAAATTCTGAAAAACTGAGTAATTCTTGTCAATACCTGTAAAATTTATTTTAGTTTATAAAACACTTTAATCTGCATAATAACACACAAGTAGATACAACAAGTCATACCACACAATAACCTTACCAAAATACAAGATATATACCAAGCAAGAAGTTACCACCACAATTTTCAGTCCAAATTAATTATTCCACCAATCCTCGGGCACACCGGTCTTTCGACAAAGGGCACTAAGAGCCTCAGCCACTTGGACAATTATTTCCACCTCACCCCATGTCATGAAGTATGCACACCCCCTATAGGTCATCATCCCATTGAGTAGATCATGATGGCTTGCCCACAATTCATAGGTAGTGGGAAAAATCGGTGTCTGGCCTCCGAGGGCTCATAACTTGTGTAACCAGATTCCATAGTGGGTACCAAGTGATTATGTTGCCCAACCACGTCCTTAACCTTAAAAAAATACAAAAAAACATACCAAGAAGTATCAAAGGACATAACCAAAATTAACCAAACAAAAACCAAGTTAAAGCACATACAAAACACCTTTAAAATACCTTAAAAACACATCCATGTTTAAGGTCTTACCTTTGTGTAACTTTGACCTAACTTTTTACCAGTTCAATACCAACATCGTATGAGTAATTAGCCCAGAAATTAAAGCAAGATACCTCTAAAAATATCTTTATAATTATAGTAGAGACCGTAAAGGTCTTAAAGCATGTTTTTAGGTCTTATCTTACCCTTATCTCATCAAAACTCAGCTGGTGAACTTACGCACGAACTGTAAAAATTGAAAGGTAATAATTAAACATCATTTTTAGGTTAAACCCCATGGAATTTTTTCACGAAAATCACACACCAAGCTGGCTCCAAGTTAAAGCACAAAAATCACAGAAATCGATATCAAGAATCTAAGGGTTGTTCACCAAGTTTCCCAGATCTTTTCAAGGCCTATTAAATAAATAAATCACCACTGAATAATATAATTTCACACCATGAAAATATTTAGAAGAGATACGTAACCTGAGCTGCCGAAAATAACTCAAACAGAAACTGTCGCCAAAATTGACACATAAGGAAAGAATGGTGGAGCTCAAGAACTACCTGGCATCTTCTTGCCATTTATTTTGTCCATGAATTAGGTAATTCAAAAATATAAAAGTGGAATCCAAGATCTTCCAATAATTCGCTTAGGAAAACCTTCAAAACTCCTCACTTCTTCATGACTTTAGCAATGCCTAGGTTCCTTGGCTTCTATTTTGAAGGTCTTGTTTGGATAGCTTATTCTACCTTGTAATTCGAGTTTTCTTGTGTTTATGGAGGTTGAATATGTAGATTGATGTGTGGTATAAACCCAGGTTGTGGCTTCTCTTCTATAGACAAATGAAAAAAGAATGTATACTAAGGTAAGACATATTAGGATGACACATCACCTAAAACCTTCTCTTCTCCCATTGGCTATGAGTTTGGCTGTGTTAAATAAAGAAACATAAGTGGTGGTGATGGAAAGGGTAGGTCGGCAAGGGGGCTGGCCATCATGGGCTGAAAACAAATCATAACATGAAATAAATGGCATTAAATGTGGTCAAAATCATAAGGCATGGTTTGGCTTTGCCTTGGCCATTTTTTACTAGTCCTGGTTTGGTAACATGTCCTACCAATGTGTAAGTGTAAATGGAAGTGAATACACTTCAGGTTATAGCTTATTTAAGGCCACTAAAGGGTATAAAAGGAATTAAGGTATTTTAAGTGTAATTAAGAAACATGTTGTAGTTCTTTGACTTAAAATCTAACCAATGACCTCATGACACCTCCTACTTGCTTGCTAGCTTGTGTGTATCCTAATGGACGACATGTTAACCAATCATTTCATGACACCTTGTGTAACGACCCCAAAACCACCCTGGTTGGGAGACTGTTACACGCCGCGCGCTTATTACCTAAGACACGCAAGGCTACACTATCGAAACCCCAAAACAGAAACTGATGCTCATATATTACCAGATAAACGATTACAAAATGTCTTTACAATACACAGGCGGAAGCCAAAATGAATTACAAAGCATATCCTAAATACAACTGGGCCCTAAGGCCAAACAAACTAAATACAAAACTCAAATGCCAAAACGAAAAGTAAGAGCTGAATCTCCAAGCACGAACTAAAACCTGCAAATCAGACGGAGATAGGGGTGAGCAAAACTATTGCTCAGCAGGTGATAAACTTCATCAGCTGAGCATGCTCAAAACATAATCTGAACATACATACTTATACATATACAGAAGCGCTTAGCCAGAGCGAAACCAGAGTCAAAGCGGAAGACTTTCAAATAGGCAGAAGTCTAAAACAGAAGAGGCTAAGCAGTGGTCAAAACATACACTTAATAGCAGAAGGTAAACTGAAGCTGAAAGCTTGACGAAATCAGAAGCTTAAGAAACTCAGAAGCTTAAACACAATCAGAAGCTTAGCAAAATCAGAAGCTTAGCAAAATCAGAAGCTTAGCAAAATCCGGAACTTATCAGAAGGCGGTAAGCACACAGCAGACCGTCTCAAATCAAATACAGATAGAGAGCAGACGAAGCAGAGCGCTTATAAAGCAGAAATACCCAGCAGACAGAAAGCACACAGCAGTCCATCGACGTTTGGAAACAGACAGAGCAGACAGAAACAGATCACTTAGTAAACCAGAGGCTTTCAGAAGACAGAAAGCACATAGCAGTCTGTCAGAAATCAGAAACAGATAGAGCTAACAGAAAACAGAACTCTTAACAATCAGAAGTGGGACACTAGCACCAAGCATAACACTCAGAAAGGGTCGAAGACCCATGGATCTAACAGATCCCTCGACAACGCAGAAATGACCCAAAGGCCAAAGGGTTCGTCAACCCCACAGAACAGATTGGGCATGACCCACACTCAGAATGACGTCTACATGGTATACCACGGAATAGCTCGACCCAGACATTCACGGCTCTGAAACAAAGTAACTAGGTCCCAAAACAGAGGCTTAATCCAAACAGATCGAAGCTTAATACAGAGCAGAGCGGAAGTCTTAACCAGATCAGAACAGAAAGCGAAAGCTTAGCAAAATCAGAGAAGGAGCTTACCAATGGAAAGCCTTAGCAAAACAGAAGTCGAACCCGATTAGTAAATACGAAAGCAAACTGAAGTCAAAGATTGGATCACATTTTCAGAGCAAATTAGGAATCAAAGGCTTATCAGAGACCCTAAAATCAGGAAACACTTAAACACATGCCAAAACAAATGAAAACAGATAGTACTCGGAAAGAGGAAACCAACGCCGCAAACGCCACTCAAAACGGAGCTCAAACGAAGAAGTTATGGTGAAAACAGAGGGGTGTCCGAACTTGTGTCCGGACGTCGAAGTTCGGACACAGGTCGAGACTCAGAAACCAGAGATTGTCAAATGTCCGAACTTGTATCCGGACATCAATGTTCGGACACAAGTCGAGTTGAAAACAAACAGGGAATTTCAGAGTGTCCGAACATAGAAGCTCGGACCGATGTTCGGACGGGTTCCACGGGAAAAAGTTACGCGGAGTGTCCGAACATCAATGTTCGGACTGATGTTCGGACATACCCCGAGTTTGAAAATACAAAAGCTCAAAACATGCTGTCCGAACTTCAAAGTTAGGTCAGAAGTTCGGACAGCACGAAATCAAAAGAACAAGGGCTACGAACAGATCAGAAAAATTATCCAAACTTCACCAAACCTTGCCAAAGAATTACCCACACCAAATCAGACATAAATACAGGAAAACCACGAGGTTTTAGCCACTCAAAACGCAAACACACTGCATTATATCTCACACACAAATCCAGGAACAATCCTTATAAATCCCAAATCAGCGGCACTCAGAATTTACAAAACAGAGGGAAATTTACAGATGTAGATTCACCATCGTCAAAGCAATACTTACATAACCAAAATACGCGAATCAAAACACTACCCACGGGGTTTTAACGCATTAGAAACGCAAATCAGAAATCACCCAAATCACCACAAATCAGAGTCAAATAAACATATGCGGAAACATTGACCGAAACCCCCGTGGGTGAACACACACAACTGAATCCATCTACCACCTACCTCACATCCGTAGCTAAGCCATCTCTGCGGACTCTACGAATCGCCTTCCCGAATCTCTAGTCAAATGATAATCCCTCAAATTGAACCGCTCCCAAAATACAAAATCAGAATTAGAAAAGAGAAGAGGAAGCCTTAATGGAGAAGAGAACCAATCTACAATCCAACCTGATTGACGACCGACGGACGAACACAATTCCATCTATAGACCTCCAGCGATTACAATTGAAAGAAATTGAAGAAGAGGATGAGCAAAGGGATGAGGGTTTGAGAGCGATGAAACTGTCGTGAATAGATGTCAGGAAAGTGGAAGGAGAGAAATAACGTGAATAGGAGTAGGAAGAGAGAAGGGAAATAAATTAAAGAATTAAGAAGTCCCTTCCTCAAGCTATGACAATAATATTTAAGGAATGTCATAAACACTCTAGTATAAGGTACAAATTAATCCGAACTCCCTTTGCGAATCAGAAGGAATATGATAAAATAAAAAAATCTGGGGCATAACAACATACCCCCCTTAAAAAGAATTTTGTCCTCGAAATTCGACGAAACCCAGAATACTAGCAGATGCACTTCCAGTGCAGGAACACTACAAACACGAACAAGGAGTTAACACTCAGAACAGAATGCACTGTTGATTGACTGACAGAAGGACCAGAAGAAGACCACTAATACATAGCTCCAAGGCACAGAAGGGAACACTCACAAGGCTAACACTCAGAATGCACTAGCTGATTGACTGACAGAAGGACAGACAGAAGAGTACTAACTCCTAGCTTTGTGGCACAGAAGGGAATGGTCACAAAGCTAACACTCAGAATACACACGCTGACTCACTGACAGAGGAAGCAAAGCAGATGATCACCAAAGCTTAGCGCAAGGCACAGAAAGAACACTCACTCATTTCAGAAGCTCCAACCTCGAAGAGCTAACACTCCAGTTTACTGGTCGACTTACTGACAGAAGAGGCGGAACAAAAGATCGATAACTCTCAGCCCAAAAGCACAGGAACTCTCTTAGAATTCGTCCTTACCCAAAGGACCAAGCACACTCAAAAGCCCACACCAGAACAACAATATAGAACACACAAGCCAAGCACATAAACCAAGCCCACAACTGAAGCACACATCACTGGCAAACCAGAACTCACCTTCGGTCATCCTTTTCCAAAGGACCCGACTCCCTCAGACCCAGACTCAGACTCAAACACAGCAAATACACTGGCAGACACTACGCTTCCGCTGTGCTACTCTGATAGTGGACAGCCACAGAGCAGACACACTCAACAGACTCCAGGCAGCAATCAAGTCACGTAACAGATAGCAGACAATTCACGCAGCAGGTAACACATCGCAGTTAGCAGGCAAGACACGGAAGCGTAGTCATGCAGACGACCACAAATCCCAACGAAAACCAAACCTGGCTCTGATACCACTAAATGTAATGACCCCAAAACCGCCCTGGTTGGGAGACCGTTACACGCCGCGCGCTTATTACCTAAGACACGCAAGGCTACACTATCGAAACCCCAAAACAGAAACTGATGCTCATATATTACCAGATAAACGATTACAAAATGTCTTTACAATACACAGGCGGAAGCCAAACTGAATTACAAAGCATATCCTAAATACAACTGGGCCCTAAGGCCAAACAAACTAAATATAAAACTCAAATGCCAAAACGAAAAGTAAGAGTTGAATCTCCAAGCACGAACTAAAACCAGCAAATCAGACGGAGATAGGGGTGAGCAAAACTATTGCTCAGCAGGTGATAAACTTCATCAGCTGAGCATGCTCAAAACATAATCTGAACATACATACTTATACATATACAGAAGCGCTTAGCCAGAGCGAAACCAAAGTCAAAGCGGAAGACTTTCAAATAGGCAGAAGTCTAAAACAGAAGAGGCTAAGCAGTGGTCAAAACATACACTTAATAGCAGAAGGTAAACTGAAGCTGAAAGCTTGACGAAATCAGAAGCTTAAGAAACTCAGAAGCTTAAACACAATTAGAAGCTTAGCAAAATCAGAAGCTTAGCAAAATCCAGAACTTATCAGAAGGCGGTAAGCACACAGCAGACCGTCTCAAATCAAATACAGATAGAGAGCAGATGAAGCAGAGCGCTTATAAAGCAGAAATACCCAGCAGACAGAAAGCACACAGCAGTCCGTCGACGTTTGGAAACAGACAGAGCAGACAGAAACAGATCACTTAGTAAACCAGAGGCTTTCAGAAGACAGAAAGCACATAGCAGTCTGTCAGAAATCAGAAACAGATAGAGCTAACAGAAAACAGAACTCTTAACAATCAGAAGTGGGACACTAGCACCAAGCATAACACTCAGAAAGGGTCGAAGACCCATGGATCTAACAGATCCCTCGACAACGCAGAAATGACCCGAAGGCCAAAGGGTTCGTCAACCCCACAGAACAGATTGGGCATGACCCACACTCAGAATGACGTCTACATGGTATACCACAGACTAGCTCGACCCAGCCATTCACGGCTCTGAAACAAAGTAACTAGGACCCAAAACAGAGGCTTAATCCAAACAGATCGAAGCTTAATACAGAGCAGAGCGGAAGTCTTAACCAGATCAGAACAGAAAGCGAAAGCTTAGCAAAATCAGAGAAGGAGCTTACCAATGGAAAGCCTTAGCAAAACAGAAGTCGAACCCGATTAGTAAATACGAAATCAAACAGAAGTCAAAGATTGGATCACATTTTCAGAGCAAATTAGGAATCAAAGGCTTATCAGAGACCCTAAAATCAGGAAACACTTAAACACATGCCAAAACACATGAAAACAGATAGTACTCGGAAAGAGGAAACCAACGCCGCAAACGCCACTCAAAACGGAGCTCA
Organism: Limonium bicolor; assembly: GCA_023374045.1. Taxonomy (NCBI): domain Eukaryota; kingdom Viridiplantae; phylum Streptophyta; class Magnoliopsida; order Caryophyllales; family Plumbaginaceae; genus Limonium; species Limonium bicolor. The sequence goes on from CM041782.1 coordinate 53,707,383, forward strand.
AACGAAGAAGTTATGGTGAAAATAGAGGGGTGTCCAAACTTGTGTCCGGACGTCGAAGTTCGGACACAGGTCGAGACTCAGAAACCAGAGATTGTCAAATGTCCGAACTTGTGTCCGGACATCAATGTTCGGACACAAGTCGAGTTGAAAACAGACAGGGAATTTCAGAGTGTCCGAACATAGAAGCTCGGACCGATGTTCGGACGGGTTCCACGGGAAAAAGTTACGCGGAGTGTCCGAACATTAATGTTCGGACTGATGTTCGGACATACCCCGAGTTTGAAAATACAAAAGCTCAAAACATGCTGTCCGAACTTCAAAGTTAGGACAGAAGTTCGGACAGCACGAAATCAGAAGAACAAGGGCTACGAACAGATCAGAAAAATTATCCAAACTTCACCAAACCATGCCAAAGAATTACCCACACCAAATCAGACATAAATACAGGAAAACCACGAGGTTTTAGCCACTCAAACGCAAACACACTGCATTAAATCTCACACAAATCCAAGAACAATCCTTATAAATCCCAAATCAGCGGCACTCCGAATTTACAAAACAGAGGGAAATTTACAGATGTAGATTCACCATCGTCAAAGCAATACTTACATAACCAAAATACGCGAATCAAAACACTACCCACGGGGTTTTAACGCATTAGAAACGCAAATCAGAAATCACCCAAATCACCACAAATCAGAGTCAAATAAACATATGTGGAAACATTGACCGAAACCCCCGGGTGAACACACACAACTGAATCCATCTACCACCTACCTCACATCCGTAGCTAAGCCATCTCTGCGGACTCTACGAATCGCCTTCCCGATCTCCAGTCAAATGATAATCCCTCGAATTGAACCGCTCCCAAAATACAAAATAAGAATTAGAAAAGAGAAGAGGAAGCCTTAATGGAGAAGAGGACCAATCTACAATCCAACCTGATTGACGACCGACGGATGAACACAATTCGATCTATAGACCTCCAGCGATTACAATTGAAAGAAATTGAAGAAGAGGATGAGCAAAGGGATGAGGGTTTGAGAGCGATGAAACTGTCGTGAATAGATGTCAGGAAAGTGGAAGGAGAGAAATAACGTGAATAGGAGTAGGAAGAGAGAAGGGAAATAAATTAAAGAATTAAGAAGTCCCTTCCCTAACAAATAAATTAATAAATGATAGAGCATGATATTTCTAATTCTCCTTCCTCAAGCTATGACAATAATATTTAAGGAATGTCATAAACACTCTAGTATAAGGTACAAATTAATCCGAACTCCCTTTGCGAATCAGAAGGAATATGATAAAATAAAAAAAAATTCTGGGGCATAACACCTTGTGCTCTTGACACCTCATGCTTAGGTTAACTAGGATGCCACCTCATGCTTACTACCCACTAGGTCACCACCTTGTTCTTACCTCAACTAGGTTTCCACCTCATGCTTAATAAGCTACTTAAGGTTTTTTTAGGGAGAAAATTGATTATGAAGGTGTAAAACCTACTATAGGGGCATTTCCGGCTACTAGTGTTTTATCGAGTCTCCTAGAATTTTCCAAGGTATTCCTTCTCTAGTTAGTAGGGTTTCCTATGGCTTTATTAAGTTTCCAAGGCCTTCCTAGGGTTTTTAAAACCATTTCTATGATTTTTGGGACTTTTGGGACTTTCGGGAACTAGGGATTCTAGTAATTCTAGGACTTCCTAGAATTAGGGTTTCCAGGACTTCCGGGACTTTTGGGTTTCCTCATAACTTGGGGTATTTTAGTTGTCATGATAGTGCCTATATTGGGGTGAGTACCTTGCACCCCTCCTATACTGGTCCTTCTAGTTGCTGGTATATCCCTGTTTATTTATGTGGCCTTTCTTCCTTCTCTATGTTACACTATCTCTAGCTCTACTGGATGTTGAATAGAATCTACGCTCTCTCCACAGACTTTCTGGTTTCAGTTGTGAGGCTGTGCTGGTGTCTGTTGGGTCATGTTGTGAAGGGAATGTTTGTTTTCGTGGAGTTTTGTATGTTAAGTTTTGAGGTTGTTTGTGGAGTTTGTATTGCGGTTTAGGTTTTTCAAGTGGTGTTTCAGTTGTGTTTTGGTGTTTCTATGATGGTTTTCAGGGTGAGGGAGTGGGTTTCACATTAGTCGGGGATAAGGGAATTTGGAGGATTTAGGAAGAGGAGAGAGCGTGCCAATAAGAGCAATATTGTATTGCTCCTATAAAAGTATATCAATCAGTATAACTATTATAATTTACCTCCTTCGATATGTACCTTTGTCATGCAACAAACCAATAAAGACAGCCTCTAAGTTGCCTTTATAAATATAATTCAATGGGGACACTTTTAGAATTTTGCTTCAATATTATTTGTGGTGTACACTAATTAACAGGGTAATTTATGGGAATTGCCTTGTTTGTTATATTAATGGATGGGATATTATGTTTTACTTTTTTGTAATCAAAAGAGGTGACATAGAACATATTTGTTAACGTAAACTATATGGAAATCAACAATAGTCGCCTTGAGCTAAAACTAATTTACAACTAATGGAGGTTGTGAGTCATGATTTTTAACTTTAATATTTAGGATCAGTTTAAGTTTATAGGCCCTGGGTACATCTTTTAACTAAGTTTAATTTATCAAGTTATATGACCTAAACTTTTTAATCTTAACTAACTTATGTTACTAATGTTTAACCTGTTAAACTAAAATGTTAGAGATTTGGGTCTAAATAATTGATATAAAACTTAAATGTCTCAAATACTTTAAATAATTTTAACACTTATTTTGAGTTATACAATTTCTATGTTTTATAATTTTTTAGCTAATTCTGGTTATTAAGGTATTGTTCGATAACAACCGATATGCCTTTTAAAAAAGTGCAGGACATGTGTCTTATTCTAATAGATCCTATCTGTAATCATGGTAGACATGGTCAACTTACATTAGTTAACAACAACTAAATTTATGTTAAAGCTACAAATATTGCTTTTGGATAATGAGCTAGAAATAATTGACCTAAACAGCACCTAAGTTAGAATATATACAGTTCAAGCAACAAACCAAGAACAGGAATCAACCAACCAACCAAGAGTAAAAAATTACCGTTGCCTGCTTCTACGCGCCACACGCGCGCGATCTCCCCTCTCCTTCGTTTCCAGTTTGTCGCCCCCGTCTTCCTCCTTCAACCCTCGCCGGCGCCGCTCTCCCCATCCTTGCAGGTCTGGTTGTGCCTTCTCCCTGAGCTCTTGGTGGTCCCGCCGCCGGTTGGGCTCTCGCCTGGCTGTGCTGGCTCCCACCCGGGGTGCTTCCCCCCCTGTCATTCCCTCCTACTAGCAGTTCCCCGCTGCTGCAGATGGGCAGGCGCCGCCCCTCTACTAGGGCCACCTCTCTGCCGCCCACTTCGCCTGACCCTGCTCCCTCTCCAGCCGCGACGCTTCCCCTCCTTCCTCTACCTCGCCCGTCCCTGCTTCTGGTCTAGTAGAGGGTGAGACCTCTTTTGCTGAGTCGGATGGTGTTGCTGCCCAGGTGGCTTTGGTTCCTAGTTTCCAGGCTGGCGAGTTCTCTGCTCCAGGCGCCACTGGTGGGTCTTCTCCGGTCATGGATGGCGCTCTGGCTATGCGGTCGTCCTCTGATCCAGACGGGGGTGCAGACTCAGCGAGCCCTGCTCCAGTCTCTGCTGTTGACAGGGGGTTAATTGTTAGCGGATGCCCAAATCACGCTTCGGTAGTCCACCAGACTGTTGACCAGAGCGCTTGCCCTGCTACGTCTGCAGTCGTAGCTCAGAATTCGTCCTCTGCTCTGCTAAGAGACGCGGTTGTTGACCAACAAGTTTCTGGTGCTGATTTGGATGTGGGTCGTGATTTGGTTGCGGGTCGTGATTTGGTTGCGGGTCGTGATAATAGCTTGGCTGATCAACCTGTTCTCGTTTCTAGCTCTGCCATCTTGCGGGACCCTGCGCCCCAATTTATCATTCATAGTAATGGTGCTGCCCAACCGGCTCCTCTAGGGGCCCCTGGCCTCGCTCTCGTAGTGGACCTCTCAGGCCCTCCGGCTGATTTGGCTCTCCAGGAATATCTCAGTCGCCCGGATCCCCAGCCTGTGGGTGGACAGCCCCTTCCCAGTTCGGTCCTAGCCCCAAAAGCAGTCAACCCTCCTATTGCATTGCGATCGGCTAAATTTCCGGCCTCAGGTAAGTCCGCTAACCATTCCTTTCTAGATATGCTGCTTGCTAAACAACGATCTAGTTCTGGATTGTCTCTGCAAATAGATGAATTAGATATGCCTAAATCTGAGTGCTCATATGTTTCGATTGAGGAGGATGACATATCCTCAGAAATTGATTATTGGAAAAATTCGCTAGTGGGCCACATTTGAGGGAAAAATTTTGAATTCAATATAGTTAAAGAATTTGTGAAGAGGGCCTGGAACTTTGTGGCCACTCCCTAAATCCTCCTACATGAGGAAGGCTGGTTTCTGTTCCGGTCTGACAACCAAGAGAACCTTCAGCTGGTCTTGAGCAAGGGCCCCTGGCTTCTAAACTCCTCTCCCCTAGTCCTCAAGAAATGGTCCCCTGATTTCTCTTTCAACCCCAAAGATCTCAATCGTATCCCAGTCTGGGTCTAATTTCTTAGGCTCTCTATTAGCCTCTGGTCTTAATCCAGTCTTCGGAAGATCTGTTCCAGAATTGGGCTTCCTCTGCACACAGATCAATCTACTGCTCTCAAGTCTAGTATCTCCTTCGCAAGAGTGCTTATTGAGGTCGATTTCAGTAAGGAAATTGTGAGAGAAATTGAAATTCGTTCCCCTTCCGGTACCCTGTTCCAACCAATTGTCTATGAATGGGAGCCAATCTCCTGTGCTTCTTGCGACCAGTTAGGCCACTCCTCTGTGCGCTGTCCTAGAGATACAACCTCTGGTGCCAAGCCTCGCGCTTCTCCCAAGCCCCGTGGGCCGTTGCCCACCCCCATTGCTCTGCCTATCCTCCCCACTCCCGCTTCTGGCCCTTTGCTCCCCCCTCCTTCCCTCCCCACTTGTTTGCCCTCTCCTACCCCTATTCTTCCTTGCCCCATCCCTCCCCCTTCGGCTGAACCTTCCCCCACCAACCTCGACCGTAATCCTAGCTCCCCCTGTCCTCGTTCCCTCTATTGTCCCAAGGCCCTCCCCAGAGGGCCCTATGCTGATGTCACCCTCCCTTCAATTAGTGCTAGATCCCCCTATTGACCAGTGGAGCATTGTCCCCCAGAAGGATTCTAGGAAATCTAAGCCCAAACCCCCCTTGGTTGAGGACTTCTCCCTCCAGCTCGTGAACTCTTTCTCCGCGATTGCTCAGGGTGTTGCTCTTATTGCCCCCCCCCCCCCCCCCCCCCCCCCCCCCTCCCCCTCACCCCCCTCCCCCCCCCCCCCCCCTTTTGAATATTGCAATCTGGAATGTCAGGGGGTGTAATGACCACTCCAAAATACATGAGATAAAAAATTTTGTTCAGCTTCATAAGCCTTGTGTCTTTTGTCTTCTGGAAACCCATATATCGGACTTGAATCATCTCCCTATCGTGTCGCTTCTTCCCCTCTTGGTCTCTTATTCATAACTATGCAGCCCACCCCAATGGGCGCATCTGGATCCTCTTTAACCCCTCTCTCATCTCCCTCTCTCAAGTCCACCAATCCTCTTAAATGATCTCCTGCAAGGCCAGACTTGGTGCTACCTCGTTCACCCTTTCAGTGGTCTATGGGAGTAACATCCCCACTCTCAGATCCCTCCTCTAGGAGGAGATCACCAACCTTGGCATCTCGACTACAGGCCCATGGGTGGTGGCAGGAGATTTTAATAGTATTCTCTACTCCCAGGATAGACTTAGTGCTAGGCCCCCCCTCTCATAGAGATCTTCGTGAGTTTGCATCCTGTGTTGCTATTAATGAGCTGCAGGATCTCTGCTACTATGGTCAATTCTACACTTGGTCGAATAATCAACTCTACCATAGTAGAGTCATGGGGAAAATTGATCGGGTCCTTGTCAACGAGGACTAGATTTTGGCTCTCCCCACTAGCTTTGCTTCCTTTCTGCCCCCGCTTATTTCGGACCATAGCCCCATGATCATCACGATGCCCCAAGCCTCCCCCAATAAAAGAAGCTTCAAATTCCTCAATATCTAGACTAAGGACCCCTCCTTTCTCCCCCTTGTCCGGGAAGCGTGGAGTATTCCTGTTGTTGGTAGTCGTCTCTACAACGTTGTTTGTCGTCTGCGTCACTTAAAAAAGGATCTCTATGCTCTCCATAAATCTGAATTCAGCTCCCTCGCTGCTAAAGCCCAACTTATCCGGAACGAGCTAAGCGATGTGCAAGGCGCGATCGACCGCGACCCTTGTAATTCGTCTCTTATTTTCAAGGAAAAATCTCTTAGACATTCCCTGTTGAAAAGGAACCATCAGGAAATCCTCTTCCTGCGGCAGCTATCAAAAATCCGATGGCTCAAATTTGCTGACTCCAACACCGGCTTTTATCATAGAGCCATTAAGTCTAGAAAGAACAAGAACTGCATTTCCTCCATTAGCGACGATCTGGGGGAGGTGGTTAGGGACCCTGACCATATTAGAGATATTCTGGTGCAGCACTTCAAGAATAGACTTGGCACTAGAAACACCCTCTCCAAAACTTTCCAGGACCTCAACCTGGATACCACTAGAACTCTGTGCCAGGACAGATGGGCTCACTTTACTCGGTCTGTTGACAACCAAGATATCAAAGAGGCCCTGTTAACCATTGGGGATGACAAGGCTCCAGGTCCAGACGGCTACACAGCCAAATTCTTTAAAGTTGTCTGGGATGTCATAGGAGACGAGGTCTGCAAGGCTATAAAAGGCTTCTTCCACAGTGGTTGGCTCCTTCGTGAGATTAACTCCACTCTCATTACCCTTATTCCCAAAACTGAGGCTGCCTCCTCCCCTGGGGACTACAGGCCCATCTCCTGTTGCAATACTCTCTACAAAATCATTAGCAAGATCCTGGCCGATAGGCTCAAGGACTCCCTGTCGTCGCTTATTAGCCCTTGTCAAGGTGCCTTCATCAAAGGCCGCCTTATATCGGACAATATCCAGCTTTGTTCCTCTCTTATGAAACACTATCAAAGGGCCCATGTTTCGCCCCGGTGCATGATGAAGATGGACATCAGTAAAGCTTTTGACTCTGTGGACTGGATCTTTCTCCAGGACTCCCTTCGGTTCATGAATTTTCCCCCGATCTTCATTGGCTGGATCATGCAGTGTGTTACCACCACTTCTTTCTCAATCAATATCAATGGTTCCCCCTCGGGCTTCTTCCCAGGGCAGCGTGGACTAAGACAAGGGGACCCCCTCTCCCCATACCTATTTGCGGTGGCTATGGACATGCTCTCCCGTCTGCTTGACCAACTCTACCTCTCCCCCTCATTTCATTACCACCCCACTTGTAGATCCCTTCGCCTCAACCACCTCTTCTTCGCGGACGACGCGCTGCTTTTCTGTAGAGGGGACCAGTCCTCTGTATCGCAGATGATCAACAAAATCAACCTCTTCTCGGATGCCTCTGGTCTCCGATTAAACCCTTCCAAATCAGACATTTTCCTAGGGGGGTAACCCAGGCCAATGCTAATCTGATTATCCGTTATACTGGCTTTAACTTAGGCTCCTTCCTGTTTTGCTACTTAGGCATACCTATCACCACTAGGAAGCCTAGAACCGCTGATTTCAACCCTTTGTTAGACAACATCAACCATGCCATCTCTTCCTGGCAGGGGAAATCCCTTTCTTTCGCTGGTCGGCTCTCCCTCATCCAAAGTACCCTCTATGGCATTATAGGCTTTTGGGCGGCCTGTATCAGCCTCCCTAAGAATATTATCATGCTCATCACTAAGAGGCTCCGTTCTTTCCTCTGGGCCGGGGATTCCAACTCTAAAGCTACCCCGGCTGTCGCTTGGAGCCCCATTTCCATGAGCAAGCGCAATGGGGGGCTGGGTCTTAAAGATATCCACAAATGGAATATGTGTTTCTTACTCAAAATCATCGCCTCTATTATTAGCAACCCGGAGCGGCTATAGATCCAGTGGATTCATAATCGCTTCTTGGTTCGGGGTAACATCTGGATGACAAAGATTAAGGGGGATGACCCTTGGTCTTGGAAATCCACCATTCAGGCTAGGGATTGGTGGATCTCGCAATGTGGCTCCATTGATGATGCTGCCTCTCTCATGCATTCCTACCCCTTTCCTTCCCGGGTCAGCAAGTTTTATAATGACGCCCTCAACTCCGCCATCCCATTTGCCCGGTACAACATCTGCTGGAGATCCTGGTCTTCTCCCAAGACCAAATTCATCCTTTGGGTCGCCCTCAAAGGCAGGCTGAAAACAACTGATAAACTCCAATCTTGGGGAATTTGCCTTGCTAACCGTTGTTGGCTCTGTGAGGTTGCTCCAGAGACTTGTCTCCATCTATTCTTTGAATGCAGGTACTCTCGCAAAATTTAGTGGAACTTATGTGATTGGCTCGGACTCCCTACGAACAGAACTAGCTTGCGAAGCTGCTCAACGTGGATCATCCGTTATTGCAAAGAGAACCGTCCAAGAGATTTGGTTAGAAGAGCAGTCGTGGCCACCACGGTCTACTACATTTGGATAGAGAGGTGCAAACGTGCTATGGCGAATCAATCAAAGGATCCTGCTCTTATCATCGCCAACATCAAACGTGCTATCAAGGCTGTCATTGAAACAAAGATAAGAGACACTATTAGGGATTTTGAATGGTTAGAGAGGGTCTTGAGCTCATAGGTCCCCTTGATTATGTATTTTCCCCTCTCCTTTTGACCCTTTTGGTAGGCTCCATGCCGTTTTTGTAACACCCTCAAACACTAGCCTAGGAGTTAGGGGTATTACACTCCGCGTATTATTACATAATAACGCAAGGCTCTAATAAATGAACTTAAACAGATAATCAAACAAGGCCCAAAACGAATACTTGAATAAAGTATAATCAAAGTGATGTCATAACATCCCAAAAGTCATTACAAAACCCACCAAATGAATATCAAAAGCGGAAGCTATCTAAAGAGGCCCAAAGGCTCAAAGTCAAATACAAATGTCTCAAAAGAATTCAAATAACGAAACAAACTAAGCTCCAGAGCTGAGCAAGTGACCTGCCGATCAATCTGCAATGTTAGATAGAGTAGGGGAATGAGCAAACAACTATGCCCAGTAGATGATCAACTTCATCAACCAGCATGCTCAAAACATTTTAAGAATATTAACAAAATAGAAGGAGTCGCAAGGAGTCCATAATCATGTCAGAAAATAGAAGCAGAAGTCCACTCAATAAAGGACCCAACAGAGTCAGAAGCAGACGGAATCAGAAAACAGAGCGGGACACTAGTTGATCATGGCATACAGACAGAACGAGCAACCAGCTCGTGAACAGAACGAGGAAACCTCACTCGTAAACAAAACAGATGAAACACCTATGAACAGAACGGGGAACATCATCCGTGAACAGAAGGATCCTACATAGCGCGCTACGAGACAGCGAGACCAGCCATCCAAAGGTTCAGATACAGAGATAACTAGGTCCCAAAACAGAAGCTTGAAACAATTAAGCATATGTGCACCAAAGGCACCAGAAAGCACATAAGTAGCTTGGAAATCATAAGGGGAATCCAACCCCACAAACGGAAGTCAAAACGGAGCTCAAACGAGCAAGTTACGGTCAAAACAGAAGCTCGTCCGAACTTATGTCCGGACATCAATGTTCGGACACAAGTCGTACCTTAAAACAGAAACAGAAACAGAGGTCCGAACATCAAAGCTCGGACTGATGTTCGGACGCTTTTCGGAAAACAGATACGTGTAGAGTCCGAGCTTGTGTCCGGACATCAATGTTCGGACACAAGTCGAAGCAAAATCAGAAGAATGAGAACAGTGTGTCCGAACTTCTGTCCGGACTTACAAGTTCGGACACCATTCAAGACTTGTAAGTCGGACTCGTCCTCGCACCCCGTCCGAACATCGAAGCTCGGATGGAAGTTCGGACACGTCAAAAAGTTCAGAACTTCAAAACGCAGAAGGGCATGTCCGAACTTCCAAGGTCGGACGGAAGTTCGGACGCGCCGAAAAACTCAGAAACAGAGGCGATTTTTACACAAACAGAGGCACCAAAACAATGTCAAAACATTATGAGTTTGCAGAAAAAAACCTTGGGGGTTTGTAAGAGTTAAAACGGCATTAAACAGACAGTTCACAATCACAATTTCAAGACAAAACACAACTCGAATCAGAACCGGAACGAAACTCCCCAAGGCTGAACACACAAGCCGAATCCATAAGCCACCTACCTCGATAATCAGCAGACGGAAACCAATCTGAACAGCAGAGCCAACCGATGCAAAATCCCGGAATGCAACCCAGCAATGCAGACCAACAATGCAATTCCGAACACTGAACAACCACAATCGCAGAACAATGCCAATTCAGAAACGTAACCCCTAAACCCCGAGACTGAAACGCAGAACATAATCGCAACCCTTACCTGAATCTGACCACAAGGCAGCGGATTCGCAGATGACGCCAACAGCAGAAGAGAATTGATAGAGTGCAAGAACCAACGCTGAACCACAATCAAATTGTAGAGGAAATCAGAACGAGGAGAATACCGGAACCAAAGGATTAAAGAAAGAAGAATTTGTCACGCCTACCTCGAATGAACCAGCAATTCGCAACGGCGGAGTAATCCACAGTAGCACTTGGATAGCAAAACAACGTCAAAGGAGCCTAGACTGAACGAGAAGAGAAGCGGCGCTGAGAGAGAAGAGAGAGGGAGAACGATCTGATCGTGGTGTGGAGCGTGAGGATTAATTAACAAAAGAGTTAATTAATGCTTACCAAAATTCATCAGGAGGAAAGGTCCACTTCGCCCCTCAACTTTAATCCAAAGGACACCCATGTCCTGAATATGCAAACCAATCTTAAAATTACAACGCGACGAAATAAAATCTGTAACGAACTTATGGATTATAACATCACCTCCCCCTTAAAAGAATTTTGTCCTTGAAATTAAAACGTACCTACTGCTCGAAGAGGGCGGGAAACTTAGAACGCACTTCGCTTTCGACCTCCCAGGTCGCCTCTTCCTCTGACTGACCCGACCACTGCACCTTCACCAAGGGCATGGTCTTACTCCTGAGCTTACGAACATCTCGGGCTAAAATCCTCGAAGGAACTGCCTCGAACGTGAAGTCCTCCCTCAACTGAAGCGGACTGAAGTCAATCACATGCGACGGGTCCGGAATATACTTCCTCAGCATAGACATATGGAAGACACTGTGAACTCCAGCCAACGACGGTGGCAAAGCTAAACGATAGGCAACCGGTCCGATCCTCTCCAGGATCTCAAAAGGACCCACAAAGCGAGGGCTAAGCTTGCCTCTCTTCCCAAACCGAACAACTCCTCGAACTGGAGAAACCTTCAGATACACATGGTCGCCCACCTCAAACTCTAGAGGTCGTCTCCTCTGATCGGCGTAGCTCTTCTGACGACTCTGAGCCACAAGCAAGCGCTCTCTAATAGACTGAATTTTGCTCACAGCATCCTGAACTAAGTCCGGACCAATAACTGCTCTCTCCTTCAGATCATCCCAACAGATGGGTGATCTGCACCTCCTGCCATACAAAGCCTCAAACGGGGCCATCCCGATACTAGTCTGGAAGCTATTATTGTAAGCGAACTCTATCAGCGCCACGTGCTGATCCTAGCTGCCTCCAAAGTCAAGCACACATGCTCTGAGCATGTCCTCCAGGACCTGATTCGTCCTCTCTGTCTGACCATCTGACTGAGGATGATACGCTAAACTGAAAGACAACTTCGTCCCCATAGCCTGATGCAAACTCTGCCAGAATCTGGATACAAAGCGTGGGTCTCTGTCAGACACGATAGAAGCAGGAACTCCATGAAGGCGCACTATCTCATCCATATACAACTGCGCCAGGCGATGCAAACTGAAAGTCTTCCTGACAGGCAAGAAATGAGCACTCTTCGTGAGTCTGTCCACTATCACCCAAACTGCATCAAAACCCCTCAGAGTCTTAGGAAGTACCATAACAAAGTCCATACCGACGCTCTCCCACTTCCACTCCGGAACGGGAAGAGGCTGAAGCAAACCAGCTGGTCTCTGATGCTCGGCTTTGACCTGCTGACAGGTCCTACATCTGGATACAAAGTCAGAAATATCCCTCTTCATGTTACTCCACCAGAACGTCTCTCGAAGATCCCGGTACATCTTCACATCACCTGGGTGTACCGAGTACGGGGCTCCATGAGCCTCCTGCATGATCTCACGTCTCAAAGCGTCGTCTGCCGGCACACAAACACGGTCTCTGAACCTCAAGCAGCCATCCTCTGAAACTCTGAACTCAGACTCCTGACCGGAAGAGATACTCTCTCTGATCTTACACAAACCGACATCGAGCTCCTGACTGGCCTTGATCCGGTCGATCAAGGTAGGCTGAATCTGCAATGCTGCTAACATCCCAGATCTCTCTGGACGGACGACCCAGATACCCATACACTGCAACTCGAGAGCAGACCTCTGCACCCCAGACAAAGCATAAACGGCCCCAGACGGACCCCTCCTACTGAGCGCATCAGCAACCACATTCGCCCTACCCGGATGGTAGAGGATCTCCAGATCATAATCGTGTAGCAACTCTAGCCACCTCCTCTGCCTCAAGTTCAACTCCTTCTGAGTGAACAGATACTTGAGGCTCTTGTGGTCTGTATACACCTTACACGCTGCTCCATACAGGTAGTGCCTCCAAATCTTTAACGCAAAGACCACAGCAGCCAGCTCCAGGTCGTGGGTCGGATAGTTCTTCTCATATGGCTTCAACTGACAAGAGCCATATGCTACTACCTTCCCATGCTGCATCAGAACACACCCAAGTCCCTTATGGGACGCATCGCAGAAAACCTCTAGTCTGTCACTACCCTCTAGAAGGGTCAGAATCGGCGCAGACGTCAACCTCTTCTTCAGCTCCTGAAAGCACTGCACACAGGCCTTGCTCCACTCAAACTTCACATCCTTCTACAGCAGACGAGTCAAAGGAATCACGAGCTTGGAGAAGCCCTCCATGAACTTACGATAGTAGCCCGCTAGTCCAAGGAAGCTACGAATCTCTCCAACATTAGTAGGCCTGGCCCACTCAGTAATAGCTCTAATCTTCTTCGGATCTACGGAGATACCATCCTTGGAGACAACGTGTCTGAAATACCCCAAACCTAGCTATGTTATTTAAACATTTAAATATGGTATATTAAGACTAAGAAGAGTCTTAGGAGCATTAGTAAACAAACTTAAACGATAGAAAACACAAAATGTGCTTTAAGGTCAATAAGAGCCAAAACGTGCTCTAAGCTTGGGATAAGCTTGGTTAAGACCTAATGAACTTACCAAGACCTCATTTATATACTAATTAACATATTAAACCAATTACCAAAGAAAACCAAGCTTGAAAACAAGTTAAAACACAAAATGTGCTTTAAGAAGTCTTAAAGCACATTTTTGAAAAATTGTCTTGTAAATGAGTTTTGAGTGGCTAAATGTCCATCATTACTCTTAAATATATGTGTACTATATAGTATCACATTTGGATGTCTATATCAATGGGAAATCAAAATTTCACTTCTATGTGCCTTGTTTTCATGAATAGTGATTTTAATAAGCTATTTTGTAACATATGTTGTATTAAGTAATTAAATGTTCAACAAAGACTAAAATACCCTCATATTACTATTGGGGGCCGGTTTTTAAGGGTGGTGACTCACCACTCTTGTTAGCTCATTAGTTAAATAAAGATGACAAGTTAAGTACTATTTACTTTACTTTATTAACAAATATCTTCAAAAGCAACTTACCTTCTTCATTTCTTTCATGTTCCCACCGTCTCCAACTCCATCTCCTTCCTTCTTGCTCTCATTTTCAGACAAGCTACAGCACCACCATCATTTCACCACCTTTGACCATCAATAATTCATAGCTCACTTAACCAAATCAAATTCTAAGACCACCATCTTCTTCCTCTCATCAAGCTCTTCATTCCTATCTTCTCAAAACTTCAAGAGCCCCATTTTGGTGCCATGGAGTTCCACCATTGAAGGAGCTTGAGCTTGTATTTCTACATATTATTGCTCTCCTTTGCTTCTAGTAAGGAATCTCAAAGAAAAATCAAGTTTCTTCCATATTTTTACCTTGACCGAAAATGCACATTAATGGTGCTCTTTGTGTGACTTTGTTCTAGCTTCATTCCAACCTTTCATGGACTAGGTGGAGTCCTCTCTTCATAGATATTCAAACTCTCTTCAAAGATCAAGGTAAAACAACTACATTAATGTTTTTGAAACAATGTAAAATTAGGGTTTACAATGAGATGAAGCTTAAAGCTTGAATACTCATTATGATGTTTGTATATTGTTTAGAACTTGACAAGGAATCAAATACCTTACCGGTTTTATAAGGAAACAAGAAAGAAGTTTGTTTGGAAAAGAGGTAAACATACTAACCTAATGTGGTTTAATGCCTTAGGAGAAAATGAGCTTATTTTGCTTATTAAAAGTACTTAAGGAGCGAATGGTGAATGACCTAGTAAATGTTCTCAAGGAGACTAGTAAAAGAACATATGTCTTGTTGTATGTATTTGCAGGTCAAAGGCATATATATTGTGGAAATTCAGTGTTTATGATTTAAGCACTTTAAGGGCCTAAGAGTCATGCATTTTTAGGGCCTAAGTGCCATGCAATTTAAGTTATGCATTATATTTTAATGTAGTGAGATTTGAGTGAGGTTTTGTGTATGAGAGTGTTCTTGGTGTTCTTAGTGTTCTTGGGTGTTTAATGGTGAAAACAAAGTGCTTTGGTGTAACAAAATGCTAGGAGAACCTATATCGAAATTTAGGAAATGCATAAGGAGTTCAAGATGTTTTAAAGGAATTTTGATGAACTAGGAAGTTTTCTAGAGTGTAATAAGGACGTAGGCATGATCTTGAGGTTTTAGTATGTACCAAAGTCATTTTGGACTTAGGAAAAGACTTAGGCAAACTTTGGTAAATTGAGGAGAAAGTGTAAGCTTGGAAAAGGAATTGTAAGAATGACATAAGGAGTTTTGATTTGTAAGAAAGGATGTTTGGATGATGATGTTTGTGTGGGAGATATGTCTTGGTATAATAGTTAGAATAGGCATGAAACATCACTTAGGAACCTAGGGAGTAGATACTATAAGTGTTGGAGGCTTTGGAGAAATTTGGCTAAGTGTTTGAAGGCTTGGAAATTGAGCATTTTGCCTTGTCCGAACTTCCGTCCGGACATGGAAGTTCGGACAGGCTCTGTTGGGTAAGAATTTTGCACACTCGAACTGTGTCCGAACTTGGTAAGTCCGGACACATGTTCGGACGCATGGATTTCCGCATTAAGAGATTCTCGACTCACGTCCGAACTTCCGAAGTCCGGACACAAGTTCGGACGTGTGTCTGTTTTCAGTTCAAAGTCACGGCTTGCGTCCGAACTTGGAGGTTCGGACACAAGTTCGGACAGGCCACTGCATGGACCAAAATTGTTGTTTTAAGTGGGGAAATGATGTCTAAAAAAATGGTAATTAACTAGTAAAGATGGTGTGAGGTTAATTAAGACATGTTAGGAGTGTTATAATGGTAATTAAAATGGTGAAGAGTTATAACAAGTGTGAAAATAAAATAAAATAGATATGTGAAGTAACAAGTTAACAATGGATTAGTGCGTTAATTAACAGACGTTACTAATGTGTTTAGGATTCTCTCAAGGTGGAAACGAATCGAGGCAAGGACCAAGGTATGGTTTTCTTGCAGTCTGTTGCCTACCGGTTTACACCGGCTTGTGTGTTGTTTGTTTTCTGGTGTTTATGACTTTATAAGATTAAACCATGTAAAGAGTTTACAGTTGTTAAATATTATTATGTTGATAAGTATGACTCTCTCTTCCCTTGTGTGTGTCTAACAAGACTTGACCTATTATTGTGAATTGTGTATTGAGTTCAATAATGAACTGCTAACAAGTGCTAACGGGGGAAGTGAGGAGTCCGGTCTGTTCCGGCCACACGTGTGAGTATGGGAGTCGATGTCATAACCGGTTCGATTCTCTTTGTATGTTATGGTTGTTTTCCAATTTGGTTTCCAACCTTCCCTTTAGCTTAACCAAGGCTATTTTACTGACTCACGTCGGGCCACAGGGGCATACTATGTGTTATTTCGGTGGGCTTGGATCACTATATCCGACGCACCTTGTGTTAAGTTATCCGTTCAATCTAACAGGACGGTAACGAGTTATGTAACGAGCTTAGCATGAGCATGGCAACCTTCTCTAGGCTCTCAATGGGGACTAACTGTGTTGGTTCTCTTCCTAAAAGGAATTGTTCTTGTGTGATGTGTGTGATGTTGTGTACAATACTCATGTTACGATATATATATATATGTATAAGTTGTGTGTTTTAAAATGAATGCCATGCCATCATGACAATTAGTTTGCGCGCATCCCGGTAGCCGATGGGCTGCGCGTTAACCATACCAGCCAAGGGTTGCTGACCCCCTTGGGGGATCCATATTTCTTTTACTGCAGGATGAGGATCGAAGAAGCGGAGTGTCTTTAGATCCTAGGATGCAGGTTTACTTTTGAATACTTTTGGATGTTGGCCCGGGATGCGCCTGTGCTCCCGTGGCGTTATATATTTGGTTATGAACGGTTTACAGTGATGGTTAACAGTGAAGGATGTATGTAAACACTCGGTATTTTGTTAATGTATATATATGGTTATTAGTTCTATGCTCGGGAGTCTGATCATCAGACCGGTACACTTGTATTATTTCAGCCTTGTTAACCACGTGGGTGGTTGACGGCGTTGTAGCACCATTCGTTTAGTTACTGTTTAGTTGTTTAAATTCCGCTGCAATTTCAAGTAGTGTTATGTGCGTAGTAGGGGTGTTACAAAAAGTGGTATCAGAGCGAAGTATCGCTCTGATGACTAGAATACCGAGCTTAGGGATATACCGAGTTAGGAAACCTAACTACAGTTACCTAAGTGAACATTATGGAAAGGTTAACCACTAACTAAGTGTGGAGATACCTTATTATCGGAAAGCGTTACAACCGTTGGACCGATAAGTGTGCAAGCATATTGCTAATGAATGTTCATGTGAATTCAGATGTCAGGTAGACCGCGAGGTAGAGGCCGCGGAAGCGGTACTGGTGATACAGGTGACCAGGGCGAGAACACTACGGCTCAGGTTATGGCTGAGGCAGTAGCAGCCGCCGTAGCCCAAATGGTACCCCAACTTGTAGCTGCGATTCAGCAGGGGCAAACGCCCGGAGTTCAACTACCACCACCGCCACCGCCACGAGAGACCAACTGGGTCAAGGCGTTGGCTGATTTGAGGCCACCCTCATTCAGTGGGGAGACCGATCCCCGTAAGCTCGAGGCGTACATCTCCGAAATGGAGACCGCCTTCGAAACCTTAGCAGTACCTGAGCAGGTCAAGGTTCGACTTGCTGCATATTACTTGAAAGGGCTCGGCACAGAGCTGGTGGAAGCTAGTACGATGGCAGGTTGCTGACCCGACTTTTCTGTGGAGGGAGTACACGGCTCTGCTGCGAGCCAAGTACTACCCAATACATGTGCAAGAGGCCAAGCGCCTGGAGCTGGACAGTTTTAGGCAAGGGGATAAGATGACGGTATGAGTACTACTCAGCCTTCATCGGACTTATCCACCTGCTACCGGATCTGGGTTACTCAGACCGGATTCTTGTGAACCGTTTCTACAACGGACTGAACTATCGCCTACGCTATGGCATGGGCCTACTGGATATACCACTTTGCAGGTAATGGGACTACAGTGTAATGTGAATAAGTGTGTACAATGTGTTAATGTGTTGTGAATTTATTTGGCGGGGCATAACTGACACCCTAAATATAGGAGTGCTATCATGCCGCTGCAATTGTGGAGATCACCGTCCGTCTGAGGGACGAGGAGAGTGCGCTCAAGCGCAAGGCTATGAACGAGGGCCAAGGCACGCAAGGGCAGTGGGGAGGAAAGAAGAAGTCATACCCCCAGTCCCAGAAAGGACAACAACAGGGTGGCAAGGGCCAGACCCAGACCACCACTGCTGAGGAGCCTCTGCAGCTCACCTATGCGTATGCGGCCAAGCCCCTACATTCTTACCCACCTAAGGGTAATTACCTAATCCCGTGTGATAAGTTGAAGTGTATGTTGATAAGTTGTGGAACAAGTATTGATTGTGTATTGTGATAGCAGCTAGCACGGGCTCTGGACCGGAGCGCCACTATTATTGCAAGTGGTGCAACGGAGACCACCCCGGCAAGGACTGCAAGGGTAATGATGTGCAGTGCCGATACTGTAAGAAGATGGGTCACCGCGATTACGAATGCTGGCAGAACCCAAACAGTAGGAACTACAGGCCCAAGGGGCAATGGAAGGGTAAGGCCACTGCGACCACCGATGGCCAGAAGACGGCGAATCAGCCACCCCCAGATCAGAGGTACACAGATGCCCAGAAGGGGAAGGGGTCGGGGTCCAACAATGCCACCCTGAATGTGGTGGACCGGTCTGAGGCGCCAGGGCCCTCTTCTAGACCAGGTACTGCCTAAACTGTTGAATGTAATAAGTGTTTGCATACCGCATTCCATGCATGTGTGTTAGTGAGTTTAAGTAAACAACCATGTGAGTAAATAATTAAAGTATAGTGTGAAAGACACCTAATTAGAGTACTCTAAACTTAAAGGAACCTTCAATATATGTTATCCAATCCCACCCACCGACCCTGAAGACCACCATCAACATCACCGACTTTCCAATGGAGCAATGTCAGGTCATCCAACCAGGTATGGTACTCTTAAATGGATACCTGACACCGGAAGCACAAATCCATATCATCAGACGATGCGACGAACTTGGAGCAAAACCAGGAGGTTTCTACACACCCGAATACCCGAACGGATCAAGAATGCAATTGAAGATGAAGTGCATGGGTAAGGACATGAACCCTTACACCAAGACATATCAAGAAGTGCGAGCTGAAGATGGAGCAACGGTACCAAGTATACCTGAGGAGTTCCTTGCGGTTGTTAACCACGCCGTGGGAATTGCTCAATGTAACACCCCGGATTTTCTAACATTTTATTTGGTCAATTTTTTTTTCCAATTCAAGTTTAATATTATTAAGCAGCGGAATCGAAACCTAAACCCGGGGCATTACTGCCACACTCGCAAAAGAACGAGTGCGAAGCCTAAACAATTAACTAAATAACCAATTCATTATTTTTGACAAGAAAATCCAATGTCCACAATAACAATTTCTTAAAAATGCACAAGTCTTAAAGCCTAAAATAAAATTCAATAACAAATAACTAGCCTATGTGGAGTCGCCTTCCCAAACCCTAAGGACTTCATCAGTACCTGTGGCAGAAATCCAAACAAACATAGAAAGGGCCACGATAAAGTCAGAAAAACTGAGTAAGCTACCACTTCACTACGTAAAAATCATTTTCTCTTTAGAAATCATTTTTAACAATATAACCACACAACATACAACACATCTCAACAATTTAACACACAACAACAAAATTATCATAACTGTAAAATACTTTACATTGGATTTCTTTAGTAACCCAAAAATATATAGTCAGATTATTTTAATTATCTTCCTTGTCCCAACGCGCAGCCAGGACAAAACAACTTTACTTTACTTTCTCTTGGGTACAACACGCAGCTGTAACCCGGACCCCAACACGCAGCCAGGAATCCAACCAAGCCACTAAATCCTTAAGTGTGCACACCCCCCAATAGTTCAAAGGACTAAGGAGTAGATCTAGGGCTAATTGTGTCCTAGTGCGGCCCACAGTATCTCAAGCTTATGCGTCCTAATGCGGCCCGCATTTATCATCTCATTCATGTGTCCTAATGCGGCCCACATGCACCATGGTTTTCTCCTCTCAAAAATTCATTTATTCATTATTATCTTTACCATATAATCTCATCAAAATCCACATATTTCACCATAAATAAATTATGATATCATCCTTAATGAATAAATAATTCAATTTTCACAAAATCATTTCGTTAACGATTTCACAACAATATCAGTTGATCTCATAAATAAACTCATAACAATTTTCCATCAATCTCTTTTAGAAAATATATTTAAAAACCACTGATATCCATTACAAAAATAAATCACTCATATAAGAAAATGAAATTATCACTAACACTTTAATCTCAAAAATGATCACACTCAAAATTCACATCCACGTGAAAATTCATTATTATAAATATAATAAAAATTAGTGAACGTAGTAACTTACCTCAAAAAGAACATTATCATTTGCACCCACCAAACATATAATTAGCCACTACTCTTCGTTTACACATTTTGGCACCGATTTGTTGACATCATCAATGAAAGAGACAACTCTAGCTACTACATGCTACCGTTACTTCATATTGTGGCCGCCCAAGATAGAAAAAGAAAACTAATTGATCCCTTTTTTCATCTTTTCCTTTTATGTGTGTGTGAGAAGAGAGATTTTTTTCCTTTTTGAATCTATGATATAGAGAAAGGAGACGCAACACAGAAGGAATTTATTTTTCTAGTCTAGATGAAGAAGAGAGGTATTCGAATATAGAGGATGGGCGGATAAAATGGAACATCAAATGAGCGTATATATAGGAGGCCGAGGGAAACTGAAGAGCGAGGAATATAAACTGTTTAATTATTACAGAAAATAATTGTTCAATCAATAACGAAAATTAAACTCCTTAATGAATAGAAAAATAAGAAGTTAGGAAATTTGGAAAGGTAAAGGTGAGTTAATAAATAGAGATGGAAATATGGAAAGTTTAAATTGATTAACTAAATAAAATCAGAAAATACCAAAAGGTGTAACCGACATATAGTAAAACTAATTTATTTAGTGTATGTAATTAAATCAAAACTATCATTATTATAATAAGTTTAAACAACTAAATACACTAAATAATACAAAGTACACATGGATCATATTATTACATCGAAAATCATAACCGACGTATTTTGAATCAGGTTATTTATTAAAACGAATCTTTTTTATAAAATACTATACAACATGCTCGTAAATTATAGTATAATCCTCATAAACTACTTATTATACTTGCGAACCAATATTCTACTAAATTATATAATAGATGTATTTTGAATAAACAGTATTATTTGAATCATAGCATCATTATTATAACCCCATTTTTTTAAAACTAAAATATACCAAGTTAACTAGAGATATACGAGGATCATTAATAAAATAACAATTGGCCTAATTAAAAACACGTTATTTGTTAGAATGAATTCTCTTTAGTAAATAATAAACGTGTAACCTTCATTATATATATCTCATAAAATACTACTATACTTGCAGACAACAACACGCAACCTATTTAGTATACTTGCAAACTATAATATATACTCGTAATATAGGCTGATAAAATATATAATGTACCCGTAAACTACATAATATACTTGTAAACAAGAAAATAAATGTATTTTAAAATTTAGGGGTATTTCATTATTCCCCCCTTAATAGAAAGCTTCGTCCTCGAAGCTCGAACTCACACTATTGACCAATTGCTTTAATAATTAACCAATTGATTCTTGGTAATTTCCTACAAAGTGGTATCAGAGCAAAACCGGCTAGAAAATAGGTTAAGAAAGATATAAAAATTGAATAATCATTTTAGGATTAAAATTTGGACAAGCCGTCTTTTGGGGGGAATTAGTTTCCAATGCTTTCTTTGTTTTTATTGCATTTTGAGATATTTTGTGTGATTATGATTGAATGTTTTTTTTTATGCTTGATATGTTGAAATATTGATTGCGGTATATGTTGACACAAAGGCATAAGTGTAGATTTTAGATAAGTCAAAGTTGATGATATTTATGAAAATGTTGATAACCTATGATGCTCAAGTGATAATGTTATGAATTTTGTGATTTACAATAATTCCTTTTATTGAATAATATATAGAATGAATGTTATATGATTGAAACTCCATAGTGAAGTGTATTTTATTGACAATGATAGGAATTTTATTTGAATGAATTATAGTCTTGGGTTGTGAACTTAGGCGAGATTTCTTGCAGTGGAGAACCTTATCGAATTATTCCTCATCTCTTTGAGTCAGGTAAAAGTTAATTCTAAGGTTAATTACGAGGACGTAAAATTCTTTTAAGAGAGGTAGACTGCAATAACCAACTTTATTATGGTTAGAGATATGATATAAACCTTAGTGTAAAGTAGCTACAATTGATTAATTTCTTAGTGGGACCATTGGTTAGTGGAGTGAGATCGAGCTTCGGGGACGAAGCTTTATTTTAAGGGGGGAATAATGAAATACCCCTAAATTTTAAAATACATTTATTTTCTAGTTTACAAGTATATTATGTAGTTTACGGGTACATTATATATTTTATCAGTCTATATTACGAGTATATATTATAGTTTGCAAGTATACTAAATAGGTTACGTGTTGTTGTCTGCAAGTATAGTATTTTATGAGTATATATATAATGAAGGTTACACGTTTATATTTACTAAAGAGAATTCATTCTAACAAATAACGTTTTTTAATTAGGCCAATTGTTATTTTATTAATGATCCTCGTATATCTCTAGTTAACTTGGTATATTTTAGTTTTAAAAAAATGGGGTTATAATAATGATGCTATGATTCAAATAATACTGTTTATTCAAAATACATCTATTATATAATTTAGTAGAATATTGGTTCGCAAGTATAATAAGTAGTTTATGAGGATTATACTATAATTACGAGCATGTTGTATAGTATTTTATAAAAAAGATTCGTTTTAATAAATAACCTGATTCAAAATACGTCGGTTATGATTTTCGATGTAATAATATGATCCATGTGTACTTTGTATTATTTTAGTGTATTTAGTTGTTTATAACTTATTATAATAATGATAGTTTTGATTTAATTACATACACTAAATAAATTAGTTTTACTATATTTCGGTTACACCTTTTGGTATTTTCTGATTTTATTTAGTTAATCAATTTAAACTTTCCATATTTCCATCTCTATTTATTAACTCACCTTTACCTTTCCAAATTTCCTAACTTCTTATTTTTCTATTCATTAAGGAGTTTAATTTTCGTTATTGATTGAACAATTATTTTCTGTAATAATTAAACAGTTTATATTCCTCGCTCTTCAGTTACCCTCGGCCTCCTATATATACGCTCATTTGATGTTCCATTTTATCCGCCCATCCTCTATATTCGAATACCTCTCTTCTTCATCTAGACTACAAAAATAAATTCCTTCTGTGCGTCTCCTTTCTCTATATCATAGATTCAAAAAGAAAAAAATATCTCTTCTCACACACACATAAAAGGAAAAGATGAAAAAAGGGATCAATTAGTTTTCTTTTTCTATCTTGGGCGGCCACAATATGAAGTAATGGTAGCATGTAGCAGCTAGAGTTGTTTCTTTCATTGATGATGTCAGCAAATCGGTGCCAAAATGTGTAAACGAAGAGTAGTGGCTAATTATATTTTGGTGGGTGCAAATGATAATGTTCTTTTTGAGGTAAGTTACTACGTTCACTAATTTTTATTATATTTATAATAATGAATTTTCATGTGGATGTGAATTTTGTGTTTGATCATTGTTTGAGATTGAAGTGTTAAGTGTTAGTGATAATTTCATTTTCTTATATGAGTGATTTATTTTTGTAATGGATATTAGTGGTTATTTAAATATATTTTCTAAATGAGATTGATGGAAAATTGTTATGAGTTTATTTATGAGATCAACTGATATTGTTGTGAAATCGTTAACGAAATGATTTTGTGAAAATTGTATTATTTATTCAATAAGGATGATATCATAATTTATTTATGGTGAAATATGTGGATTTTGTTGAGATTATATGGTAATAATAACGAATAAAATTTTTTAAGAGGAGAAAACCATGGTGCATGTGGGCCGTATTAGGACACATGAATGAGATGATAAATGCGGGCCACATTAGGACGCATAAGTTTGAGATACTGTGGGCCGCACTAGGACACAGTTAGCCCTAGATCTACTCCTTAGTCCTTTGAACTATTGGGGGGTGTGCACACTTAAGGATTTAGTGGCTTGGTTGGATTCCCGGCTGCGTGTTGGGGTCCGGGTTACAGCTGCGTGTTGTACCCAAAGAGAAAGTAAAGTTGTTTTGTCCTAGCTGCGCGTTGGGACAAGAAAGATAATTAAAATAATCTGACTAATATATTTTTGGGTTACTAAAGAAATCCAATGTGAAGTATTTTACAGTTATGATAATTTTGTTGTTGTGTGTTAATACTGTTGAGATGTGTTGTACGTTGTGTGGTTATATTGTTAAAAATGATTTCCAAAGAGAAAATGATTTTTACGTGGTGAAGTGGTAGCTTACTCAGTTTTTCTGACTTTATCGTGGCCTTTTCTATGTTTGTTTGGATTTCTGCCACAGGTACTGATGAAGTCCTTGGGGTTTGGGAAGGCGACTCCACATAGGCTAGTTATTTGTTATTGAATTTTATTTTAGGCTTTAAGACTTGTGCATTTTTAAGAAATTGTTATTATGGACATTGGAATAATGAATTGGTTATTTAGTTAATTGTTTTGGCTTCACACTCGTTCTTTTGCGAGTGTGGCAGTAATACTCCGGATTAGGTTTTGTTTCCGCTGCTTATCAATATAAATATTGAATTGTAAAAAAATTGACCTAATAAAATGTTAGAAAATCCGGGGTGTTACAAAGTGGTCAATTTTTCTAACATTTTATTTGGTCAATTTTTTTCCAATTCAAGTTTAATATTATTAAGCAGCGGAATCGAAACCTAAACCCGGGGCATTACTGCCACACTCGCAAAAGAACGAGTGCGAAGCCTAAACAATTAACTAAATAACCAATTCATTATTTTGACAAGAAAATCCAATGTCCACAATAACAATTTCTTAAAAATGCACAAGTCTTAAAGCCTAAAATAAAATTCAATAACAAATAACTAGCCTATGTGGAGTCGCCTTCCCAAACCCTAAGGACTTCATCAGTACATGTGGCAGAAATCCAAACAAACATAGAAAGGGCCACGATAAAGTCAGAAAAACTGAAGCTACCACTTCACTACGTAAAAATCATTTTCTCTTTAGAAATCATTTTTGACAATATAACCACACAACATACAACACATCTCAACAATATTAACACACACAACAAAATTATCATAACTGTAAAATACTTTACATTGGATTTCTTTAGTAACCCAAAAATATATTAGTCAGATTATTTTAATTATCTTCCTTGTCCCAACGCGCAGCCAGGACAAAACAACTTTACTTTCTCTTTGGGTACAACACGCAGCTGTAACCCGGACCCCAACACGCAGCCGGGAATCCAACCAAGCCACTAAATCCTTAAGTGTGCACACCCCCCAATAGTTCAAAGGACTAAGGAGTAGATCTAGGGCTAACGGTGTCCTAGTGCGGCCCACAGTATCTCAAGCTTATGCGTCCTAATGCGGCCCGCATTTATCATCTCATTCATGTGTCCTAATGCGGCCCACATGCACCATGGTTTTCTCCTCTTAAAAATTCATTTATTCATTATTATCTTACCATATAATCTCATCAAAATCCACATATTTCACCATAATAAATTATGATATCATCCTTAATGAATAATAATTCAATTTTCACAAAATCATTTCGTTAACGATTTCACAACAATATCAGTTGATCTCATAAATAAACTCATAACAATTTTCCATCAATCTCTTTTAGAAAATATATTTAAATAACCACTGATATCCATTACAAAAATAAATCACTCATATAAGAAAATGAAATTATCACTAACACTTCAATCTCAAACAATGATCACACTCAAAATTCACATCCACGTGAAAATTCATTATTATAAATATAATAAAAATTAGTAAACGTAGTAACTTACCTCAAAAAGAACATTATCATTTGCACCCACCAAACATATAATTAGTCACTACTCTTCGTTTACACATTTTGGCACCGATTTGTTGACATCATGAATGAAAGAAACAACTCTAGCTACTACATGCTACTGTTACTTCATATTGTGGCCGCCCAAGATAGAAAAAGAAAACTAATTGATCCCTTTTTTCATCTTTTCCTTTTATGTGTGTGTGAGAAGAGAGATTTTTTTCCTTTTTGAATCTATGATATAGAGAAAGGAGATGCAACATAGAAGGAATTTATTTTTCTAGTCTAGATGAAGAAGAGAGGTATTCGAATATAGAGGATGGGCGGATAAAATGGAACATCAAATGAGCGTATATATAGGAGGCCGAGGGAAACTGAAGAGCGAGGAATATAAACTGTTTAATTATTACAGAAAATAATTGTTCAATCAATAACGAAAATTAAACTCCTTAATGAATAGAAAAATAAGAAGTTAGGAAATTTGGAAAGGTAAAGGTGAGTCAATAAATAGAGATGGAAATATGGAAAGTTTAAATTGATTAACTAAATAAAATCAGAAAATACCAAAAGGTGTAACCGACATATAGTAAAACTAATTTATTTAGTGTATGTAATTAAATCAAAACTATCATTATTATAATAAGTTATAAACAACTAAATACACTAAAATAATACAAAGTACACATGGATCATATTATTACATCGAAAATCATAACCGACGTATTTTGAATCAGGTTATTTATTAAAACGAATCTTTTTTATAAAATACTATACAACATGCTCGTAAATTATAGTATAATCCTCATAAACTACTTATTATACTTGCGAACCAATATTCTACTAAATTATATAATAGATGTATTTTGAATAAACAGTATTATTTGAATCATAGCATCATTATTATAACCCCATTTTTTTAAAACTAAAATATACCAAGTTAACTAGAGATATACGAGGATCATTAATAAAATAACAATTGGCCTAATTAAAAACACGTTATTTGTTAGAATGAATTCTCTTTAGTAAATAATAAACATGTAACCTTCATTATATATATACTCATAAAATACTACTATACTTGCAGACAACAACACGTAACCTATTTAGTATACTTGCAAACTATAATATATACTCGTAATATAGGCTGATAAAATAATAATGTACCCGTAAACTACATAATATACTTGTAAACTAGAAAATAAATGTATTTTAAAATTTAGGGGTATTTCATTATTCCCCCCTTAATAGAAAGCTTCGTCCTAGAAGCTCGAACTCACACTATTGACCAATTGCTTTAATAATTAACCAATTGATTCTTGGTAATTTCTTACAAAGTGGTATCAGAGCAAAACCGGCTAGAAAATAGGTTAAAAAAGATATAAAAATTGAATAATTATTTTAGGATTAAAATTTGGACAAGCCGTCTTTTGGGGGGAATTAGTTTCCAATGCTTTCTTTGTTTTTATTGCATTTTGAGATATTTTGTGTGATTATGATTGAATGTTTTTTTTTATGCTTGATATGTTGAAATATTGATTGCGGTATATGTTGACACAAAGGCATAAGTGTAGATTTTAGATATGAGTCAAAGTTGATGATATTTATGAAAATGTTGATAACCTATGATGCTCAAGTGATAATGTTATGAATTTTGTGATTTACAATAATTCCTTTTATTGAATAATATATAGAATGAATGTTATATGATTGAAACTCCATAGTGAAGTGTATTTTATTGACAATGATAGGAATTTTATTTGAATGAATTATAGTCTTGTGGTTGTGAACTTAGGCGAGATTTCTTGCAGTGGAGAACCTTATCGAATTATCCTCATCTCTTTGAGTCAGGTAAAAGTTAATTCTAAGGTTAATTACGAGGACGTAAAATTCTTTTAAGAGAGGTAGACTGCAATAACCAACTTTATTATGGTTAGAGATATGATATAAACCTTAGTGTAAAGTAGCTACAATTGATTAATTTCTTAGTGGGACCATTGGTTAGTGGAGTGAGATCGAGCTTCGGGGACGAAGCTTTATTTAAGGGGGGAATAATGAAATACCCCTAAATTTTAAAATACATTTATTTTCTAGTTTACAAGTATATTATGTAGTTTACGGGTACATTATATATTTTATCAGTCTATATTACGAGTATATATTATAGTTTGCAAGTATACTAAATAGGTTACGTGTTGTTGTCTGCAAGTATAGTAGTATTTTATGAGTATATATAATGAAGGTTACACGTTTATTATTTACTAAAGAGAATTCATTCTAACAAATAACATGTTTTTAATTAGGCCAATTGTTATTTTATTAATGATCCTCGTATATCTCTAGTTAACTTGGTATATTTTAGTTTTAAAAAAATGGGGTTATAATAATGATGCTATGATTCAAATAACTGTTTATTCAAAATACATCTATTATATAATTTAGTAGAATATTGGTTCGCAAGTATAATAAGTTTATGAGGATTATACTATAATTTACGAGCATGTTGTATAGTATTTTATAAAAAAGATTCGTTTTAATAAATAACCTGATTCAAAATACGTCGGTTATGATTTTCGATGTAATAATATGATCCATGTGTACTTTGTATATTTTAGTGTATTTAGTTGTTTATAACTTATTATAATAATGATAGTTTTGATTTAATTACATACACTAAATAAATTAGTTTTACTATATGTCGGTTACACCTTTTGGTATTTTCTGATTTTATTTAGTTAATCAATTTAAACTTTCCATATTTCCATCTCTATTTATTAACTCACCTTTACCTTTCCAAATTTCCTAACTTCTTATTTTTCTATTCATTAAGGAGTTTAATTTTCGTTATTGATTGAACAATTATTTTCTGTAATAATTAAACAGTTTATATTCCTCGCTCTTCAGTTACCGTCGGCCTCCTATATATACGCTCATTTGATGTTCCATTTTATCCGCTCATCCTCTATATTCGAATACCTCTCTTCTTCATCTAGACTAGAAAAATAAATTCCTTCTATGTTGCGTCTCCTTTCTCTATATCATAGATTCAAAAAGAAAAAAATATCTCTTCTCACACACACATAAAAGGAAAAGATGAAAAAAGGGATCAATTAGTTTTCTTTTTCTATCTTGGGCGGCCACAATATGAAGTAACGGTAGCATGTAGCAGCTAGAGTTGTTTCTTTCATTGATGATGTCAGCAAATCGGTGCCAAAATGTGTAAACGAAGAGTAGTGGCTAATTATATGTTTGGTGGGTGCAAATGATAATGTTCTTTTTGAGGTAAGTTACTACGTTCACTAATTTTTATTATATTTATAATAATGAATTTTCACGTGGATGTGAATTTTGTGTTTGATCATTGTTTGAGATTGAAGTGTTAAGTGTTAGTGATAATTTCATTTTCTTATATGAGTGATTTATTTTTGTAATGGATATTAGTGGTTATTTAAATATATTTTCTAAATGAGATTGATGGAAAATTGTTATGAGTTTATTTATGAGATCAACTGATATTGTTGTGAAATCGTTAACGAAATGATTTTGTGAAAATTGTATTATTTATTCAATAAGGATGATATCATAATTTATTTATGGTGAAATATGTGGATTTTGTTGAGATTATATGGTAAAGAATAATAACGAATAAAATAATTTTTAAGAGGAGAAAACCATGGTGCATGTGGGCCGTATTAGGACACATGAATGAGATGATAAATGCGGGCCGCATTAGGACGCATAAGTTTGAGATACTGTGGGCCGCACTAGGACACAGTTAGCCCTAGATCTACTCCTTAGTCCTTTGAACTATTGGGGGGTGTGCACACTTAAGGATTTAGTGGCTTGGTTGGATTCCCGGCTGCGTGTTGGGGTCCGGGTTACAGCTGCGTGTTGTACCCAAAGAGAAAGTAAAGTTGTTTTGTCCTGGCTGCGCGTTGGGACAAGGAAGATAATTAAAATAATCTGACTAATATATTTTTGGGTTACTAAAGAAATCCAATGTGAAGTATTTTACAGTTATGATAATTTTGTTGTTGTGTGTTAATATTGTTGAGATGTGTTGTATGTTGTGTGGTTATATTGTTAAAATGATTTCCAAAGAGAAAATGATTTTTACGTGGTGAAGTGGTAGCTTACTCAGTTTTTCTGACTTTATCGTGGCCTTTTCTATGTTTGTTTGGATTTCTGCCACAGGTACTGATGAAGTCCTTGGGGTTTGGGAAGGCGACTCCACATAGGCTAGTTATTTGTTATTGAATTTTATTTTAGGCTTTAAGACTTGTGCATTTTTAAGAAATTGTTATTATGGACATTGGTTTTTCTTGTCAAAAATAATGAATTGGTTATTTAGTTAATTGTTTAGGCTTCACACTCGTTCTTTTGCGAGTGTGGCAGTAATACTCCGGATTAGGTTTTGTTTCCGCTGCTTATCAATATAAATATTGAATTGTAAAAAAATTGACCTAATAAAATGTTAGAAAATCCGGGGTGTTACAAAGTGGTCAATTTTTCTAACATTTTATTTGGTCAATTTTTTTTCCAATTCAAGTTTAATATTATTAAGCAGCGGAATCGAAACCTAAACCCGGGGCATTACTGCCACACTCGCAAAAGAACGAGTGCGAAGCCTAAACAATTAACTAAATAACCAATTCATTATTTTTGACAAGAAAATCCAATGTCCACAATAACAATTTCTTAAAAATGCACAAGTCTTAAAGCCTAAAATAAAATTCAATAACAAATAACTAGCCTATGTGGAGTCGCCTTCCCAAACCCTAAGGACTTCATCAGTACATGTGGCAGAAATCCAAACAAACATAGAAAGGGCCACGATAAAGTCAGAAAAACTGAGTAAGCTACCACTTCACTACGTAAAAATCATTTTCTCTTTAGAAATCATTTTTAACAATATAACCACACAACATACAACACATCTCAACAATATTAACACACAACAACAAAATTATCATAACTGTAAAATACTTTACATTGGATTTCTTTAGTAACCCAAAAATATATTAGTCAGATTATTTTAATTATCTTCCTTGTCCCAACGCGCAGCCAGGACAAAACAACTTTACTTTCTCTTTGGGTACAACACGCAGCTGTAACCCGGACCCCAACACGCAGCCGGGAATCCAACCAAGCCACTAAATCCTTAAGTGTGCACACCCCCCAATAGTTCAAAGGACTAAGGAGTAGATCTAGGGCTAACGGTGTCCTAGTGCGGCCCACAGTATCTCAAGCTTATGCGTCCTAATGCGGCCCGCATTTATCATCTCATTCATGTGTCCTAATGCGGCCCACATGCACCATGGTTTTCTCCTCTTAAAAATTCATTTATTCATTATTATCTTTACCATATAATCTCATCAAAATCCACATATTTCACCATAAATAAATTATGATATCATCCTTAATGAATAAATAATTCAATTTTCACAAAATCATTTCGTTAACGATTTCACAACAATATCAGTTGATCTCATAAATAAACTCATAACAATTTTCCATCAATCTCTTTTAGAAAATATATTTAAATAACCACTGATATCCATTACAAAAATAAATCACTCATATAAGAAAATGAAATTATCACTAACACTTCAATCTCAAACAATGATCACACTCAAAATTCACATCCACGTGAAAATTCATTATTATAAATATAATAAAAATTAGTGAACGTAGTAACTTACCTCAAAAAGAACATTATCATTTGCACCCACCAAACATATAATTAGCCACTACTCTTCGTTTACACATTTTGGCACCGATTTGTTGACATCATCAATGAAAGAAACAACTCTAGCTACTACATGCTACCGTTACTTCATATTGTGGCCGCCCAAGATAGAAAAAGAAAACTAATTGATCCCTTTTTTCATCTTTTCCTTTTATGTGTGTGTGAGAAGAGAGATTTTTTTCCTTTTTGAATCTATGATATAGAGAAAGGAGTGATAAGTGTCTAAATGAGCATGTTTTATAGGTGTATTTCATATATTATATTAACACTTTTCTTGCTCATTTCTCCACTTCGGTTAGTTTTCCTCTAGTTTATGTTTTATTGTTTATCTCACAAATTTATTGGTTTAACATGAGGAAAACCAAGCTGGAAGTAAAGTAGACGAAGAGACGAACGCATAGACGCAAACGGCTCAGAAAACGGAGTCCAAACGAAGAATCTAGAGCCGGTCAAAATTCGTAGAAGAAATAAGCCTGTACGTCGTGAAAACAGGCGGACAAGAGACAAGTGCAACCGCCCAAAATGGGGCGGACACTCACACTTGCAACCGCCCATAAAGAGGCGGACAACATCAAGGCATAACCGCCTGTTTGGAGGCGGACAAGACTCATGCGCAACACTAAGGCTACCGCCTGATTGGAGGCGGACGAACCACAAGGCTACCGCCTGTTTGGAGGCGGACATCACACAGCAGAGGCAATAGGCGGACGTCTCACACACCAAGGCAACCGCCTATTAGCATGCGGACGGGAGGCGGACGTGAGTAAAACCAGTCACGAAATAGTTTTCTTCTTCGCCGTCTGCAACTTGCCTCCGCTATCCATCTACTCCCGCACCGCCTACCTTATTTCCTCACGCGTCTCCAGCCCCTGTCCCCTGCAATTAATGAGCAATCAACGAGAGCAATCAACCGGCAATCAAATTCGTACGGATCTTCTTCTCCTCTGCCTCTATATAAACTCACCCCTTCAACACAACAAACACACCACGCACGACGGGAGTCTGAAGAAACCATTCACCACACTCATCCATTCACTTCCACTTATTTTTCTCCCGTAACACCACAACATTCCACACTCACGCAGTAACAAAAGAAATAGAAGAGCAGCATGAGAGCGAGAGCAGACCCGTTCTTTCTCATCAATAATGGCAAAATCTATCTGTGCTATCTTCTTATCTCCGTTAATGTCTGAGTAATTTTCATTTGTATCCTAGGATGGGGGTTTGACTTCTAATATTACGTAAACTAATATTTATCACCTGTCTCTCTCATTTAACTTGTTTTAATTCCTTTTCAGCAAATATTGTTAAATGCTTTGCGTGACAAACAAGTGCATTTATTTGGTAACTATCAACATATGACTTTGAGATGTCTAGGTATCACAAAGGAATTAATCTTAGTATTTACACTCCGGATTGAGCAGGAAAATACTAAGGCTTTTATTAAGAGTTCGTAACTGACAATTATTAACTCTAATAGGCAATAAATTTGAGACATGGTTATAAATCTGTTTAAGTAATTTAGGAAATTCCCCCGCTATCCTAGGATACATTTTTCCATCCACATCACTTAATTCACCACCTTTTACTGTTTTTTATTATATTTGCACTGATCAAACAACAATCAAGCTTGCCTCCGGCTAAACCCTTTTTTACAGTTTTTAAATACTACCAAGACTAGGATAAATTGAACAATCTCCCTGTGGATACGACACTTTTTTACTACTACGACCGGGATTTGTTTGCAGCCCGACGTTTAATTTGAGTTTTAATTTCTTTTCTTTTCTTTTAATTTTACAACCAATTTAACCACTCAGAAAAAAATCTCTACAAATTGGCGCCGTTGCCGGGGAGATTGATTCCATCAATTTCCCTAGTTTCCGGTAGTTCACTCGCTATTTATAATAATCTGTTAATACTATAAATTGTTAATCTCGGACATCTGACTTGGACATCTGACTGGACTCTGACTTGGACATCTCTACTTGGACATCTAACTACATCTTAATATATTGTTATTATTTCTGTCATTTCTTTCCATTGTCTTTCCCATGTCCCTAACTACTAACTTAAAATTTCCTGTCATCTCTCTTCCATTGTCCTTAACATTTAATTTCCATTGTCCTTAACATTTCATTTCCATTGTCCTTCAAATTTCTGTATACTAACTACTAACTTATAATTTCCAGTATACTAACTCCTAACTTTAATTTTCTGTCATTTCTTTCCCTTGTCATTTAATATTCTGTCATTTTACTCTTGTTAAAAAAAAACAAAAAATATATCAAGTTGTTTAACTAACTACGTTTATCAGCCTAACCAATATATTTGCTTTTCTTTATCTATTTACTAATTAATTTTGCAGTTTCTCACAAACCACAAGTTATCTTCTGTGCATGCCAAATACTCGAACCCAAGGCTCTCCCCAATCATCCGAGCCCCGAACCCGAGTGCACTTTATTACAAGCACAAAGAAACCTGAGAAACCAAGCCATGGCCAATAACGAAGTTATAAATGAAATGGACCATGCAAATCAACCAGAACACTGTGCTCTCTCTGACTACCACCAACCAAATACCAAGGAAGAGCATCAGCCATAGTTCTCCCCGAACTAACACCACAAGAAGCCGGATGATGGGTTTTCAAAACACACTACATCACCGCCGTCCGGGATTTAGGCAAGTTTAGTGGAGCGAACCCAGATGAAGCCCTAAATCTTCTGAGTCTCTTCCTAGACTTCTGCAATTCCTTTGGTCAGACCGGCAACGTCCAAAGAAAGATCCGTCTACAACTATTTCCTCACTCGTTGTCGGATTCAGCAAACAAGTGGTACCGAAGCCTTCCCCTCCCGATCAATCACCACATGGCTGCAAATGGCCCAAAAATTTCTTGCCAAATACTACCCAACCAGTAAACAAGGCAATTGATCGGTGAGATCAACACTTTCTGTCAGGAGCCAGGAGAAACGGTGTACGACGCATGGGACAGATTCAAGGATATGCTAATGAAGTGTTCCCACCATGGTCTTGACGATCAATCCCTCTGCCTGTCATTCTTCAACGGTCTGGATGATGGAACCGACTACTCGTCAATTCCTCGGAGGAAGTTTCATGATGAAATCTCCTAAAGAAGGAATGGACCTTCTCGAAACCATGACGAGCATACAAGACAGTGGACGAGATCCAAAGGAAGAACGCCACGAGCAGCAGGCCTACTCCACGTTGAGCCTATGGATCATTTATCAGCCCAGATCTCGTCCCTTGCAAAGATGGTGGAAAAGCTAACAACATCACAAAACGAAATTGTAAAAACATAGCTTCTCCACCTACAAGTTCACCACCACCCACCTCCACCTACAGAAGATGTGTCATATGCGCCGGTCCTCATGAAACTCATCAATGCGAAGGCAAAGGCAGTACGAGGAAGTACAATTCATAGGAAACCGCCCCGGTAATTCCTACACAATAACATCAACAACAATACTACCCATGGAGAAATCACCCGAATTTCTCATGGAAAAATAATGATCAGAACCAAGGAGGGCAGAACAACAATTCCAATACCTATCAGGGAAACCGACCCCAACCAAACTCTAATATGGGTTATAGAGCACTAGGTGCCCCTCCAGGTTTCCACAACAGCAACAACAACAACCATCTTCATCCTCTTTGATCCAAACGTAGAACTAAAGAGATGATGAAGGGATTCATGTCCATAACTCAGAACCAGCTCTCTGCACAAGAAGCCTTCAACCAGAAAATCGAAGGTAAATTCAATCAACTTGCAGAACAACTTGCTCGAAGACCGCCAGGGGCTCTCCCCAACCAAAATGAACCAAATCCAAGAGAGCAAGCCAAGTGCATCTATGTGAAGGAGCACGATGAAGAAAAGATGGAGGTGGCTAAAGCAGTTACGATTCCAGAACTACACCCTTCCCTCCAAGAGTGGATTGTAGCAATCGAAACTTCTAAAAGGAATGTAGCTGAACTTGAAAGCACCGCCAAAGTCTATAATAATCGCATTCAATCTGAGAATACCTACCTTGAGCACTTGGTGGCCGGTTATGAAAATGAAAAGCTCGACTTTGAAGAAGAAGAAGAAGAGGTTAAGGCGATAACCTTGAGAAGCGGTAAGAAAACCGACGAGATTCACATCCCGCAAAGATCAGAAGAATCCAAGAGGATAGTGAAGAAAAAGCTGAGGCCCCTGTAGAAAAAACATCTCCCACCATCCTCACTATTCCATCAGCTTCAAAACCTTCTTCACAGAACCCGCCTATACCATTTCCCCACCGACTCCAGAAGCAGAAATTGGATAATGAATATGGTAAGTTTCTGGCAATGCTGAAGCAACTAAACGTCAACATACAGTTTGTAGACCTCATTGCCAAAATGCCAAACTATGCCAAATTCCTCAAACACCTCATATCCAACAAAACTAAATTGGCCGAAGTCGGTACGGTACCTCTCAATGTAGCTTGCTCAGCTATTCTGCAACAACCACTACCGTCAAAATGCAATGATCCGGGCAGCTTCACCATTCCAGTCACAATTGGTAGCACCTCATTTCCATACTCCCTATGCGATCTGGGTGCCTCCATTAATTTGATGCCCCTCTCCACTTTCAAAAAGCTGGGAATTGGAGAGATGAAAAAACCAAGATGACCCTGCAACTGGCAGATGGTTCGGTAACATACCCAAGCGGAGTGGTGGAGGATTTCATTAAAGTGGAGCACTTATACTTCCCATGCGATTTTGTCATTCTAGACATCGAAGAGAACTCCACTACACCTCTCATCCTTGGACGACCATTCCTTGCCACAGCCGATGTGCACATTTGGGTAGCCCAGGGGAAAATCACCCTTCAAGCTTATAACGAAAAGCTGGAGTTTTGCATCAGGAAGATCTCCAGATAGCAAATCCAAAGATCTCAAGTTCGTAAGGGATACTCAATCATCATCATCCCCACTTCTCTTTGTCACCCTTCCAGACGGCATGTCTATTACAGAGATACCACCACCAATCCCGGATGAAGAGCGGGATAAGAAAAGAAAACATGCATCTAGGTGGACACTCAAAAACCATCGAGTCATGCTTTGGATCTCCTCCTCCTAACCACCCCCCCAGGATCGATCTAACGACAAAGCGTCTAGCCAAAGACGTTAAAGAAGGGCAGCTTTCCGGGAGGCAACCCGGACGAACTTGTCTTTTATATGCTTTTTATGCTGTTTTAATTTTCAGGTTCCCTTTAAATTTTGTTTTTGCTAACTTTTAACCCCGTTTATAGTATTGTGCTTCTAGTGTCTTATGCAGGTGCAACTTCATGTCTACACCGCAACCAAGCTACGCTACTTGAGGCTGAAGCTCAAGTGTGGGGGAACTCTTTTAACGCAAGCAAAATAATCTCAGGGAAGTACCAGTTTCTTTAATTATGCTTTTATTTAAATAAATATGCAGAGGAGAGTTTTTGTGCTTAAATGATATTCGTGAGCTTCGTGTTCTCTCTATTTTATCTACTTACTCCGGAACAGGTCTTCTGAAACCTTCCCTTGTTTTTCTGTTGAACAATGAGGACATTGTTCAATTTAAGTGTGGGGTATGCCCTTTTCGGTGACATTTTATGCTAAAATGCTTAATCTCTCTGCTTATCTTGCGTTTGTTCAATTCAATATCGTGGACCCTTTATATGTGGGTTCACTAGTACAAAAAACGTCTATTTCGGCGCCCCTATTTCGGCGGTTGTAGATAAAACCGCCGAAATAGGGGCCCGAGATGTATACCGTATGTAAAGAAGGGGTCTATTTCGGCGGTTCCTAGATATGAACCGCCGAAATAGGCCCTTTTTAATAATTAAAAAATTAAAGAGACCTATTTCGGCGGTTCCTTACACGAAACCGCCGAAATAGGTGTTTCTATTTTTCTTTTTTTTTAAATTTAATCATCTATTTCGCGGTTCTCTGTTAGGAACCGCCGAAATAGGTCTCATTAATTTTTTAAAATTAAAAAGGGCCTATTTCGGCGGTTCCTACAAAGAACCGCCGAAATAGATCCTTTTAATTAACCCCCCAACCCCGATTCGAAACAATTACGATTTCATTAGGTTAATTAACCCCTCTTCTCATCGATCTCTCTGTTCCGCGGCGATTGTGACCCACCACCACCACACAGCCGTCGCCCGCCCGCCCTCCTCCTCCTCTCGCTGTCGCCGGTGTCGCCCGCTCGGTGGTCGTGCAAGGTTGGCGTCGCCGCCCTCATTCCGCCAGTCAACAGAGGCGAACAGAGGTGAGAGCAACCCTAACTTTGTATTTCGATTGTGTTTATTTAATTGTTAATTTGTTGTTAAAATTGATAGATTGTTGTCACATTGTGATTGTGGATGATGATATTTATTGTGTGTGTGAAATCTTTGCAAGATTTGGTTGTTAAACTATTAAATTTATGTATGCACACAAGGTGTTCGACGAAATGTCTGAGTGAATTTTTGTGTTGTTTTTGGCCCTTTTTTAAGTGTAGTTAGGTTAGCTTATTGGGCTAGATTTATTATGCTTATAAACGTATGAATGAGTGTTGTAATATGTGCAATAAATATAAGTATAGTGATTGCGTAAAAGATATGTTGTTAATTAAGATGAGCATTAAGTATGAGTAGTTTGTTTCTTATATATTTAAAAGTATTGCGTGTGTGGAGAATTAGAGAAAGTGTTATGAAATGTATATGTACAGTGCAATGAAAACATGATATTAAATTAGCAACGAGTAATGATTATAGATGTGTCGCGTGTAGTATGATGTCTGGTTGTGTCATAGTATAAAATATTATTGTGTTATTTGTGTATATGACGATAAGTGAAATACAAAGATAAAAAGTTAGTTATTAGTTGTCTGTAATAGTAGGTGAAGTGAAGAATGCGTGTGTGTGTGTTGAAAGTAGTAGCTTGTGTGAGCAAGTGAATATGAAAGTTGTAAACGCAAAGTAAAAATAATCAAATTTTGTAGTGAGTTTAGAAGAAAGAATAGTAAAGAAGAAAGAGTGTATAAAGTAATGAGTGAGCAGAATGATGATTATAGTAGATAAAAGTAGTAAAAAAGTGTAGAAATGATAAGTAGAAAAAGTGCTAGTAAAAAGAGTGGAAGACCCTGAAGTAGTGTAAGAAGTTAAATGCGTAGTAAAAGTGTTAGCGTAGTAATAGACAAGTTGTGTAGGGGGTGAAAATTTCGTATGTATGCGTTAAGTTGATTTCTGTGAAGTGTTAAGTGGTAAACAATTATATGTGCAGCACATGAAAGATGTAATGTAAGTGTAGAAAAAGAGTAGAACGTTTCGTAGTGTATAATTGAATAAGAGCGTGAACAAGCAGTCATAGTAGAAAATATTGTAGTAGGTGAGGTATTAGCCGTTTTAGTAGCGGTTTGAAGTAGAGGTGTGAGAATGTATTTATATATATATATATATAGATATTGTATAGTCGTTAAGTTTAATATAAAATTATTCTAATTGATCTGAATGTTGTTCAATCTTTATTGCGTTGCCTCTGTAGAGATTGGTGTTGCTACACAAGGCTCGCACGCCCGATTGAGAAGAGGGGCTGAAAACAATTCATTTATGAACCGGTATTTTTTTTTTAATTTAACTCTTCATTCTCTTTCACTCACTGTAATATAATCTAACTTATCATTTTCTCTTTTGTGTCTCTACAGATAAATACTTAAGGAGCTTCTTTACCATTTGATGGTAGATTGAAATCGGAGCGGAGAGCAATTCATTTTCGAACCGGTAATATAATCTAACTTATCATTTTTATCTTTTTACTTTGTATTTGATTTCCACAAATTATTGGAATTTCGTTTGATGAATTAATAAAGTTGGTATATTAGTTTGGTTTGTGATTGAAATTGTGTGTTGAATAATTGGTGAATGCTTAATAATAGATATAGTTGTGTCTTTTTTTACTTTGTATTTGATTTCCACAAATTATTAAAATTCGGTTTGATGGATAAAGTTGGTATTAGTTTGATTTGTGATGGAAATTTGTGTTGATGAATGGTTGGTGAATGCTTAATAATAAGCATGGGATAGGTAAAATTATGCAAAAGTCATGCCGTTTTTTTTTAAATCTCTTCGTAATTAATATTGTTTGATGTATGTGTATATGTCTAACAATATCTAATTTTTTTTACAGGTCTCACTACATTCAAGTCCGTGAATCACCTCTCTTGTTTCCCGCCTTCTTCCATTACTGTTCCTCTTTCCTCCTCTGTGCACAAGTAAGTAACTAAACCTTATTTTTTGTTTAATAAATGCAATTATGTATTTAAATATAAGTGCTAGTACATAATTTAGCTTCATTCCCTATTTGTTGATGCATTTCTTTTTTAATTTATTTTTTGTTGCTCCCCTTGCAGAGACATATCAGAAGTGGTATTGCTGCATCTCTCGCACAGAAGCCTACCTCTCAGGCACCAGTCTCCCCTGTCCATAAATCCTTAAAAAACAAGTACGTATTTTAACTCTCGATTCTTTGTTAATCTCTAAACCGATTTGAACTTATACAGTGGAGAATTGAAAGCGTTGATTTGATGATCTGAATTTGCACTTAGTTTTCAGTTAGCTAGTAAAGAATTGATTTATTTTAATTGTTGGTTGCTGCCATTGTTGGAATGTTTGTGGTTGTGATGACTTTGGTGAGTGCTGAATAATAAGCACGGGATGTACAATTATGCAAAGGTCATGCCGAATTTTTTGTAGAAAAAGTATTCGTAATATTGCTTTAAAACACCGGTTCTTGTTTTAGAAGTGCACAATTTCTTAAATTTAAAATGCTAGTTTTTTTGGTTTGCAACCTTAGAGTTAGGCTAGACTAATTGACAATCATCCCAGTCATGCTCCATTAAGAAATAAACATGTGCAACTTAATACAGGCCATATTCTACAAAGGCTCTAACTCACACCTGTGATCTGTTGCACATGTAGTATGGAGCGTGACTGGATGTATGGTGATAGAGGCGAACATTTTGACAAAATGCTGAAGAGTTTTGCAAAGCTGCAGTGCAACA
This sequence comes from Limonium bicolor, assembly GCA_023374045.1. Lineage (NCBI taxonomy): Eukaryota > Viridiplantae > Streptophyta > Magnoliopsida > Caryophyllales > Plumbaginaceae > Limonium > Limonium bicolor. The sequence continues at coordinate 53,748,263 of CM041782.1, forward strand.
CAAGGACAGGACAAAGGCGGAGAAAATTCCATGTCCTTGTGTTGATTGTGGTGTGGTTAGACATTATTCAAGCATCAACCTCGTACAATCCATGTGAAGACCCGTGGTTTCATGCCACATTATACAAAATGGATTTTTCATGGAGAACGTGTTGAAGATAATGCTTCATCTTCCTACAGTCACGATCGGTGTAACTCAAGAACCGAGCAGACATTCGATACTACTAACGAGTCAGAACTCCCAAGCGCTTCCGGAGTCAATGTTGACAGTGAGTCGACTTATCATGATGAACAAATTGACGAGATGCTTGGTAACGTTGAGGATAACTTTGTCGACCGGCCGGATGAGTATCAAAGGTTGTTGGACGCATCCAAAACGGCGTTGTATCCTACTTGCACTAAGTACACGAAATTGACAGCTATATTGAATTTGTTCAACCTGAAGGGAAGATATGGATTGAGTGACAAAGGTTTCACGGCATTCCTCGAGCTGATTCATGATATGCTACCGGATGAGAACGGTCTCCCTACCACGTATGAGGCAAAGAAATGGGTGTGTCCAATGGGAGTAGAGTACAAAAAAATTCACGCGTGTCCAAACAACTGTGTGTTGTACAGGGGTGAATACGAACATCTGGACAATTGCCCGAAATGTTCGTTGTCCCGGTATAAGCATAAAGATGGTGAGTACTCCTCCGTTCAGAAAAAAAGCCCTCCAGCAAAACTTGTTTGGTATTTGCCGATTATACCCAGATTCAAACGGTTGTTTGCGAATCCGAAAGATGCAAAGAACTTACGATGGCATGCGGAGGGTAGAAAGAGTGATGAGAAACTAAGACATCCAGCAGATGGGCCTCAGTGGAGAAACATCAATAGACGGTTCAAAGAACATTTCGGACATGAAGATAGGAATCTGAGGCTTGGGTTATGTACTGATGGAATGAACCCGTACGGCACATTGAGTAGTCAACACAGTACATGGCCTGTTCTGCTAGTGATCTACAATTTGCCCTCATGGTTGTGTATGAAACGAAAGTACATCATGTTATCTCTCCTGATATCTGGTCCCAAGCAGCCAGGTAATAGCATTGATGTGTACCTTGCCCCTCTGATCGACGATCTGAAGCTATTGTGGAATGAGGGGACCGTGGTATATGATGCTTATGCAAGAGAGAATTTCACGCTCAAGGCTTTGTTGTTCTGTACCGTCAATGACTTCCCTGCGTATGGGAACTTGTCCGGTTACACGGTTAAAGGAACATTTGCATGTCCCATTGCGAGGAAGACACTTGTTCGGACCGTTTAAAACATTGTGGGAAGAATGTTTATATGTGTCATCGACGTCTTCTCCCCGAAGATCACCCTTATCGAGTAACGAAGAGAAAGTTGTTCAATGGTCAAGCCGAAACTCGTGTGGCCCGTCTACCTCTGACTCTGAGGAAGTGTACGAAAAGGTTAAGGACATTGCAAATGTATTTGGAAACACATCAAAACCGGCGAAAAACATTTGGAAAAAGTGTTCTATCTTTTGGGAACTACCTTATTGGCGTCATCTTTCTGTGAGGCACTGCTTAGACATCATGCACATTGTGAAGAACGTTGGTGAGGCAGTGAGTGGGACTTTACTCAATATACCCGGCAAAACAAAAGACGGATTGAAAATCAGAAAGGACATGCAAACCATGGGTATACGAAAGGAGTTACACCCACAAGAGAATGGGAAACGAATCTACCTACCTCCTGCATGCTACACGCTCTCAAAGGCTGAAAAGATTAGTTTCTGCAAATGTCTGCACTCGGTAAAAGTACCGTCTGGGTACTCTTCAAACTGGAAGAACATTGTATCGATGAAGGATTTAAAACTTTTAGGCATGAAATCTCACGATTATCATGTACTGATGTTACATCTTCTTCCGGTCGCAATTCGAGGGATATTGCCATCTGATGTCAGAAATGCTTTAACTCGGTTATGTTTCTTTTTCAACGCTGTTGCTCCAAGGCAATTGACGTATCTCTAGATGATCTACAACGTGAAATTGTTATCACATTATGTCAACTTGAGATGTATTTCCCACCATCTTTCTTTGATAAATGGTACATCTAATTGTGCACATCGTTCGAGAGATACAGTTCTGTGGTCCGGTATACTTACGGTACATGTACCCTTTTGAACGGTACATGGGTATTCTGAAAAGTAGAATGAAGAATAGGTATCGACCAGAGGGGAGTATTGTTGAAGCAACAGTGACTGAGGAAGTCACGGAGTTTGTGACCGATTATTTGAGTGAGGCAGAGTCTATTGGTATCCCAAAACCACGACACTATGGCAGGTTTAAGGGTAAAGGTGTTATTGGTAGAAAGATCGTGCAAGTTTCGCGTCTACTTATTCATCAAGCACATTTGTTTTTCTTACAACATCTTGAGGTTGTTGAACCTTATTTGGAAACCCATATGGTGAGTTAAGGCATCAAAATCCTTTGAAAAACCACATTTGGCTGACAAAAGAAAAAACCGAGTTTTTATCCAATGGTTCAAAGATCATGTGTTGACATTAGCATCATCAGATCCAGAAGCTGTAAGCGAAGAGATCAGATGTTTGGCAATCGGACCTGAAACTAATATTACATCTTTTGAGGGGTATGATATTAGTGGGTATACATACTACACTGCACGCCAAGATGCCAAATCGATAAACCAGAATAGTGGGGTAAAAATTGAAGCTGCTGCCACTGAGTACCACAGCGGTAACCGATCTCAACCAGTTAGTAATTGGTATTATGGTGTCATCGAGGACATCTGGGAATAGACTATGACATTGATTCCTTTCTGTTGTTCCGGTGCAAGTGGGTGGACAACCGACGCGGGTACCAAAATGATGGAGGGCTTACCATGGTTGATCTTTCACGGTTACACGGTTATAATGATGATCAATTTGTTCTGGGAAAGGATTGCGAGCAAGTGTGGTATGTTGAGGATCCGAAAGACTGCAGATGGTCTGTTGTTCTTCCAGGAAGAAGGCCGGTTGTAATCGAAAATGAAAATGAGGATAACGATGAAAATGGGACTGTAGAGGAAACATCCTTGTTTCCTACTGGATTACCGGATTCGATTGATGATACCGAAAACGATTTGCTCTACGCACGATCAGACCATGATGAGGGTGTTTGGGTAGAAAATATGAAATGATTTATGTTTTTGTACGTTTCAGGTAATGTTGTTAGTAGAATGTAGACTGTAATATCATCTTAACTGTTATTGTTATGCATCATAGTATTTATGTTATGAGTTTAACTGATGAAAATGCTTTATGATTTTTTTTTGCAGTGGATGATCACCCTGATGACCCCATTGGACGGCTTATCTCGACTGGAGAACCTGAGCCACCAGAATAGACCAAGTAAGCGGGTCACAAGAGGAGGAAAGAAGAAGAAGGACCAGTTAGCAGTACACGAGACTGAGGCTGGCCCTTCACAGCAGACCGAAGAGGAGTCAGTTGTCCCACCAGAGGCGAAGAAGCAAAAGAAGAGAGGTGCACACGTGGGCTGAAGGCTAACAAGGGCCCTCCTACAAAACCGGTGGACTTCAATCAGTTCAACCAACCCCATGGAAATTGGAAGAATGACTTCACCGCTTACGGTAGCCATTTGGTGAAGTCATATTGCAACATAAACCACAACTGGAAGCAAGTGCCTCAATCATTGAAGGATACTATGTTTCAGCGTCTTCAGGTAAATCTCTACATTATTACTATGATCTTTTGTGAAATAATAGAACATTTATGTTTACTTTTACTAACTGAATGATCATGTACGTAGTCTCGTTCTCTCCGTGGATCCCGCACTTAAAAAGGATGTGCTATCAGTGATGTCGAAACGTTCCGGGACCACAAGAATAAGTTGGCTGACAAGTTCATCTACAAGATGCCTACTCCAGAAGATCCAGATGATCCAGATCATGGTGGAGACGGTGAGAGACCACCATGGGAGGTTTACGAAGGCATAACAGAAGAGCAATGGGTAGAATTTGTTGAAGGGCGTCACACACCGGAGTTCCAGGTGCACTTTATTGTCATACATACATAAATTAATCTTAATTTCTTATGTTTTTTTGTGTTCAATTTCACTTAACATGATCCCATTAATTTATGCAGGCTCTCCGTGCGAAACAACAAGCAAATGCTAAGAAGAATCTGTACCCTCACCACTTAGGTGGAAAAAGTATTGCTCAAAGGGTACCAGAATGGGAGCAAAAGGGATATCTGCCCACGGATGGCTCATTGGATGCCAGTGGCAGAAGAATGAAAGTGTGGGAGTTAAGCCACATTCCTAAGAACTCTACTTCCGAAAATCCTCAATACGATGAAGCCACGAGAGCAGTTATTGCTCAAATGGTAAGTGATATCATTTCATTTTCAGTCAAACTGTTCATTTCCTTTGTATATGAACTTATGTTAAACTAATAACTGTATTTATGTGTTATATTAGGGTGAATTAAGCTCTCAGCTCACCCAGGGCACCTGGACCTCACAGAGGAATGATGATCCTCTTACACGCGCTCTTGGTAAGAAGGATCATCCAGGTCGTGCCATTGGGTTTGGTGGGCACGTTGGTATCCGCCAGGAATTTGGCGCACCCGGGTCCAGAATCAGCCAGGGACAGTCGATTAGCTACGAGGAGCACCTGAGAGCGTTGGCTGAGATGGAGCAGAGGATTACTCAGAACGTCGACGAGAGGATCGCTCAGGCTATATCAAGGATTCAGCCACAGCAGCATGAAAGCCAAGAGGTTTCTCGACCACCAGTTGATCAGTCACCCATTCAGCAGCAGAGTGCACCGGTAGTGAGAAGTAGTGTCCACTCGGCTGATCCGTTTCCCTATGCATCTCTACAGGTTAGACTAACATTTCAATTGAGTACATGACGATTATGATTTTTCACTTGATCACTAATATCATCATAGAAGAATTCACAATTTTTATCTAAACAAGTTCCACATAACACTCAGGCACCCACTGAGTGTCATCTGTTTTTACAAATTGGAGTAGAAGAGGTCATGGTTGCATGGGGAAAACTTTTCCCCTCTCGTCCAAGTGATATTGTGCACGGTGAACCACTCCGACATTACCATGCACGAGTGCTTCTAGACGAATTTGTTGCAGAGCATGCTGACGTCGGTTTACCGGTGCCGATCCCACAAAGACCTACCGTGTGTTCTGCACAAACTGCGACAGTGCAGTGGCCTGCACGATTGGTCAGACTCCCTGGGCAGGTATTACTCTTAACCGTTGCTATAAAACTATTGGTGTACCACCTTGCATCCATATACTTAATTAGACTAATATCATAGGATATGAGCCGACCGAAGACTGATAAGGGCAAAGGAAAAAGAATTGCCACACCTGTGCAATCAAAGGCATCCACAAATTTTGTGCTTAGACCTGCTTTGGTGGAGAAGAGAATATTGGCCGGCTTGTCGACTAATATGCAGATTCTGCATTCCTCGTTGTTGCTGCTACCACCTGATTCTGATTCCCTCACTGTGGAAGATCCCGAGCGGATATTTCACTATATAGTTCAAGGAGAAGATATACATCGATTTGGGATGTATATGTCCGACTTCGAGGAGTGCTTCAGGAGGGATTGGTTGAATGTGTCGATTATCAAGTCGGCCGCCATGTGAGTGACTTCTACCTTTTATATTTTGAATTCATTAATTGGTGATGAATTAGATGTTTGAATAAAAAGTTAATGACTAATGATATTGCCTCATAGGTGGGTGCATGATAAGGCGATCAATGTCTATGAAGATCGAAGATTTGGATTCCTGTGTCCTGCTATGTGTAGTGAAGTCCAGATGACAAGTGATCCGCAAGGCCTTATGCAATATATGACGAATGCCCTCTTTGAATGTTCTAACAAGTCATTTATTATGCTGCCATATCATTCAAGGTATGATATTTGACTATTTCTCTTAGTATTATCTAAAACATATAGTTTGTGTTAGTTGCTTAATGATTTCAACACATTGTGTAATTTGTGGACAGTCGACATTGGTCTTTGTTTGTGCTGGTGATGTCGAAGCACCCACGAATCTTGCAATTTGACTCACTTGGTACGGGTGCCAAGAGACCGAAGATCTCCACCGCAATACTAGGGTAATTAGTTTGTTATCGTAAACAACAATTATTATTACTTAACATTAACTGTTTCATAACTTGCTACTGATGCTTAAAACTATATATATTGCTGATGTATATAGTTCCATGAGAGCTGCATTATCTCTCCAGGGTATAACAATGAAGAGTAACATCCCTTGGAACACTGTCAAGGTACTCTATTAATTGATAAATTTGTGTGATAATGTTTAAACTTGTTTATAACTGTCAATATGTGTGTTTGTATAGTGTCCGGTGCAGCCTGGGGGTTCAGAATGTGGATACTATGTCATGAGATTCATGAGTGACATAGTAGGAGCGGCAAACCTTTTACCAGAGCACTCGTTAGACAAGGTAACATTCTTTGAAAGTTTTAGTTATGCTCTTTACATGTTGTTAGACTTGTACATTTTAGATTAATGTTCATTTTTTTTCAAGGCTTACGAAGAAGTGTTCAAAGGTGGTCAGTATGATAATGCTCAAATTGTTGAGATGCTTGAGGAATGGTCGGAGTTCGTCTGCACAAGTTTAATGAATTGATGATCATGAAGATGTTTTGTGAACTTTTTTGAGTATGTAAATGTAACTCTGTACACTTGTGGATGGTGTAATGGTAGATTTGAATTGTATTGGTGTTTTTTATTTGTAATGAAAGTGTGAATTACATTGGTTTTGTTAACTCTCAAGTTGTGGTGGGTCGTTGGTATTAATTGGGAGCTTTTATAACTTTTTAAATGTGTGCTGGAGCTGCTGTATGGATGAAGCTTTATTACAGGTCTGATTGAACCAAATGTGGTGAATATATATATATATAAGCTGGGATGGAAAAAAAAAAATAAAAATACCCCTATCTCGGCGGTTCTTAGGGAACAACCGCCGAGATAGGCCCCTGGGATTGACCGATGGAGAGATTGACCATGGGTCTATCTCGGCGGTTCTTAGAGAACAACCGCCGAGATAGACCCATGGTCAATCTCCCCATCGGTCAATCCCAGGGGCCTATCTCGGTGGTTGTTCCCTAAGAACCGCCGAGATAGGTACATCTAGTTCGGCGGTGCTCATTTCGGCGGTTAACAACCGCCGAAATAGGCCCATTGGAACCGCCGAAATAGACGTTTTTTGTACTAGTGGTTGTTCTCTTTAAGAAAAATACTGTTATGAATTGTGGGATAAATGGTACAAATTTTAAAAATTTTGATTACTTTTAAGGAGCATTTTTATGCGGTGTGACCAAATGATCTGAAATGGATGAATTTTTATTACTCAGGGGTTCTTTCTGTCTTCTTTCTTAGGGATTGCTAAGGGGTGCTTCTCTGTCAAAAAAGAAAAAATAATAATAAATAAGGGACTTACGAGACACCATTGGTAACCAACAAAGAGAGTTGAGTGTTCTTTAAAATACGAAGGCATAATGCCTACATATTATCTTCTCATCTCTTATACAAAAGTGAAACAAATGCATAATTCTATTTTTCCTTTTGTTTTCTCCTCAAAGCCCTTTCTTGAGAGAAGTTGGCCATGGTAAAAGTTCTCAAAGTCACCTTAAATCAAGAAGCATTGAAGTACTCCGGATCATACCCCGAAACTCTAATTTTTATTTTTGCCCTGAGTACACCTATGCCACCAGTAGGTGATGGATCACACTCCTCTAAAAAGTTTAAGATCATGTACTATTGACTTCTTTATCCTACCCTTCATAATAGTATTTGTTAATATTGAGCATTCCCTACTTGTTTGGGTACATGGTTTTGCTTGAGGACAAGAAAAAGGTAAGTGTGGGGGTGTGATAAGTGTCTAAATGAGCATGTTTTATAGGTGTATTTCATATATTATATTAACATTTTTCTTGCTCATTTCTCCACTTCGGTTAGTTTTCCTCTAGTTTATGTTTTATTGTTTATCTCACAAATTTATTGGTTTAACATGAGGAAAACCAAGCTGGAAGTAAAGTAGACGAAGAGACAAACGCATAGACGCAAACGGCTCAGAAAACGGAGTCCAAACGAAGAATCTAGAGCCGGTCAAAATTCGTAGAAGAAATAAGCCTGTACGTCGTGAAAACAGGCGGACAAGAGACAAGTGCAACCGCCCAAAATGGGGCGGACACTCACACTTGCAACCGCCCATAAAGAGGCGGACAACATCAAGGCATAACCGCCTGTTTGGAGGCGGACAAGACTCATGCGCAACACTAAGGCTACCGCCTGATTGGAGGCGGACGAACCACAAGGCTACCGCCTGTTTGGAGGCGGACATCACACAGCAGAGGCAATAGGCGGACGTCTCACACACCAAGGCAACCGCCTATTAGCATGCGGACGGGAGGCGGACGTGAGTAAAACCAGTCGCGAAATAGTTTTCTTCTTCGCCGTCTGCAACTTGCCTCCGCTATCCATCTACTCCCGCACCGCCTACCTTATTTCCTCACGCGTCTCCAGCCCCTGTCCCCTGCAATTAATGAGCAATCAACGAGAGCAATCAACCGGCAATCAAATTCGTACGGATCTTCTTCTCCTCTGCCTCTATATAAACTCACCCCTTCAACACAACAAACACACCACGCACGACGGGAGTCTGAAGAAACCATTCACCACACTCATCCATTCGCTTCCACTTATTTTTCTCCCGTAACACCACAACATTCCACACTCACGCAGTAACAAAAGAAATAGAAGAGCAGCAGTGAGAGCGAGAGCAGACCCGTTCTTTCTCTCAATTAATGGCAAAATCTATCTGTGCTATCTTCTTATCTCCGTTAATGTCTGAGTAATTTTCATTTGTATCCTAGGATGGGGGTTTGACTTCTAATATTACGTAAACTAATATTTATCACCTGTCTCTCTCATTTAACTTGTTTTAATTCCTTTTCAGCAAATATTGTTAAATGCTTTGCGTGACAAACAAGTGCATTTATTTGGTAACTATCAACATATGACTTTGAGATAGTCTAGGTACCACAAAGGAATTAATCTTAGTATTTACACTCCGGATTGAGCAGGAAAATACTAAGGCTTTTATTAAGAGTTCGTAACTGACAATTATTAACTCTAATAGGCAATAAATAATTGAGACAGGGTTATAAATCTGTTTAAGTAATTTAGGAAATTCCCCCGCTATCCTAGGATACATTTTTCCATCCACATCACTTAATTCACCTTTTTACTGTTTTTATTATATTTGCACTGATCAAACAACAAATCAAGCTTGCCTCCGGCTAAACCCTTTTTTACAGTTTTTAAGTAACTACCAAGACTAGGATAAATTGAACAATCTCCCTGTGGATACGACACTTGTTTTACTACTACGACCGGGATTTGTTTGCAGCCCGACATTTAATTTGAGTTTTAATTTCTTTTCTTTTCTTTTAATTTTACACCAATTTAACCACTCAGAAAAAAATCTCTGCAAGGAGACGCAACACAGAAGGAATTTATTTTTCTAGTCTAGATGAAGAAGAGAGGTATTCGAATATAGAGGATGGGCGGATAAAATGGAACATCAAATGAGCGTATATATAGGAGGCCGAGGGAAACTGAAGAGCGAGGAATATAAACTGTTTAATTATTATAGAAAATAATTGTTCAATCAATAGCGAAAATTAAACTCCTTAATGAATAGAAAAATAAGAAGTTAGGAAATTTGGAAAGGTAAAGGTGAGTTAATAAATAGAGATGGAAATATGGAAAGTTTAAATTGATTAACTAAATAAAATCAGAAAATACCAAAAGGTGTAACCGACATATAGTAAAACTAATTTATTTAGTGTATGTAATTAAATCAAAACTATCATTATTATAATAAGTTATAAACAACTAAATATACTAAAATAATACAAAGTACACATGGATCATATTATTACATCGAAAATCATAACCGACGTATTTTGAATCAGGTTATTTATTAAAACGAATCTTTTTTATAAAATACTATACAACATGCTCGTAAATTATAGTATAATCCTCATAAACTACTTATTATACTTGCGAACCAATATTCTACTAAATTATATAATAGATGTATTTTGAATAAACAATATTATTTGAATCATAGCATCATTATTATAACCCCATTTTTTTAAAACTAAAATATACCAAGTTAACTAGAGATATACGAGGATCATTAATAAAATAACAATTGGCCTAATTAAAAACACGTTATTTGTTAGAATGAATTCTCTTTAGTAAATAATAAACGTGTAACCTTCATTATATATATACTCATAAAATACTACTATACTTGCAGACAACAACACGTAACCTATTTAGTATACTTGCAAACTATAATATATACTCGTAATATAGGCTGATAAAATATATAATGTACCCGTAAACTACATAATATACTTGTAAACTAGAAAATAAATGTATTTTGAAATTTAGGGGTATTTCACTCAACAAGTTGAAACGGATTCAATTCCAAGTGTGAAAGCAGATCTATGCATTATGAACTTCTACCAGAAAGGTGGACGGTTAGGTTTACACCAAGACAAGGACGAGTCACCCGAGTCTCTAAGTAAGGGAGTACCCGTGGTGTCTTGGTCCATTGGTGATACCGCAATGTTTGTGTATGGCGAGCAGAAGCGTGCTGACCTCGCAAAGAAGCTACTGTTGAAATCGGGAGATGTGTTAGTCATGGGTGGGCAGTCAAGGATGCTATATCATGGCATCAGAAAGATCAAACTGAATACCGCACCGTCGGCAGTGATCAATGCCACACACATGAAACCCGGACGTTTGAATTTGACCTTCAGACAGTTTTAAGCCTTGTATAATTATGTGATGTGATAAACCAATGTATGTTAAGAATGTTGTAAGTGTTAATCATGGCGACAGTATAAGCCAACGAATGTTGTAAAAAGGAGTGTGTTAATGAATAAAGTGGAGTTGTTCGAAGCATGTAAACCGTGTTGTTACCCAGTACTTACTAGTTTGCCAATGAATTAGGTTGTGCACTCGGAACGGGAGGTACACTGAGTGTCTGCAATGAGGCAGAAGCCGGCAAGAGCGGCACAATCCTCACCGGTACCTTTCCAGTCAATGGCGTGGACGCTTCGATCTTGTTCGACTCCGGAGCCTCACACACATTTATTTCGCTATCTTTTGCGAAGAGGCTGGGGTTAGATGGTGATGAGATGCCAGACTTCTTGGTCACTCTCCCATCGAAAGAGCGGATCAGGTGTACCCGCTACCACCGAGATGCTGTTGTACGAATCAGAGGTGAAGCGTTTCCGATCGACTTGATAGAGTTCGACGGACTTGGTTTTGATGTGATTGTCGGGATGAACTGGTTGGAGCGGTACAAGGGCAGAATCCTGTGTGCCGAGCATCGACTGCTTCTTCGGAGTCCATCTGGGGTTACCATATCTTACCGCCAGAGGCCCAGGGATCCTTCGACTCAGATCATCACCGCCATGGCTATGTATCGTGAATTACGACGAGGGAGTGATGTATACCTCTGCTATGTCCAGGACATAGAGAGAGATCCAGAGTTTAGTCCTGATGTGCCGGTAGTGTCGGAGTTTCCTGATGTATTTCCTAAGGAACTGCCGGGCATGCCGCCAGCACGGGAAGTGGAGTTTGAGATTGATTTGGTTCCGGGCACCGGACCAATTGCGAAGGCGCCCTATCGTATGGCTCCAGCAGAAATGACTGAGCTCAAGGAGCAGCTGAGAGACCTACTCGACAAGGGATTCATCCGCCCTAGCGTTTCACCATGGGGAGCGCCGGTCCTCTTCGTGAAGAAGAAGGACGGTAGCCTCCGCCTGTGTATTGACTATCGAGAGCTGAATGCAGTTACGGTGAAGAACCGTTACCCTTTACCACGCATCGACGATCTATTTGATCAGCTGAGGGGAGCATCAGTATTCTCCAAGATAGACCTACGATCCGGATACCACCAGATTGTCATTCGTGACAGTGATATCGAAAAGACAGCATCCAGAACTAGGTATGGGCATTATGAGTTCACAGTTATGCCGTTTGGCTTATCAAATGCACCAGCTAAGTTCATGGACTTAATGAACTGCTTGTTCCAAGATCAGTTGGACAAGTCAGTGGTAGTCTTCATCGACGATATACTTGTATACTCGAAATCGAGAGGTGAGCATGAAAGCCACCTGAGAAGTGTGTTACAAACATTGAGGAAAAACCAGTTGTATGCGAAATTTTCAAAGTGTGAATTTTGGTTGAACCAAGTATCCTTTCTTGGTCATGTGATTTCTGAGGCCGGGATCGCTGTTGATCCGGCAAAGATTGATGCTGTGCGCACCTGGCCTAGGCCGAAGACAGTTACCGACATCAGGAGCTTCCTCGGTCTGGCAGGTTATTATAGGAGGTTTGTGAAGGACTTCTCCAGTGTCTCGAAGCCGATGACTTCCTTGATGAAAAAGGATGCACCATTCGAGTGGACAGTCGACTGTGAGAGTTCTTTTAAGAGTCTCAAGGATGCTCTGACATCTGCACCGGTTCTGACACTACCAGACGGTCCAGATGGTTTTGAGGTCTATTGCGACGCATCAGGCAGGGGTATGGGTTGTGTGTTGATGCAACACGGGAAGGTCGTAGCTTACGCCTCCCGACAGCTGAAGAAGCATGAAGAGAACTACCCTACCCACGACTTAGAATTGGGGGCCATTGTCTTCGCACTGAAAATATGGTGACATCATTTGTATGGGGTAAGTGTGACAATCTATTCTGACCATAAAAGTTTAAAGTACTTGTTCACTCAGAAGGAGTTGAACATGAGACAAAGAAGGTGGGTTGAATTTCTGAATGACTACGACATTAATCTACAATATAAAGAGGGTAAGGCAAATGTGGTAGCTGACGCATTGAGTCGCCGAGCACACTCTCTCCATTCGCTAGTCTCTCATACTGGCTTGGTTGAAGAGGTGCGGAGTGCTCAGATGACGGATCAGTACATGATGGAGATTAGACAGAAGCTTATTGATGGCACATTCGAGGGTAAGAAGTACGACTTCAGACTCCACGATGATGACCTGATTATGCTTAATGGCCGACTGTGTATACCTAGGAGTAGCGCTGAGTTGAAGGAGCGCATATTGAGTGAATCCCATTGTTCTACTACTTCGATTCACCCCGGAGCTTCAAAGATGTATAAAGGTATGAAAAGATATTTTTGGTGGACTGGAATGAAAAAGGACGTGAATGACTATGTGTTGAGGTGTCTCACTTGTCAGAAGGTCAAGTTTGAGCACCGACGGCCTGGTGGTATGGTACAGCCAATGCCAGTGCCTGAGTGGAAGTTCCATGACATATCTATGGACTTCGTAGTAGGGCTTCCGCCTGCATGGGGAGGTCTGAATATGATTTGGGTTGTTGTTGACCGACTGACCAAGGTGGCTCGATTCATACCGATGAAGGACACCTGGAAAGTGGCAAAATTGGCAGAACTCTTCGACAGAGAGATTGTAAGGCACCATGGGGTACCGAAAACGATTGTATCTGACAGAGATACCAGATTCTTATCCAGATATTGGAAGTCTACGCGAGAAGCATTGGGTACCGAACTGAAATTGAGTACAGTGTTTCACCCACAGACCGATGGTCAGAGTGAGCGCACCATTCAGACACTTGAGGATATGCTACGTGCATGTGCACTTGACTTTCAGACCAGCTGGATTGACAAGTTACATCTGATCGAGTTTAGCTACAACAACAGTTACCATGCTTCGATCAAGATGTCTCCCTTCCAGGCCTTGTACGGTAGACCATGCCGCACGCCATTATGCTGGGATGAGTCGAGTGAGACGGTCATTATAGGACCAGAGTATCTTGAACAAGTTCAGGCAGAAGTTCGCCAGATCCGGGCTAACATAAAGGCAGCTCAGGATAGACAGAAGTCGTACGCAGATGTGCGCCGACGCGACCTGGAGTTCGCCGTGGGCGATCAGGTATTTTTGAGAGTATCCCCCATGAAGGGAGTATTTCGTTTTGGCCAGAAAGGCAAGTTGAGCCCAAATATGTGGGGCCTTATGTTGTGACGGAGCGGATCGGCCCGGTAGCTTATAGACTTGATTTACCCACCGAGCTGGGCAAGGTACATGATGTATTTCATGTGTCCCAGTTGAAGAAATATATGTCTCATCCGTCTCATGTACTTCAGCCTGAGAGGCTAACTTTAGAGCCGACCATGCGATCAGTGGAGACTCCGGTACGGATTCTGGACACTAAGACTCGAGACACTCGCCATAAGTCTGTGAGGCTGGTGAAGGTTCTCTGGTCTAACCAGGACGTTGAGGAGGCCACTTGGGAGCTGGAAGATAAGATGAAGGCAAAGTACCCGTCATTGTTTACTTCTTAGTGTTTGTATGTATAGGGTACGGGGCGTACCCCTATTTAAGGGGGGTAGAGCCGTTTCGGTTATGTGTATGACATGTATTTGGATACATTGCCTGTGTTGTGTTGTTATGTTGTTAATGTTACAGACCGTTGAGTCTGAATGATGTTGTGATGTTTTGTTGTTTGGACCATGTGTCCGATGTGATGTAAAGATGTTGTTAATGTGATATGGAAGTGTTGTTGATATGTGTTCCCATGTTCTAATATTTAGGATATGTGGAAGTATGAACTTTAGGGACAAAGTTCTTTTAAGGGGGGTAGATTGAAATACCCCAAACCTAGCTATGTTGTTTAAACATTTAAATATGGTATATTAAGACTAAGAAGAGTCTTAGGAGCATTAGTAAACAAACCTAAACGATAGAAAACACAAAATGTGCTTTAAGGTCAATAAGAGCCAAAACGTGCTCTAAGCTTGGGATAAGCTTGGTTAAGACCTTATGAACTTACCAAGACCTCATTTATATACTAATGAACATATTAAACCAATTACCAAAGAAAACCAAGCTTGAAAACAAGTTAAAACACAAAATGTGCTTTAAGAAGTCTTAAAGCACATTTTTGAAAAATTGTCTTGTAAATGAGTTTTGAGTGGCTAAATGTCCATCATTACTCTTAAATATATATGTGTACTATATAGTATAACATTTGGATGTCTATATCAATGGGAAATCAAATATTTCACTTCTATGTGCCTTGTTTTCATGAATAGTGATTTTAATAAGCTATTTTGTAACATATGTTGTATTAAGTAATTAAATGTTCAAAAAAGACTAAAATACCCTCATATTACTATTGGGGGCCGGTTTTTAAGGGTGGTGACTCACCACTCTTGTTAGCTCATTAGTTAAATAAAGATGACAAGTTAAGTACTATTTACTTTACTTTATTAACAAATATCTTCAAAAGCAACTTACCTTCTTCATTTCTTTCATGTTCCCACCGTCTCCAACTCCATCTCCTTCCTTCTTGCTCTCATTTTCGGACAAGCTACAGCACCACCATCATTTCACCACCTTTGACCATCAATAATTCATAGCTCACTTAACCAAATCAAATTCTAAGACCACCATCTTCTTCCTCTCATCAAGCTCTTCATTCCTATCTTCTCAAAACTTCAAGAGCCCCATTTCGGTGCCATGGAGTTCCACCATTGAAGGAGCTTGAGCTTGTATTTCTACATATTATTGCTCTCCTTTGCTTCTAGGTAAGGAATCTCAAAGAAAAATCAAGTTTCTTCCATGTTTTTACCTTGACCGAAAATGCACATTAATGGTGCTCTTTGTGTGACTTTGTTCTAGCTTCATTCCAACCTTTCATGGACTAGGTGGAGTCCTCTCTTCATATATATTCAAACTCTCTTCAAAGATCAAGGTAAAACAACTACATTAATGTTTTTGAAACAATGTAAAATTAGGGTTTACAATGAGATGAAGCTTAAAGCTTGAATACTCATTATGATGTTTGTATATTGTTTAGAACTTGACAAGGAATCAAATACCTTACCGGTTTTATAAGGAAACAAGAAAGAAGTTTGTTTGGAAAAGAGGTAAACATACTAACCTAATGTGGTTTAATGCCTTAGGAGAAAATGAGCTTATTTTGCTTGTTAAAAGTACTTAAGGAGCCAATGGTGAATGACCTAGTAAATGTTCTCAAGGAGACTAGTAAAAGAACATATGTCTTGTTGTATGTATTTGCAGGTCAAAGGCATATATATTGTGGAAATTCAGTGTTTATGATTTAAGCACTTTAAGGGCCTAAGAGCCATGCATTTTAAGGGCCTAAGTGCCATGCAATTTAAGTTATGCATTATATTTTAATGTAGTGAGATTTGAGTGAGGTTTTGTGTATGAGAGTGTTCTTGGTGTTCTTAGTGTTCTTGGGTGTTTAATGGTGAAAACAAAGTGCTTTGGTGTAACAAAATGCTAGGAGAACCTATGTCGAAATTTAGGAAATGCATAAGGAGTTCAAGATGTTTTAAAGGAATTTTGATGAACTAGGAAGTGTTCTAGAGTGTAATAAGGACGTAGGCATGATCTTGAGGTTTTAGTATGTACCAAAGTCATTTTGGACTTAGGAAAAGACTTAGGCAAACTTTGGTAAATTGAGGAGAAAGTGCAAGCTTGGAAAAGGAATTGTAAGAATGACATAAGGAGTTTTGATTTGTAAGAAAGGATGTTTGGATGATGATGTTTGTGTGGGAGATATGTATTGGTATAATAGTTAGAATAGGCATGAAACATCACTTAGGAACCTTGGGAGTAGATACTATAAGTGTTGGAGGCTTTGGAGAAATTTGGCTAAGTGTTTGAAGGCTTGGAAATTGAGCATTTTGCCTTGTCCGAACTTCCATCCGGACATGGAAGTTCGGACAGGCTCTGTTGGGTAAGAATTTTGCACACTCGAACTGTGTCCGAACTTGGTAAGTCCGGACACATGTTCGGACGCATGGATTTCCGCATTAAGAGATTCTCGACTCACGTCCGAACTTCCGAAGTCCGGACACAAGTTCGGACGTTTGTCTGTTTTCAGTTCAAAGTCATGGCTTGCGTCCGAACTTGGAGGTTCGGACACAAGTTCGGACAGGCCACTGCATGGACCAAAATTGTTGTTTTAAGTGGGGAAATGATGTCTAAAAAAATGGTAATTAACTAGTAAAGATGGTGTGAGGTTAATTAAGACATGTTAGGAGTGTTATAATGGTAATTAAAATGGTGAAGAGTTATAACAAGTGTGAAAATAAAATAAAATAGATATGTGCAGTAACAAGTTAACAATGGATTAGTGCGTTAATTAACTGACGTTACTAATGTGTTTAGGATTCTCTCAAGGTGGAAACGAATCGAGGCAAGGACCAAGGTATGGTTTTCTTGCAGTCTGTTGCCTACCGGTTTACACCGACTTGTGTGTTGTTTGTTTTTCTGTGTGTTTATGACTTTATAAGATTAAACCATGTAAAGAGTTTACAGTTGTTAAATATTATTATGTTGATAAGTATGACTCTCTCTTCCCTTGTGTGTGTCTAACAAGACTTGACCTATTATTGTGAATTGTGTATTGAGTTCAATAATGAACTGCTAACAAGTGCTAACGGGGGAAGTGAGGAGTCCGGTCTGTTCCAGCCACGCGTGTGAGTATGGGAGTCGATGTCATAACCGGTTCGATTCTCTTTGTATGTTATGGTTGTTTTCCAATTTGGTTTCCAACCTTCCCTTTAGCTTAACCAAGGCTATTTTACTGACTCACGTCGGGCCACAGGGGCATACTATGTGTTATTTCGGTGGGCTTGGATCACTATATCCGAGGCACCTTGTGTTAAGTTATCCGTTCAATCTAACAGGACGGTAACGAGTTATGTAACGAGCTTAGCATGAGCATGGCAACCTTCTCTAGGCTCTCAATGGGGACTAACTGTGTTGGTTCTCTTCCTAAAAGGAATTGTTCTTGTGTGATGTGTGTGATGTTGTGTACAATACCCATGTTACGATATATATATGTATAAGTTGTGTGTTTTAAAATGAATGCCATGTCATCATGACAATTAGTTTGCGCGCATCCCGGTAGCCGATGGGCTGCGCGTTAACCATACCAGCCAAGGGTTGCTGACCCCCTCGGGGGATCCATATTTCTTTTACTGTAGGATGAGGATCGAAGAAGCGGAGTGGCTTTAGATCCTAGGATGCAGGTTTACTTTTGAATACTTTTGGATGTTGGCCCGGGATGCGCCTGTGCTCCCGTGGCGTTATATATTTGGTTATGAACGGTTTACAGTGATGGTTAACAGTGAAGGATGTATGTAAACACTCGGTATTTTGTTAATGTATATATATGGTTATTAGTTCTATGCTCGGGAGTCTGATCATCAGACCGGTACACTTGTATTATTTCAGCCTTGTTAACCACGTGGGTGGTTGACGGCGTTGTAGCACCATTCGTTTAGTTACTGTTTAGTTGTTTAAATTCCGCTACGATTTCAAGTAGTGTTATGTGCGTAGTAGGGGTGTTACAGTGTCCCAAGAATACCACCTGATCCAACCAGAACTCGCACTTCTTCAGCTTCGCATACAGCTCCTTCTCCCTTAGAGTCTGGAGAACAGTCCTCAAATGCCCCTCGTGCTCCTCAGCACTCTTGGAATACACCAAGATATCATCTATAAACACCACGACGAACTGGTCTAGAAAGGGCTTGAACACCCGGTTCATCATGTCCATAAACACAGAAGGCGCATTCGTCAAACTGAATGGCATCACTAGGAACTCGTAATGTCCATAACGAGTCCTGAAGGCGGACTTAGGCACGTCGTCTGCCTTAATCCTCAGCTGATGATAACCAGACCTCAGATCGATCTTCGAAAACACCTTAGCTCCTGCTAACTGGTCGAACAAATCATCTATGCGCGGGAGAGGGTGCCTATTCTTAATGGTAACCTTGTTTAGCTCCCTGTAGTCAATGCACAAACGCATGCTACCGTCCTTCTTCTTAACAAATAACACTGGCGCTCCCCAAGGCGACACACTAGGGCGAATGAAGCCCTTGTCCAACAACTCCTGCAACTGAACCTTCAACTCCTTGAGCTCAGCAGGCGCCATGCGGTATGGGGCCTTAGAAATGGGCTGAGTCTCAGGTGCGAGCTCGATCGAGAACTCCACCTCTCTGACAAGGGGAAGCCCAGGTACGTCATCCTGGAACACATCTGGGAAGTCTCTGACCACTGGAATCTCCTCCAACTTCGCATCCTTGCGAACCTCAGGGATATAACACAGATATCCCTGGCATCCCTTCCTCAGAAATCGAAACGCCTGCATAGCTGATATGACTGGCGGCAAGCACGGGAGTCCATTCCCTGCTACAACTAGGCGGGGCTGACCCGGCTCCTCAAAAGTGACTCTCGAAGCATCACAATCAATGTGGGCATGGTGCGCAGCAAGCCAATCCATGCCCAGAATCACATCAAAACTTGTCATCTCCATCGGAATGAGGTTAGCACACAGAGTCCTATCTCTGACTAACACAGGACTATCTTTACAAACAGAATTCAAAAGCATAGAAGAGTCCCTAACCAATGGACTATGCACACATAACTCAACACCCAGAGGCACAACAGGCAAACCGAGCTCACCCACTAACTCAGCAGAAATAAAAGAGTGGGTGGCTCCAGAGTCAAACAAACAGAAGACAGAATGAGAAGACAGCTGGAGAATACCTGTAACAACTCTGTCAGTCGATCGGTCTCTCTCTCCAGCCATCGCGTACACTCTGGCCTGGCCCTGGGGCTTCTTCTGCTCAGCCCGGTCTCGATCTCTAGACCCAGATGCAGATCCTCCAGCTCCACCTCCAGTGCTACCCTGCTCCTCTCAGCCCGTGGGCAGTCAACTATCCTATGCTCCAAGGACCCACACTTGAAGCAGGCTCCGGACTTCCTGTAGCAGTCCTGGCCTCGGTGAAACTTGCCACAGACCTGGCACTTCGGAGCGGGAGCTGACGAAGACGAACCACCTCTATCTCTCGAACGGTCCCCAGAGCGGTCTCGAGTCGACTGCTTCTTCTGAGAAGCAGGCTGATCCCTCCTATCACTCTCGTCGGACCTCTGCTTCCTCTTCTGGTCCTTCTCGCCAGACTGGCGGCCCCTCAAATCAGCCTCTACCAACAGGGCGACATCAGCAACGTCCCTGAAGGTCTTGTGACGCAGCGGCGTCACAGCAAAGCGAATGTCTGGCCTCAGACCGCTCTCAAACTTCCTGGCCTTCCTATGCTCGTCCGGCTCAGGTGCAAACTTCGACAGACTGATAAACTTCCTGACATACTCCTCCACACTCATATCGTGCCCCTGGCGAAGCCTATTATACTCCAAGATGCGCTGGTCCTTATAGATGTCGGGGTAGAACTGCTTGTTGAGCTCCCCGGTGAACTGCTCCCACGTCCAAGGCTGTGGGAACTTCCCCATCACAGACCTCCACCACTCCTTGGCTTCGGCCTTGAAAAGAAAGGTGGCGAAGTCCACCTTCTGCTCCTCCTCAGAGCCCATAACTCTCAGCAAATCCTCCACCTCTGACAGCCAATGACTGGCCTCCTGGGGATCTCCTGCCCCGTCGAACGATGGCGGCTTCAGCTTCATGAACTCCTGAAGCGCCTTCACATTCCGGCCTCCAGCATCCACCCCAGCTGGGCCTGCTCCGCCAGCTAGTCCTCCTCCAGCTGGTCCACCCCCTGCAGCCATGGTCTGCATGAGCTGCGTCATGAACTGCTGAACAGCATCAGCAACGTTCCCTGGGGCCCTTCTTGGCGGCATTTTGAAAGTCCAACAGCAGTCAATTAGACTCAGACACTAACACTAACGTTTCTGACTGACTGGCTAACTTAAAATCCCAGCAGATTAGAAACCTGGCTCTAATACCACTAAATGTAACACCCCCAAACACTGGCCTAAGAGTTAGGGGTATTACACGCCGCGTATTATTACATAATAACGCAAGGCTCTAATAAATGAACTTAAACAGATAATCAAACAAGGCCCAAAACGAATACTTGAATAAAGTATAATCAAAATGATGTCATAACATCCCAAAAGTCATTACAAAACCCACCAAATGAATATCAAAAGCGGAAGCTATCTAAAGAGGCCCAAAGGCTCAAAGTCAAATACAAATGTCTCAAAAGAATTCAAATAACGAAACAAACTAAGCTCCAGAGCTGAGCAAATGACCTTCGCCGATCAATCTGCAATGTTAGATAGAGTAGGGGAATGAGCAAACAACTATGCCCAGTAGATGACCAACTTCATCAACCAGCATGCTCAAAACATTTTAAGAATATTAACAAAACAGAAGGAGTCGCAAGGAGTCCATAATCATGTCAGAAAATAGAAGCAGAAGTCCACTCAATAAAGGACCCAACAGAGTCAGAAGCAGACGGAATCAGAAAACAGAGCGGGACACTAGTTGATCACGGCATACAGACAGAACGAGCAACCAGCTCGTGAACAGAACGATGAAACCTCACTCATAAACAGAACAGATGAAACACCTGTGAACAGAACGGGGAACATCACCCGTGAACAGAAGGATCCTACATAGCGCGCTACGAGACAGCGAGACCAGCCATCCAAAGGTTCAGACACAGAGATAACTAGGTCCCAAAATAGAAGCTTGAAACAATTAAGCATATGTGCACCAAAGGCACCAGAAAGCACATAAGTATCTTGGAAATCAGAAGGGGAATCCAACCCCGCAAACGGAAGTCAAAACGGAGCTCAAACGAGCAAGTTACGGTCAAAACAGAAGCTTGTCCGAACTTGTGTCCGGACATCAATGTTCGGACACAAGTCGTACCTTAAAACAGAAACAGAGGTGTCCGAACATCAAAGCTCGGACTGATGTTCGGACGCTTTTCGGAAAACAGATACGTGTAGAGTCCGAGCTTGTGTCCGGACATCAATGTTCGGACACAAGTCGAAGCAAAATCAGAAGAATGAGAACAGTGTGTCCGAACTTCTGTCCGGACTTACAAGTTCGGACACCATTCGAGACTTGTAAGTCGGACTCGTCCTCGCACCCCGTCCGAACATCGAAGCTCGGACGGAAGTTCGGACACGTCAAAAAGTTCAGAACTTCAAAATGTAGAAGGGCATGTCTGAACTTCCAAGGTCGGACGGAAGTTCGGACGCGCCGAAAAACTCAGAAACAGAGGCGATTTTTACACAAACAGAGGCACCAAAACAATGTCAAAACATTATGAGTTTGCAGAAAACAACCTTGGGGGTTTGTAAGAGTTAAAACGGCATTAAACAGACAGTTCACAATCACAATTTCAAGACAAAACACAACTCGAATCAGAACCGAAACGAAACTCCCCAAGGCTGAACACACAAGCCGAATCCATAAGCCACCTACCTCGATAATCAGCAGACGGAAACCAATCTGAACAGCAGAGCCAACCGATGCAAAATCCCGGAATGCAACCCAGCAACGCAGACCAACAATGCAGTTCCGAACACTGAACAACCACAATCGCAGAACAATGCTGTTGGGACATCGGAGTGTTGCAGAGATAGCCTTTCACCGCGATAGAGTCAATCATCACTTGACAGACACAAAGAGTGAGCCTCTGCGATAGAGTCCGCGCAACAAAGAAGACTCCATAGACTCTCCCATGCTGTTGCAAAAAATCAGGAGTCAACTCGGAACACCTTAAGCGCCTCAACAGTCACGAAGCCCTTCCTCAACACCCGAAGATCGCGGCCCAAGTAAGAAGACCAAGTAAGAGCCGTTGGAAGTTGCCCACTAAGTTAGTTCCGGTATTTTCGGAACTAACTCCTTCAACTGGCTGTTACACTTAGAGTATAAATAAGATATGTAATAGTCAGTTTCTTGTGTGCTTTCATTGAGTATTATTTCAGAGCTTAGAGAGAGAAAGAGAATTGCATTATAAGCTAGAAAGAGAGAGAATACGTACCAAGATAGTTAGCACCTCTAGAAAGACTCTACCTAGGAAGATCCTAGTTTCACTACGCTTACCATTGTTCTGATTAGAAAGTGTGTTGGGTGAGTGAGTGAAAAACTGCTAAGTAGATCCCTTCTACTTAGTGGGCATTTGTAAGTTGTTTTATTTGACCAGGAAATGAAATAGCTTATTTGTGTATCTCGCTGAGTTCCACAGAGT
Organism: Limonium bicolor; assembly: GCA_023374045.1. Classification (NCBI taxonomy): domain Eukaryota; kingdom Viridiplantae; phylum Streptophyta; class Magnoliopsida; order Caryophyllales; family Plumbaginaceae; genus Limonium; species Limonium bicolor. The sequence continues at coordinate 53,771,437 of CM041782.1, forward strand.
CCTTCTTCCTTTTCATCGTTTCACTACGATTATTGCAAAAGTCTCTGCACCCTTAGTTCTATTAATTCGATAGAGTGCCTCTACATCACAGAGTGTTTCTCACTTACGAAGGCTGATTGAGTCAAACCAATCCTTAGACTCACACCTTTGATTGGTTTGAGTTAGCCACCCGATCCTACAAATGCCAATTCAGAAACGTAACCCCTAAACCCCGAGACTGAAACGCAGAACATAATCGCAACCCTTACCTGAATCTGACCACAAGGCAGCGGATTCGCAGATGACGCCAACAGCAGAAGAGAATTGATAGAGCGCAAGAACCAATGCTGAACCACAATCAGATTGCAGAGGAAATCAGAACGAGGAGAATACCGGAACCAAAGGATTAAAGAAAGAAGAATTTGTCACGCCTACCTCGAATGAACCAGCAATTCGCAACGGCGGAGTAATCCACAGTAGCATTTGGATAGCAAAACAACGTCAAAGGAGCCTAGACTGAACGAGAAGAGAAGCGGCGCTGAGAGAGAAGAGAGAGGGAGAACTAGGAAACTGTCAGATGAAAGAACGATCTGATCGTGGTGTGGAGCGTGAGGATTAATTAACAAAAGAGTTAATTAATGCTTACCAAAATTCATCAGGAGGAAAGGTCCACTTCACCCCTCAACTTTAATCCAAAGGACACTCATGTCCTGAATATGCAAACCAATCTTAAAATTACAACGCGACGAAATAAAATCTGTAACGAACTTATGGATTATAACAGTTTTTGTATATGGTAACAGGGAGGCTTTTTGTCTTTTACCTCCCATAGCCACTTTTGTATTTCTCGTTGCTACTCGATATATAGGTAACTATATATCCCTCTGTCCAGTTCCCTTTCCTCATTAATATATTTACCTTTTTTAAAAAAAAAACAAACCTAGAACCGCGAATTCAACCTCTAAAGACGTGCTGCCAAAAAATGGCCGAGAAGAGGGCCACAAACAACCAATTATCCATTCTTTGTCCATTTACCACTTTTAATTAGGGAACTGTCAAGCCAGCATCTATGTGTCTTGAAAACAAAAGATATTCATCATGAAGATATTGACCCTAAACTTCTAGGACGTACGAACTTCACGTGGATCACTGGGATCCAAAAGCAGCACAACTTCTTTCTTTTGAGTTACGAGGGACGCCGTGGCAGGACTCGTGACTCATGACGTGTACTTCCACATGATACAATTGCTGTAACTATCACAAAATCACGTCTAGTGGAATGAGATTTGATTATCAGATCCTTTGCAAGGTAATCAGCGAAGTACACAATCTCGAGTTGGAGATTGACATAAATTCATGATCTATACTATTTTTGTAGATCCTTATATTTTTCGTAATTTATAATATACTTATTTTTAAAAATATGTTTATCAGATATTCCTAAAAAAATTTAAAATCAATAACATACACTTAATCTGTTAAATGATTTTTACCTCTGATATTACACAGATGATGGTGGATTCTAGGTGCTAGAGAATTTAATAAAATTTTACAAAAAAAATATTTCAAATGCTACAAAATATAAATGATTAAAAAATATTTATAAATGTGAAAAAATAATAAAAATAACTAAAACTATTATAAAATTGAAATAAAATTAATAATCTTAAATACTAAATATAAACAAAACTTCAAGTAAAATAATTTTTCTTCTCACTTAGTCTTATTCTTTACTGTTATAGGTAGATAATGATTAAATATTGTATAATAAGTATGTATATGTAATTTCATAAAAAAATTAATCTAACATAAGATGAGCTAGTTGTATATAGCCATAACTATAAATATTTTAATGAAGAAGATTGATAAAAAATCAACCAAGGTAAAAAGTAATGAGCAAAACAATTAATTTGTTTGAGTTTTTGTGTATATTTAATATTTAAAAAATATTAATTTTATTTCAATTTTATATATGTTTTAGATATTTTTTATAATTTATACTTTTATAAATATTTTTATAATTATTGATAATTTTGTAGTATTTTAAATATTTTTTATAAAATTTCATAAAATGCCTCTGATTTAATAAGTGGCATATTGTGAACTTAAAACATCACCTACAATATCAGGGGTAAAGTAGTCATTATTAAGGTTATTTCACGAATTAAAGGTATTTTATGAATTAAAAAACTTTAATGATATTTTGTTAAGGTGTTTTTTCAAAAAAAATGTTACGAATTACAAAACTTTATTTAAGTTGTGAATTTTCCCTTTTTATTTTTATTAGGATTGTTTTAATGTTGTTTTCCATAGTTTTTAAATTTAAGTTTTAAGTAAAACTTTATAATATATATCATCAATAATTTTCATTATAAAATTAACTTATTTTATATTTCAATATTTAAATAAAATGTAACATAACAATTCACATAAAATTTTATAAGTCAAACCAGTTACCGACTTTGATTATTCAGAGTCAAGAAATCCCTCAAGTTGGAGTTTACTTAGAGCTCCACTATAGTAATACAGAGAAAAGAAATTGTGTCGAAAATGACCAAAAAACAAACCACCAAAGGGACATCATTTTGTCTACTATTCATAAATAATTATAGATAAATCTATTTATTTTTTTACCAGTAAATGTCACGTCCTTTTCTTAGAAAAGGCCCAATGATTTATCTAGAGAAATAGTACCACATATAATCCTATCATCACGATGATGACAATAAATTTTGAGGACTAAATTTCAAAAGAAGCAGTTTTTATTTGATGGTATCGTGACTCATGCGGTCATGCCATATGCTACATATGATACAATACTATGCTACTACAACAGTGGTTAGGTGGGATGATAGATTATTGTTCAATATGAAAAAGGAGATATGGCCGTAACATGAGTCCATAGATGTTGGGGTATCATTACGGGAAAGCTATGTAGGCGCTTTATCATTGGACCAGGTTGTAAAATCAATGGATTGGTGGGAAGCCACAAAGTTTAAAAAAAAAAGAAATACATTAAAACTCTGTGTGGTTAGTTGTTTGGTCAATTGTAGGAGTGTTCGGACTTCCCCGTAAAAAGTTTGGTTTACAAGCTTTTGATTTAATCTACCTGCAGTTAGTAAATTGTAACTTGACATATGTATTGAATTAGAATATTATTCAATTAGTAGGTGACATGTGTGTTCAAAAATGGGGCAATTCGTACAAGGTCACGATTTGTACACAGCGAATAACACCTAAGGGATCGTTCGCCCACAGCTCCAAAAAGCTACTATGAGTAGTTTTTTTATTAATCTACCTTAATCTATTATAACTTGACACATATACATTAGTTTAAAGTTTAACAAATAATCAACTGATACGTCGTGACAAGCAAAAAGTAAAAAAAATGAGATTAATGTTGTAGTCGCCAAGGAGTATGGGGCCTAAAATAAAGAAGAAATAATGGAACATACACCAAAATTAAAGAGAAGCGGAGGCAAACACTAACATACGCAAACGCACCCAAGTCATCGGTACAACTAAATTAATGATAAAATCCGAAGTGGTCGAAACTATGCAAAAGAAAAGCTAAGCTGAAGAATGTAATTCATCTTCTACATATAGATAACCACAAGTTAAATGGTTTATAAAAGTGTGCGGTAGGAAAAATGATAGAAAAATTATCTTTTTTTTAATCATCAGTTCCATTAATTCCAAATTCTTCATTACAATCTTATCAACATAGATCTCAGAAGTTAAAGCTATGTTATACCGCAGATTTTTTTAAAATTTTATTTCAATTCTATTCCTAATTTACAAAGGAAGTTTATGTCGTTTTGGTTTGTTAGTATATTAGTTTCTGTAAAGAGGGCCTCTTATTTGGATTCTATTTAAGTCAGAAAAAGGAATTGTTAATATATTTTTGCTTCCTTTCCTTATTCACATTATTCCATCCCTCTTTCTATTTTCTATTCTATTTATTTTAAGTTAAGGAATTTTAGTACTCACTCATCAGTTAAGGGAAGGGATTTATAATTCCAATTTAATTGTCTCCCTCTCTTCCCTGACAATAACTCACGCCAGTTCTCTCGTCCTCAAAAGAAAACTCCCGCTCTGCAAGGGTCTCCTTCTTCCTCCATATCTCTCTTCCTCCTAACACCTCCAACATGTAAATTAATTAACTAAAATTTTAGTTTCGGTATGAGTGATCCGAATCTGTTAGCCTCGAGTTGTGATTCCAAGTTAATTGTCTTATTTCGTTCCAGTTCTTCGCTCCGTTTCCGACTCCGGTTGTTTTCCAATTTGTTCAAGTGATTGTGATTCCGAATGAAGATTCGGGTAGAGATTGTTGTCGGGTCCGCAGAGATGGCTTTGCATCGGATGTGAGGTAGGTGGTGGATGAATTCGGTTGTGTATGTTCGACCATGGGACTTTCTGATTTTGTTTGTTGTCCGTATATGTTTATGTGCTCCTCTGATTGTGATGTTTCTGGATTGATTTTGGTTGCTTTTTTATCTGTCAAAACCCCGTGGAAATGTGTTTTAGATTGGCTATTTTGCTACTATAAGTTATATATGTTTTGTGGGGGATTTATGGCTTGAATCTAGCTGATTTCCGCAATTGAATTTACAGTTTTCGTTGTATCCGAACATGAGTCCAAACATTGAAGTTCGGACATCATGCGCGGGCTGATTTTCTAACTCTCAGCTTACGTCCGAACATGCCAGGTCGGACGCATGTTCGGACCGGTCTTTGTTTTCGCATAACTTCTTCGTTTGAGCTCCATTTTGAATGTTGTTTGCAGCGTTGGATTCCTCTTTTCAAGTACTGTCTGTTTTTATATGTTTTAGCATATATATATACTTTGTTTTGAAAGTCTTTGATAAGCCTTTGAACTCTGATTTGCTCTAAAAGAGTGTTTGAGCATCTACGCTTCTGTTTAGTTTTTGTGTTTGCTAGTCGGTATATGACTTCTGTTTTGCTAAAGGCTTCTGATCTGTTTGATATGCTTCGGCCCTCCGTTCTATTCTGATTAAGCTTCTGTTTTGGGACCTAGATGTTTAGCTTTTAATGTAACACCCCTCTCAAATAAACACGTAATAGTCACTCACGTTAACAGAAAAATAAAACGCCTTACAGCAGAAGGAGAAACAACGACAATAAAACTTACTCGGGTGTCACCTGCCATTACTCACCCATGCGAGTAACGAAGCAGAAACTAAATCCAACACTAAAACAACAACACTACTAAACCGCTGTGACAACGAGATATCTCCTATACATCATACTAAGTCCACATCCATAACAGTCAACAAATGAGCATCTACCCAAATCCCAAATACATACAATCGTACCGTCATACATCCACAGACTGATATCGTTATACAACTAAATTGCATGTGCAATAATTAAGGTAATCCTAACTACCCTGTGCCCGCACTTCGGCTTCGACGGAGGTCAACAACCTGCACAATAAGTGTAGTCTCAGCGATAGACGCTGAGTATGCCGGGCCTGGACCCTATTGGTCACTTGTCATTTTTAACCATCTTGATATTAGGTTGATTTCATGCTTTACCATTTTACAGATATAATAAATACTGTAACAACATGCATGATTATATAACCATCCATCCAATCCAAACAGTCATTTATAAATATACACAGCACGGTCACACATCATACAATACAATAGCATTGATCATCCATACGTCGTATGTTAACATCATCACGTATTACAACACTCGGCCCCCCGGGCCCTCACATATCATTTGGTTTGGTTAGCACTGTCGGGCGTCAATTAGGACAACCCGAAATATACTCACTTGGACGGTAGTCCCACGTACACACAAGGTGCTCACTGCCCTGATCATCCGAAGACTCCGGGACTATTTCACTTTGCCTTTGTAAAGGCGTCCATTTAGGTGGCCAAGGGCCTGGTGCCAACGGTAGCACACTCCGCCTGACGATCTATCTAGGTTCGTTCAGGATTAACTAGGGTAAACCCGATACGGGATAACCCAAGAGATCTTTACGCGCAACCAGCAGCCAGTGACTGTCTGGATTAAGCTACATCATCACATTCATTCACACTCCACTGTAAACTTCATTAGTTAGGTAGTCAGTTACAGTTTTAATTATGGAGAACATCACTTATTTTGTTGGCTGCCCTGTGGGTCTTACGCATGCCTAGAATGATTCTAGGTAGTATTTATGTTCGAGTTGAAGCTCTAGGGACCGACAATGTCGTGTCCCGTCCCTAAGTGTTTTACTTAGGTTATAACTACATACTTGTAATACTTAGCATATTAGGTCAGGCAACAATAATTCCAACCACACGTCTCGCATATGTAGTTTTATATAAGTCGATCTATAGTCGACGTAGTATTAGTCCCGTAGGTCGTTCGTGCATAAATTAATGATGCAGTAACACAAATATCAATCACACACATAATCACATACATACATCCACACAAGTTATTTATCAAACAAATCCGAGCCCGAGGAATTCCTCAGGACAACTCGGATCAAACCCCTTTACATACCGTACACCGTGTCAAGGTCGCGCAGTGTAGACCGCTAAGCTTTCTCGAGCGCGCACACGTCCGATAGGCGATCTAACAATACGAAGAACGCTATACGTCAATCCCCATGACAGTATGATTCGGTATTTCCGAATACGTCTGTAATCCCGGTACGACGCCCCAGATTTTTAAACTATTACTAATTTACGTATAGTTATCTTAAACATTCCTTACTCGTAGTAAGTATTAATATTCAGTTTAGCAAAGACGTCGGTTTCTATACGAACGTCGTCATTAACGTTTTCTAACATAGGAATTATATTTTCCTACTCGTAGTATTTTATAAGTGCTACGCTTTATATACCTCCGTTCGTTCTCGTATATTTAATTCAACTGTTATATTGCGCGCATTCCATGCAACGTTACTTTACAAGGTATGTTAGATTATTTTCTTGATATACCTTATGTTATATAACTTCTCATTTATGTGACAAGTAGTATTCGTGTAAAACCTTATGGCTTAATGGTATATAGTTATACTTTTAAGTTAACATTTATTATTTACCATTATATGGTTTGTAAACCATATTATATTGGCATGTCACTTGCGCCAATGTACATATAGTATATATATATATATACCTTGTTCTCTTGATGAAATAAGAAACTTTGCATTATGTACATGTTAATCCTTGTGCATGGTTTATTTAACCATTTCAAAAATCATATAATAACCATAGTGTTATGTCATTGTTCACTATAATTTATATCTTCATTTTTGATTTATGAATGTATGCATGCGCCAGCATGTATAGTTTTATACACTATACTTTTGACCACATATTATTATCTTGTGTTACTCTTATACCATGATACCAACTGGTATGATACTCTTACATGTCGTTTAACCTTATAACATATAGTTTTGGTAATTATATTATTTCCGAACATAGCATATACATATAATATACTTGTACCACTTTTTTATATAATTCCCGTTAATTACAATATAGCCACATAACTTATACCATGTTATAAATATCTTATTTTATAACACCAAAACTTTATAACAAGATATAACCTATGGTTTTAATATCTCTTTATCCATTATTGCCGAAAAGGCATGTATTTTCCATTTCATTTCCTTTCAAATCCTATACTTTCCAAATATTACAATTTCACCACATTTTCTATAACATACTTAACTTATCATATACTATAACATTTAAATCATATAGTATGTATATACTATGTTTTTAAATTTCCGAAACACCAAACAGTCCCTTAAGTTCTATTTGTTTTTGTTTTAACCCTTCAATTTTTTTTATATTTATTCTTCTACCACAAATCTTATAATATTTTTACATAACATATGTTATATCATCCAAACATTTCAATAATTATAACACATAGTTTTTATATGTTATTTCTTATATACTACCGAACAGCCCATAGTTGTTTGGTATGTGTATTTTTTTTCAGCTACAATATTCTCCTTATTTACATAATAACCACATACATTATAACATGTGACATATATAGGTTATATTATATGGTTTCAATATTTATTTTCCATATAACCTATGGTTTTATGTTACTATATTCCAACAGCCCCCCCCCCCCCCCCAAATTGTTTCTAATCTCCACTTCCGGTCACAATCATTTTTTTTCCCTTTAGTTACATTTTGACCTAGATTTATATTATGTATCTTTATATGTCACAAAACTATATATTATACTCTTTTATCAATATACCCACTTATATAACTCCAAAAATTCCCAAATTTAATACTTAAGATATAAACCATCATATTAACCAAACTGCACCTCTACTTTTCGGTATTTACATTTTATACCCCATAAGTTTTATAAATTCAACATTCCTCTTATAATGTTAACATAAGTTCATAAATTAATTATTTATGACATTAAATTTGGTCAAACCTCCTAATATGGTCTATATTGACCTGGTATTTTTTTAGTTTGACCAGAAGTTTGTAGAATCACACTTTGACTCCTATAACTTTCATAAATTACATTTTTGTCCCAAAATTTTATAGGATTCCTAAAATAAGGTTTTAAAGCCTAATTTTCGGCTGATGCCTATAGTTGACCCCAAATTTTATTTAAATTACAATTAAACCCCAAACCATTACGGTAATATTTATTCTTGTTCTAAATTCATTTTAAATCCATTTTTAACTTAATATAATAATTAAATTAAATGGCCTAAAATGCTTGGCCTTGTTACATTAATTAACATTGGATAAAAAAACATATTGCTTACGATTTAATATACAGTTTTCCTTTAATGTTTCCTAAAATCATTTAATTAATTTCCTATGACATTATATATCATCTAAACCTTATATTATCAACCCATAAATGTTGTAAAACATTATAGTACATAGTTTAGCTATTTAAGACCATGTTTGGTCTCGGCTTACTTCCCTTGCCCCCATATTTTTATAAACTATGTTTTTGACCCCTAAATTATTTCCTTGACCTTATAGGTCATTAACACATCATATTAACTAACTAAAAATGTTATAAGGTACTTATATTAAGTAACTAAGCTGCCTAACCCATCATACCCCACGGCCAACATTTATATGTGACCAACATGTCTCAAATACACTATAATCCTACGGCTTATATTTTTATATAGTCTAATGCCATAGAAAACATATAGTAAAGATGTTAGACACTCTTACATTGTTTTTCCCAGCAACTAATACCTTCCACACAGCCTCCAAGCTCTCGGCTAAAACATGTGCATAAGTTAAATTAGGTTAGTTTTTTTTTCTGAACACAACTAACATATAACCTTGATTAATACATCATTTATATAGTAATTTAACTCACTTTTTCCAAGCCTTAGATGTGGACTTGTTTCCTACGGTTGTGCAGGAATTTTTTTCAAGCTTCCAAGGTGTGTTCACCAGCAGTTCACGCATGGAAAAACAACATACATCAGCCACATATTCCAGCATGTATAACCGGTAGCTAACAGAGCTAAATAGGGTTGTTTTAAGCTAGAAAACTCACGGAATTTATCTTGGTTTAGAGCTGGTTTCAAGGCTTGTTTACGCCTGGTTTTAGAGGGCAAAACAAGGAGTTAATCTGCTGCTTAAACCAGTACATATTGCCGGTGGAAAACGAGAAGAAAATGGTATGGTTTTCCTTACCGTTTTGATCAAGCATGGGGTTCTAATCTGGGTAGTGTTACCACATGAGACATGGGTGTTTTTCCCCCTGTTTTTTTTTTTGCATGAAGAAAACAAGGACTTAAGCTGGGAACTAGAAACACCGGTAGAGTAAGGGAGATACATGGGGAAAAAGAAACTCACCGAGAGCTTGTACAACAAGGGAGATTACTTGGGTTTGTTTCTTCTCCAAACTGAGTACTTCCTCGGGTTTTATGTGAGGAAAACGGATAGAAAAACTCAGGGTATGCTAGACATATTACCGATACAACATGAAGGAAATGGGCAGTGGCTGTAGCTCACCGTGAAGGATGAGGATGAGGCTCTATACTTGGGTCTTCTTCTTCACCATGCTGGGTAATTTCTCCTGGTTTTCCCCTCGTACAAGGCAGAAGAAAGAGCTTATATAAAGCTGGGTCTGTTGAAGTATATTATCGGCAACAAGGAGAAGAGAATGAGCTGGGAAACTTCTACATATACACGCATATGTAACCGGTAGAACAACAGGAATAAGATGATGTCCTTTTCCTTACCGAGGTGGTGCAGTAAGGTGATTCTGTTTGGATCTTGCTGCTACATAAACTTGGGCATTTCTCCTCTGACTTTAACGTGAAGAAACAAGTATAAGCTTGGAGAAAGAAAACTGGGAAAGAACGATAATGTAGTAGGAGATGGAATGGAATTTTTTTTTCCTTACCGAGAGCTCGTCCAACCAAGGTAGTTTGCATGGGATTTCTACTGCATGATCCGGGATGTTTCCTCTCTGGTTTTTTACACGAAGAAGGCAGAAGGAAAGCTCACAACAAGCTGGGTATATCCTCTGGCGTTCTTCTCTATTTTTTTATACGTGAAGAAACAGGAAGAAGGAGCTCAAGAAGACTGGTAATATTACCGGCAATGCAAAAGAGAATGGCATGTTTGTTTACTTTGGAAAAGTTGTGGAGATCACTCTCCTTTCCTATTCTATTACACGCCGAGAAGCTATTCAACCTCACACACAGACTTGGCTTGGTTCGCTGGGTAAGAGAATGAGGATGAGTAAGAGGAGGAAGATGGTGTTATTCTCGGTTTGAAATCAACAGGGATGCCGAAGGAAGAGATGGGCATTTTTTTGGAGTTAGGAGTACTCACCTACAACAAGTAGCAGCAAACATGGAAGGAGATGTTTCTCTCGGTTATGGAGCAGCAAACGAAAGAAGAGCACTAAGACGCTTATGTTGGAAAAAGGAAAAAAAAGAATCACATTCAGAAAGAAGAAAGGAGCTCGGTAATAATGTAATAGGTATGGGCTTGGGAAGTTTCTTGTCTCTAATGTACTCTTATGCTTGCATGAACTGTCGGTCAAGTTGGGCAGACAGGATGGGTAGGAATAGATGGTTTTGTTTTATGTAATAGTGGTACGGTAGGATAGTAGTAGTACCATAGAGAGGACTGATTGATTTACTTATTATATGATATATATATACATGTCATTAGACTTATATTTATTGTGTGTATTAGGTGGCTTCTGCAGGTACCGCAAGTAGGGTGAGTTAGATAGGCAGCGACAATTGGTGTACAAGTAGGTAGAGGTGGAATTATTAGTTTAGTTATTAAATGTAGTAGGTGTATTAAACTTACTTTAATAAAGTAAGTATAGTGAGTCTCCTATACATATAAATGGAAACGGTAACGTGCCTGTTTACAAGTCTTAAACTGGCGAAATATATATTAGCCAAGGTCAAGGGAATATATTGACCCTAGACTAGATTAAGTGATTAAATGTTACTTTTGCAATATTTGGTTATTATTCACAAAACAATGCCCCTATTTTTGGGTTTATGAAAACTTTCATTTAGACATTTTAATGTGTGGCACATTATGTCACATAAGTATATTTAAGGGTGTTCAAGACCCTAAAATTAAATAGATCCCATTTGGAGGCAATCTCACAAAAATGTACTTTAAGGAAGTTTAGTGTACATTTTGTGTTCCAATGAGTTTATGAGCTTGGTTTCCCTTGGAAATGGTTTTAACGTGTTCATTTATGTGTTATAAGGCTCAGGTTAAAATTTTAGGTCAAACGGAGTTCGTTTGGATATTTAATCACCCTAAAAAGTTAAAGGGTGTAATTCTTGCTTTCTGTTAAACTTTATTGTTTTTAATTTATTTTTAAGGCATGTTTAGGCCTTAATTTAATTGATTATATGTTTAATCGATATTTAATTAATTAGGGGTATTTCATTTAAGCCTTTGATAGTCGGGTCTGGCTGTCCCGTAGCATGCTGCGCAGGAATTCCTTCTGTATTGTTCCTCGGGTTTCCCATTAATTCTCTCTCTTAGGGTTCCCTGGATGTTAGTGACCGACGGGTCCATAGCTGTCTCTACGGATTCTGTATGAGATCTACAGATCCATAGGGCTTTAGTGTTTGCCATTCTAATGTGTCAGCTGGTGTCTAGGGTCCCACCTCCGTTTTGATTAAGCTTCTATTATGAACTTCTGTGTTTGTGGTCTACTTTGTTGCAGATTGAGCTTCTGTCTAGTTCGCTCAGTTTCTGTCTCTTTGCTCTGATTTGACAAACGTCTGTCTCTGTACTAATCTACTTCTCCTCTAATTTGGGAAAGCTTCATCCTCTGTTTGATTTCTGCTTTGACTTTTGATCTGTTTTGGTTAAGCTATGTATATTTATATGTACATGTGTATGTTCAGTATTAGTTTTGAGCATGCTCAGCTGATGAATTTTATCACCTGCTGAGCTATTGTTTGGCTCACCCCTATTTTCGTCTGATTTGCAGGTTTAAGTTTCTTTTGAAGACTCCGCTCTGCTTTCTGCTTCATCTTTCATTTTGTATTTGTAACTGTGACTTAAAGCCCCTTCAGTTATAAGTTTCCATTTTGTAATTGGTTTCGCTTCCGCTCAGTATGTGTAAGTGTACAGATCATCTTTGTAACCGGTCATTCATTTAATTAAAGTGTACTTTGTTTCGGTTTTGGGTTCCGTGTGTTAGAGCCTTGCGTTTTTAGGTAATAGATACACGGTGTGTAACGTCCCTAACTCCTGGGCTGGTTTTGGGGTCGTTACAAGCCATATGAGCAATCTACAATCAAGAGTCAATGTCTCATGGAGTACTACAAGAGTAGGTATATAACTAATTGAACTAGCTACATTTTTCTAGGATTAGAGAGCTAACTTGGGACCCTTAACCTAGTATATAGACTTGACTTACGACTAGCAGGTAGGATGTACGAACATGAAATCAGGGGGCGTTTGTTTCGAGCGGGAAAAACGGAATGGAATCAGGAAAGGGAATGGATAGGAATGGAAAAGAATTCCCTTTGATTTTCCTGATTGTTTGTTTAAAGTGGGGGAATTAAATAAATTTTCGGTCAATGGCCGCTGGTCAATGGTAAACAGCTATCCGCTGCCGGTCAACGGTCACTAATTTCCAGTCAACATTCACCAGTCACCGGTCAATGATCATTAGTCATCGGTCAATGATCATATGTCACCGGTCAACATGTATTGGGGAAAGGGAATCCCATTCCCTAGTATGGGGCGAGGAATCAAGATAGGGGGTTTTGAGGTAGTCCCATTCCCTCCCTTTCCTGAAAATAGAAAAAACTGGCAAAACAAACAGTAGGAAAGGGAATCCTTTCCTGATTACCCCAAAACAAACGCCCCCTCATTCTTTCTAAGTGGGAAGAATGTAATATTCATTCCATATCGAGATGTAAGTATCGGGTTTAGTGTTTTATAAAAGTGTGTGGTGGATGTAATGGTATAAACTATAAGACTACAATTTTTTTCAGATTAAATAATAATAATATGACCCAGAAGAAACTAATTTAAATTGGTACTTCCACCTATTCTTAATAGATGATTTTTTGTGTCTCTTCACATTTTTTGAAATATAAGATGTTTTGGTTTTTTTGTCCTGTACTTTCCAACTCTGTCCCTCATCTTTTCACTAACAACTCTACTTTTCAATCTACTCCAATTTTTAATGCAAAAAGTAAGGATAAAATTTTCCACTTTATTTCTCCTCATTCTTGTGCCCAAAGCTAGATCATATATTTAGAACAGGAGGAAGTATTTAAAATGGATCAAAAGCCAAGCCCTCGTGACTTGGTCGGTAGAAGAGTGGTATTTTCGAACCAAAGGTCTCGGGTTCAAAACCTAACCCACTTATAAAAAAAATTAAAATGGACCCAAAACTAGTTAAACCGACTAAACATTCTTCAGAATATTAGAAGTAGTTTTTTTAAAATAATAAGAAGACTTATATTAATAATGAGAAACTTAGAAACTTAGCAGCATTAGGGAGCAACGAAAGAAGATCCCAAACCAGTTTAAGAACAAACCCCCTAAACCAACCAAACCACTTGGCTAAACCAAACCATGCATGAGGTCAACCCGGTCTCAAAAGACAATTGCCTATCCAGCTAATTAAAAACACTCCATGCTAAAATGGAAGTGCAAAAGTAGCCCACAGAGTGTCAACAATTCACCAACCCAAATTCATAAAGAATTGCCCAACACAATAACTAAGACCCAAACACTACAAGAAAAACCAGGTCTTACTACTAATATTAACTACCACACATATATTGGTAGCTAATTTCAAAAATCTCTACTAATTTTTGTAATGGTACTAACATAGTGGTGTCTATTGTGCTACAACAATGACAATGGTAGCTAAATTTAAACAGTAGCCAAATTGCTACCGCTTTACAAGACTACTACCATCAGTAGTACCTATTTTTTATTTCATCTTGCTTCTTTTAGTAATAACAATTTCGCTACCAACATTGGTAGCTAAATTAAGGAATTACTACTGTTGGTTGTGGCTAATTCAGTTATGGTAGCTATTGTGCTACTATTTCAACAACAGTAGCAAAAAAATATTATAACTAGTAGCTAAATTGCTACTATGTGGACTATGTCACGATAAACCAAGAGAAGGGATCGGGCCAGTACCGTAGAATTGGACTGTGTCATGGAGCAGAGACCGGGCCAGTACCAAATGGGTCCAAGCAAGGTGCAATGTGGAAGGCAACGGAGGTGAAAGACATATGGCTTAATGCCCAACTTTTCAAAAAAAAAAGCTAAATTGCTACTATGTTAAAAGTTGCTACTACCAAATATATAAGGTAAGTTATGAAATTGCTACTGACACTTGATCATGGTTGCTATTGTGCTACTATTTCAGTGACGGTAGCAAAAATTTTTAACAAGTAGATAAAAATTGTTACTATCTTAAATTATGAAATTGCTACTGACTAATGATGTTAATGAGATTTTAGTTGATATTAGGCTACATTATAAAAAATGATAGCTAATATGTTTAGACGGTAGTAAAATTACTATTCTCCTATAATTTAAAACGGGTGATAACCATATGATTCAAAATACAAACTCGTTTATAATTATGAGAGCAAAACTAAATAAATAGATCAGCAACAACTATCTAAATGCCAGATGTATTATTTAGAATCTATTAAAAAGCTCGAGGAGAAGTGGATAACAAATCAGCAAAAGCAGCCAGCTAATGGCCCTTGTTGCGAAGAGGTATATATAATCACTTATTGAGGTGCTTTGTTATAACTTCTGTTATCGATAGGGGGTTATGTGCATTTTTATTAAGTGGAACACCAATATTCTATTGGATCAGAATGATGGCCGCATGAAAACAAATCTGCTTCATGACAATTGACAATATGTGTGTGTGTTTTTTTTTTCAAGACTTGATTGAAGACCACCACTGAAGATTTAACATATGCCTCTTTTTGTGCATAGCAGTTTCTATATAAACCCAACAAACTCTTATCTCATTTCAGCACTAGCTATCTTGTTCCCAATTAGCTCTCTAACACTCAAGCTCTTACATTCAGTAAAAGAAATAACCAAACACGATCGAGTAAAAAAAAACCCCTCACTGATATGGATGTATGGAATTGCTGTAGTATATGCTTACTGATATTCTTAGGGGAAAAGTGTCTTTTCATCTTGGCTGCCTTAATTGCTTCTTTGATTCCAGTTGTCTGGAAAATTATCAGAACCACGTGTTACTTCTACGAAAGAAGATTATGATGAAAAGGCTGAAGATGCTGCTGACTATGAGGACATTGATGAGCAGTACGAGGGCCCAGAAGTTCAAACATCTACAGAGGAGGATCACCTGTTGCCCAAAAAATACTAGTTATCTACTGCTGTTTTCACAACTGGTCAAGAGCATATGTCTGTCTTTGAAGATGAAAATTATGACGAGGATGGAAAGGAGCATGAAACAGCGCCTAGTTTTAAAAGAACACTAGCTAGCTACAATGGAGTTCGTACAATCCTGGGTTTTGGAAGCACAAGTTAGCCAGTATCGGTGAGCACACTTACCATACAACCATCAAAAACAATATGCTTTCTTTTTATGGCTGAAGAATCCATCAAACATTATGGAAGCTACTTCCATCTCTTTCCTATAGCTACAGATATTATATATATATTGAATTGATTGCAGGCACGCTGTGGGCAACAGCAATGGGAGCATCTCTAGCATATAACTCACGTCCGAGTGCAGCAGCAGTTCTAAAGCCTAGTCTCAGACTCATCCATGCTATAGGATGCATGCTCAAGCACTGACTTTAGCTGTCCTGTCGAGTGCTGCAGAGTACCACTACTAGTCTACTATGACAAGAACTACAGCAATAGTCAGCTAAAATCCAAATAAAAGTTGGAAACAAGACAATGCCAAAAAACTAAACACCAAAAACTTGTCTAAGCAAACCCTTCTGCTGTTTTTGGTCTTATCTTTCATGTCTTCACCGACAACAAACATCTCAAATATCAAGAGAAGTTCCACACGGCGATAGTTCAGAGTCAACTAACCATAGCAGGAAAAGTTCTGAGGGTTCAAGAGCCCCGATCAACTTATGCCAGGGTCCATAATGATCTGATAGATAGGACAGTTGCCCCCACTCTAATAGAAATTGATGTATATGGTTGCTGTGTGAAACAGCGTGAGAGAATGGAAAAGCTTAACGCTTGTATTTTGTATGTTATTCAATGCGAGAATACAAGGTTGCTGTATACATTACTTATACACATTCTAATGTAGAAACCGATGACTATAATTAAGGAGTATCTAAACAGAATATCTAAACAATTCCTATATTTACAGTACAATATCTTAACTGAATGTGAGCCTAACTAAAGACTACGTGGGCTGGGTATTATGAAGCCCATAATCCCAATACCCCCCGCAAGCCGTAGGGAAGCAAGATTGCCAAGGCTTGAACTGTGACTGGGACGCATCCCTATGGACTGTAGCTGTTCTTTATACTTGCTGCCCGGGAGGGCCTTTGTCATCATATCAGCTAACTGAGTAGTGGTGGGAGTATAAACGACTTCCACTAGTCCTTGTTGTATCTTCTCACGAACAAAATGACAATCAATCTCGATATGCTTGGTTCGCTCATGGAAAACGGGATTTCGAGCAATGTGAATTGCAGACTGATTGTCACACTTAACGGGTATCGGAGTGATATGAGCAACACCAAGCTCATGTAGAAGACGAGTAAGCCATGTAAGCTCAGCCGTAATACGCCGGAGGGAACGATACTCTGCCTCAGCACTGGAAAGAGAAACATAACCTTGCTTCTTTGTCTTCCATGAAATAGGGCTGGTGCCTAAGAAAATATAGTAGCCAGAAACAGACTTTCTGGTGTTGGGGCAAGCTGCCCAATCGGAGTCGCAATATGCTAATAGGTTTAACTTGTGACCCGGTTGACTCTGCAGAACAATCCCATAACACAGTGTTCCTTTGATATAACAAAGGGCATGGAGCGCAGCTTGCATGTGAACGTCAGTAGGGCACTGCATGAACTGGCTTAAGACCTGGACAGTGAAACTGATATCTGGTCTAGTGTTAGACAGATAGTTGAGCTTACCAACCAGTTTGCGGTAGACCATGGGGTCATCAAGAGGGTTACCAACGTTGGCCAAAAGCTTTGTACCTACAACCATGGGTCCCTTAGTAGCATGGGAATCCTGACAAGCATATTCGTCAATTAAATCCTGGCAAAATTTTCGTTGAGATAAGACGTACCCATGTGAAGTAGGGATAAACTCTATACCAAGGAAATAATGCAAGTTGCCCAGATCCTTAATTTTGAAATTCATATCCAAAGCATGCTTAACGTCATCAATGTCCTGCTGATTACTCCCGACCACCAACATATCATCCACATACACCGCTATGAAGATGACCCCTCCAGGATGCTCCTTGTAAAACAAAGAGTAATCATTCTTGGACTGAGAGAAATTGAGTGTGTGAAGGAAACTGACAAGTTTGGAAAACCACTGGCGAGAAGCTTGGTTAAGACCATACAGTGACTTCTTCAGACGACAAGCTTTATTCGAACCCACAACCTCAAGACCGTGCGGGATCCGCATGTAAACTTCTTCGTCAAGGGTGCCATGTAAAAAGGCATTGTTGACATCCAACTGGTTAATAATCCAGCCCTTATTGAGAGCAACAACAATTAAAGCTCGAATAGTGGTTAACTTGACAACAGGAGAAAAGGTTTCAGTATAATCTAACCCATGGCGTTGGGTAAAACCTTTTGCAACTAACCTCGCCTTGTACCGCTCAAGGGTGCCATCAGATCGTAATCTAACTTTGTACACCCATTTACACCCGATGACTTTCTTTCCTTTAGGCAGGGTGACCACCTCCCAAGTGTCATTCTTTGCCAAAGCTTGAAGCTCATCATCCATCGCTTTCTGCCAGTGAGGATGCTCAGCAGCCTCTCGATAGGTACGAGGCTCTGTCATGTCGACCAGACTTGTCGCCGGGGTTGCGAGAGCAATAGAGCGACCAGGCGTGGTATCAGTCAAACTGGTAAGACCCAGCGGAGATCCCTTGCTGCTATACACTCTTTCATCCAACAAATCCTGAAAAACAGTATTACAGACGTAATCATCAAGGTAACCGGGTCGTTGACTTGCCCGTTGGGAACGCCGTAGAGGGGTAGAACCAGTACCGGGGTCAATAATAGTAGCCTGATCACCACTGTCACTATCAATAGAATGAGTGACGTCAGAAAGTTGCACATTATGTTCACATGAAGCTTCTTCATTCTCGTCAACAAGCAAGGGTTGTCGAGCATGCATATCAACGTCACTCTCCTTTGGAACATGCACAGTCGAGCGTAAACCATGCTGGAAAGGGAACACAGATTCATGAAACTTAACATCTCGACTAACCTCAACAACACGTGAGTCAATGCCCATGACACGATAACCTTTCTTCTTCGGATCCTGCCCCAGATAGACGCACGCCTCTCCCCGGGGATCAAACTTTCCGCCCTGAGAATGCACGATAGTCTTGTAACATAGACACCCGAAAGGTCTAATTTCCGTGTATACCGGTGGACGGCCAAACAAACTCTCAAAAGGTGTCTTCCCATCCAAAGCCTTAGTGGGAAGCCTGTTAATTAGAAAAACTGCATGCAGAATACATTCTCCCCAATAGTCTAAAGGCACACAAGACTGAAAGAAAATAGCCCTGGCAGTTTCAAGCAAATATCTATGCTTTCGTTCTACAACAGCATTTTGTTGAGGCGTGTATGCACATGTAGTTTGGTGTAAAATACCTTCTTGTGCATAAAACCTTTTCCCGTCAACAGAACTTCCAAGCTCTTTAGCATTGTCTGTGCGGACGACCTTCACCTTTGCTTCAAACTGACGGTCAACCATTTTGATGAAATTAACAATAGTTTCCCAAGCCTCACCCTTTTGCGTAATGAGATGGACCCAAGTGGCCCGTGTAAAATCATCAACAAAACACACAAAATATCGATAACCATTATAAGTAGTATGACGAAATGGACCCCAAACATCAATATGCAATAATTCAAAAGCCTTTTTACTGCGAATAATCGAATGTTCAAATGGTAGTCTCTGAGCTCTAGCTTTGTAACAAACGTCGCAAGCAAAATTAGAAGGAAAATCACTTGTTTTTATTAAGCCCATCTTAACAAGCTTGGGTAAGGGAACATGTCCTAATTTAATGTGGACCGCTTCTGCCGCTGGACTAATTTTGGACAATAAGCCCAACCGACCCGCACTTGGTTGTCCGTCCAGTAGCGCACCGAACTGGGCTTCGTCCAACACATACAGCCCACCAAGCATCGGTCCAAGCATCTCAGCCCTCCCTGTCATACGGCCCTGTACACAACATTGAAGAGAATCAAAAATAACCCGACACTGTAACTGCTCAGTCACCTTCCTTACCGAGACGAGGTTGAATCGGAAATTGGGAACGAACAGCACATCTCGCAAGCAAACTGCGCCGATTCGAACATCCCCTATTCTCTCAATCAACTGCGGTCTCCCATCTGGTAAGGTTACTGATCTCTGATGCGGTAATTTTCTCCAGTTCGTGAATAATTCCCTTGCTCCCGACATGTGATCGGTAGCACCCGAATCTACTATCCACTTGCCGTCGAAAGTAGTACTGCAATCCCTCCCCATTAAACAATGTTTACTTGCAAAGTAAAGAGATTCAGTATCTGAGAAATTACAATAGTTGCTTGTTTCTGCTTTGGCTCCTATTGTTGTTCCGTATAAGCTCTGAAATTTGTGCGAGTTGTTTCGGGTTTAACCCTTCTTCTCTGGTTTCTGGTTCGCCTGGTTGTAATATCTGGGTTTGGTCACTTGCAATATGAGCAAAGCTTTTGCCCCTTCGTGCGAGTATATTATCACGTCCGTGCAACTGGAAACACTCGGTGGCCAAGTGCCCCTTTTCTTACAGTGACTGCACTTGCGCCGTTGGTAGCACTCCTCGAAACTATGTCCGGTCTTCTTACAGAAGCTACAGGTAAGCTTCTTCCTTTCTGTATCAACCCGTTTAGGGTTTCTGTGGCTCTCACCAATTTCTGGCTTGTGGCTGTAAAATGAAAGTGCATCTTCTTTCGGTGCATCTGTACCCCACTGTTCTTCTTCTTGCTCAACAAGAGAGAAAGCTTTCTCTAGAGATGGGATATCCTTCATTGCTAAGATCTGTCCTCGGATGGACAAAAATTTCCGGTTCAATCCTAACAGAAAGTGGACAAGTCTGCTTTCATCTTTTGCCTTTTTGATTGTATTGTTGACACCACAAGTACAACCAGAACAAGTGCAACCTTGTAATGGCCGAGCTAAGTCAAGTTCTGCCCAAATACGCTTCAGTTTATTATAATAAACTACCACCGTATCTTCTCCTTGCCTAATCTCTGATAGTGTGCGTTCCAGGTTATGAGTCACCGCCAGATTGCTGTGTTCATACCTTTCCTGAAGCGTCTCCCAGATTTCCTTCGGATCATTGCAGTAGCGGACCGTCTCAATAGCACTTGCTTCTAATGCCGTCTTCAGCCAAGACGCAACAAGAGAGTTGGATCTCTCCCAAGCAGAAACATGAAAGGTATCCTCTGCATTCGGTTTCTTAACAGTCCCGGTAACAAAACCGTACTTATTTTTGGATTTCAACGCAGTGATCATATCACATTTCCAGCCTAAAAACCCGGTGCCGTTGAACTTGGGCACCAAACTCAGCCCTGGATTTTCCGCAGCATGAACATAGATTGGGTCGTTAACATCAATCGTGTTGCTGTTGTTGCTACCGCTCGCAGGCGCCTTCTCTTTCTGGGTGTGCTTCCCATCTGCCATGTCTAGTGTTTAAGCGATAGTAAATTGCTTGTGTTTTGATGTGAATGGAACGTTTAAAGAACCTAAGCTCCTGATACCATAATAGAAATTGATGTATATGGTTGCTGTGTGAAACAGCGTGAGAGAATGGAAAAGCTTAACACTTGTATTTTGTATGTTATTCAATGCGAGAATACAAGGTTGCTGTATACATTACTTATACACATTCTAATGTAGAAACCGATGACTATAATTAAGGAGTATCTAAACAGAATATCTAAACAATTCCTATATTTACAGTACAATATCTTAACTGAATGTGAGCCTAACTAAAGACTATGTGGGCTGGGTGTTATGAAGCCCATAATCCCAATACACTCAGTAGCATATTGATGGTGTTACCTTCTTGAAATGGTTACCTTGAAAAATTAAAAGGCAAGGAATGGACTTCATTCCGTTACTTCATCTATCATCAATTAACTTTACAGTATAATCACATTAGACTGATCTAGACTTGTGCTGTCCAAATTGACCTCTAATTTAATAATGCCAAAGGGTTATATAGCCAAAAACAAAGCTTCAATACGTCACAGGAATTCAGAAGTAGAAACAAATAATCACTCGCCTTAGCAAAAAAGAAAAATAAAAAGTTCAATACTATCAGACAAATGAAATCAATAGAATGCTCTTGATATCATTAAGTATTGGAATAACAAGAGCATATATTGGAATAATCAGTTTATTAGATATATGCAAAGATATTTAGAATATCGTAACAGAGATACTTAGAATATCTTAACAACTTGTATTATTTATTTATCTTTACATATTGTTAGCTAGAATATAGGAGCTAGATTGCTATGTATCTATTTTGTTTACATCACTTGTAATCTGCTATCAGATACAAAACATCAATGTGAAGTCATAACGTTTACACATTCTTATCAAAACCTATACTTCCAATATTAAGTTGTGCTTTGGAAACAGAAGCGTTGAGAATTATCCTATTCGTAGCTCAGGCATCAAGCCTAGGCAACAACTTCTTTCTTCAAGCATTCTCCATCTACAATGTACTTAAATTTAGTAATGGCAAGGCCTCTTCTAACATAAAGCTCTAACAGCAAAACTATCAGCAAACATGGATCACGCTAAAGCCAAAACCACTCTATGAAAGCCACAACAACTGTAGACATTAGTAGAATATAGATTTTTGGTAATAACAAAAAATCGTTACCAAAAATATAAATGGTTACAAATTTAATTTATTATAATGAAAAAAGTCATTACATGTCGTTACAGGTGATGGCGTAACCAAAGATCAATTTATTTATTATAACGACTTTTATTCGTTACTAAAAATTATATCGTTACTAAAAATATGACTTTGTAACACGTATATCGTTACTGTAGTCTCAATTTTTTTAAATCTTTAATGCTATCTTTCGTATAATTAACAAAATACTAGTCATTAATAACAACTATGATAACGAAGCAAAGAACTCTAAACCCACAAGGAACATGAACCAGAATGCCTTACTACCCACCAGGTGTCAGTCCCGTGCAGGCCATCATTTTAAAGGAAATAAAAAAGGCTAACATCAAAGCAAGAGGACTTTGATACAGTGTAGGGGTAGGATCTACCTGAACTTTCCAGACAATGTTTGTCCTTAATTATCATATACCAAACATGTTAGACAATAAAAGTAAAGATATGCAATGCATTACACTTATGGATTAAAATATCTCAAACTATTCATAAAACTAGCTAGTAGCACATTAATTTAGTTTAAGTATTACTCTCATAATTCAATGGTGGCCATAATCCCAACAACCACCACACACGACACACATGAGAAACCTGAGTGTGTCAGAAACATACTAAGACAAACTAGTGCTAAAGAGCTTCCAAAATAGCTTATCAAATGCTTTCAAAATGAAACTCTTAGTAGTTCTTTTGATAGCTCAAAAGCACAAGAGTATAACATCTAATATGAAAACAGAGACCAAAACCAAACAGAACAAACAACTAAAAGAGTATCCAAAGTTAAACCTACGTTTCATTAAAACACAACACATAAACCCAAACCCAAGTGGACACTACTGTGGAGGTCGACCACTGGTCCGTACCTCATCCAATAGGCGCTACATCTTCCCAATGACATGGTGCTGGTACGCCTCAACTTGGCGCTGGTACGCCTTAAGCTCCTCGCGAGAGACGATGCCAGACTGTCACTAGTAAAAATCAAATTTTTAGTTACAAAGGTTATGGTAACAATTTAATATTGTTATCATAGTTTTTATTAGTGACAAGTATTTTGTTACCAAATATAGTACTAAAGACTTAAAAAAAATTGAGACTACAATAACGATATACGTGTTACAAATCATATTTTTAGTAACAATATAACTTTTAGTAACGAATAAAAGTCGTTACAATAAATAAATTGATCTTTGGTTACGCCATCACGTGTAACGACATGTAACGACTTTTGTCATTACAATAAATTAAATTAGTAACGATTTTGATTTTTGGTAACGATTTGTTGTAGTTACCAAAAAATCTATATTCTAGTAGTGTGTGTCAGGGGTAGAGCAGGAAACGAGGCAGCTGTAGCAGATTGTTCATTGTGTGCTGATGCCACCGAAGAAGACTCTGTGCTTTGGGCGGGCTGAATCTTCTGCCAGCCATTTGCTGTTATCCCAAAGCTCATCCTTCTGAGTGTGTGTGGACCAATAGTGTCCATGGGAGGACTTGACACCTCTCCCTCTGTGTCAACCCCCACCTTATTAATCCGAGTCTAAATGAAGAAAGGAAAGCCCAAATGTTGTGTGACCTTCTTCTCAATCATATGAATAAGGTGGTTCAACATCATACCAGACATGGAGAGAACAACGTTCGGGTCGGGATCTACCACATAGTCGATCATGAAACAGTCAGTGGCGTTCAGATTTTTGTTGTCCCAAGGCAGTATGTTGTGGCGGAGCAGCGAAATGATGACATGTGTGGATAGGATATTGAATCATATTTGGGGTCATCGTGACCCTTGAATCTGTCCTTGTGAGATTTTTCTTCTTTGTGATGGTCAAGAGTGAATCCAAATCACGTCGGCGGTGTCACTTGAGGGTCCAGATATCTATGTATGGTGAGCGACAAAAGTCATCTCGAGGGAGATCCAAGAACCTCATGAAGGTATCTTTGGTGATTCAAATTTTGCAACCTCTCACATACGAGATGACCTCGTTTGACATATCAATTGTAGCATTAGCATAAAACTCTATAATGAGCTCGGGGTAGAATTCGTCACCCATAGTCATAATGCATCCCCAACCCAACTCGTTAAAGAGGGGCTATAGGTGAAGGTCGTCGATGATGTTCTGGTCAAACTTTCTCTTCTGAACTATTTATCTACGACGGTCACTATGGAACCATCGTTTGGCATCTTCGTTGACAAAGATGTCATCAATCAATTATGGTTCATTTCGGAGGCCGACACGGACGAGTCCTCTCTCCGTGTTCTGGATGGACAATGCCTGATAAGTGGTGAAATATTGTAAATATAGGGTCTTTAATTACCTTCAATTCCTTCAATTGTTGACCTATTTAACCACTTTATAGAGCATTTTGTTAATATTGATGAACTTATACTCTTTTGGTTACATACAGGTGAAAGCTCATTTGGGCGTGCTTTTGAGACCAAATACACCCTCTAGCCAAGATCCAACATTGTAGGAAGCAAATCGAGAAAGACGGAGCAGTTCAGAAAGCCTTCAGTAGACAAATGACCTTTTGGAGCAGACCGACCCAGATGACTGACCCACGTGGGGCGGTCGGACTTGTCTCCAAGCCTCTGAAATGGACCGACCCACGTGGGTTGGTTGGACACAACCATCAGCCACTGGAATGGACCGACCCAGGGAGACCGACCGACCTGGGTCGGTCGCTACTAAAAATTCTCACGTGCCATCTGTTGTAGAAGGTCGACCTACTCACGGGACCAACCGATGTGGTTCAGCCAAAACACAAAAATTGCAGAAATTGTTGCTTCAAAAACGGAAATCTTTCTCTCATTCTCCCATTCTTCGTTCTACACTTCCACAACTCATAGAGGAGAGAGAGAGAGGAAGAATAAGAAGAAAAAGCTCATCTTCCCTAAGCGTTCCTGAAATACCCCGAACTTAAACATAAGGATTAAAATTAATCTAATACGTATTTAAGGGCCTAAGGGTACCTAATTAATATTGGTAAGGAAAAATAAATCCAAAAGAAATAAAGAAACGCTTAAAAGGCGAAAAACGCTAAATAAGTGTTAAATGACCATAGGAGGTATGAGACCTCGGTTAGCGTATTATATGGATTCCAAAGGTTTAATAAGACCTAAATAATATATGGGAACAACTCCCGAAGAAAACGGATCCAAATAATGTATTAAAACGCTAATAGAGCTTTAACGCACGTTTTTCGAGAAAACCCGAAAACATGATTTTAAGTGGTCAAACGAACCCGTAAAAATTATAAATCATTAAATAAATATTATTAAGATTTATGGAAGCTTAATAACCAATAAAAAATAAAGAAACGAGAAAATTCCGGAAAACGGGCCCGGTTAGTGTAAGGGGGCCGGTTTTTAAAGGGTTAAATAATCCCTCACACACACACATGTAACTAGTTAACAAATAAGTAAATCATAAAGCAAAAAGTAAAAGTACAAAAAGCAAAATAACTCTCTCTCACCTCTCATTCCCACCTTTCCCTCTTCTCTCTCCCATTTCTCCCTCTCTCACCGTCTTCCTCCTCCCTCTCTCTGCTGAGTGCGATTTTGGAGCTTCTCCAGCAACAACAATGGCTTCTCCCCTTTCTCCACATGCTCCATCCTCATGTAAGCTCCAAATGTAAAAATAATTACATATTTGTAATCCCCTCATTCTCCTCTACATTTCCCTCTTTTCAAAATTAGAAAAGGATGAGTTTCATCTCCATGGGTTTTCCCCATTTGAAGAGAAAAGCACACCATTATGGAGCTTGGAGTCTCCTCTTTCCAACAAGGTAAATATCCCCATGAAAACCTTAAGTTTTCCTCATCTCCTTTGGTAGCCAATTTTTGGGCTCTTTGTAATGCCTTGTTTCCTCTCTCTCTCACCTTGTTTTTCCTCTTGTTTTGGAGCTTTGTTTCAACCCTCCAGTGGTGGTGAGAACACCTTCTTGAACCAAGGGCTAAAACCCCTCCTAAAAGCTTCAAAAGGTAAACCCTAGAAATTTGTTTAAAACATCTCAATGAGTAAGTATAAATCTAAGGGCTAGTATATTAATTATACTTGTTTTGTATGCTTTGGGTGATGGGAATGGAGTTTGGCAACTCCATTCCCCACAAAATCGAATTGTACAAGGAAGAGAAGAGGAGAAGTGGAAAAGGAATGAAGGAATTTAAAAGCTCAAGGTAAGAGCTCCTTTCTAATGGTAAGTTCTAATTGCATTAGAGTAATGGGAATGGGTGAACTAATTAAGGAACCCAAAATAATGTATTAGTAATGTCATTTTGGAAGTTTGAGTATTTGTGAATTAGTATGTGGTTTGTAGGCCTTGGAGCCAAGTATGTTGTGTATGAGTATTAGTATTGATGTTTGATGGAGTATTGGTGTATTGGGATGGATTTATATTGTGTTGATTGCTGGTAGGACCCTTGTAAGGGTATGGCTAGATTAGGAATGAATTTGGTGAGAATTGGTATGTGTGGCCAAGTAAGAAAAGTAGAGGAACTATGGCGAAATTTTGGTAGGAATATGTATATGTATGGATGACTTGGTGAATGGGAAAACCAAGGTGTGTATTGGAGTTAGTAGAGGTGTTTAATGACTATGGAGTAGTAGTTGTGGTAAGAGAATGAAAGGATATAAAATCTGTAGCAAAAATTGTTGAATGGCATTGGAGAAACTAGGAGGATTTATGTACTTGACCTTGGGAGTGAGTGTTGGACTTGAAGAGGAGAGGCAATGCATTGTAGGCATTGGAAATGGCATTAGGAGAGGAAATTATGTATGGAGGAGGTGGGAACCAAAATCTATAGCAAGGAGGTATTAAATTGCATTGTAGAACTAAGAAGAAATTGTGTGCAAGATTTGGTAAGAGGAGAGTTGGACTTGGGTATAGGTAATGTAATGGCTTGGAAGTGTATTTGGGATGCTAGTAATGGTATTGGTAGTAGAAGTATTGGATATGAGCATTGAACTCTAAAATCTGTAGCATAAGTGTAACAAAAACTGTTACAAGTGTTGGAAGAGAAGTGAGGGAATTGTGTAAGTTGTTTGATGGATTTAGTAATGGATTTGGTGGATGAATTAAGGTGATTTAGAATGTTTAAATAGTACTAAAACATGTTAGGATGTATGTAGGAAGATTGGGGAAGCAATGGGTGAAAATGGGAAAGAAAAATAAGGTCTGTAGCAATGTCCTGCTACCGTCCGACCCACAGCCTGGATCGGACGCTGGGTCGGACATGTCTTAAGCAACGAAAATAAATCTTTCTGGAATGGTCCGACCCAGGGCCGTGAGTCGGACATGGGTCGGACATGCAAAAAATTATGTTGTCGAAGTTTCTGACTCCGTCCGACCCAGAGGGGGAGTCGGACATGGGTCGGACAGGGCTTGGACAATAGACCCGAAACAATCTGGAATGGTCCGACCCAGAGGTGTATGGGTCGGACGGATAGTGCTGGGTCGGACAAGGAGAATTTCAGAGGATGAGAATCTACTGGAATGGTCCGACCCAGGGCTTGGGTCGGACGCTGGGTCGGACGACCCATAACTTACAAAAAAAACGATAGGATTATAACTAGTATATATATATATATATATATATATGTACACCCACCTATACACATGTATATATATGTAAGTAAACCATGGATAAGTAATGAAAAGAAAGTAAATGAAATAAGTGTAAAGAATGTAAAGACTTAGTAAGTATGAATTAGGGAATGTAAGAGTAATCGAATTGAGTTCATGATAGTTAGAGTAATCATTCGATTATATGTATATCATAGGAACTTGATTTGTGAACACCGGAGGAACGTTGGGATACAAGTACAACGGTGAAAGGTATGATTTCTTCATGCCCTGTATCCTAATCTGGTTACCCCGATTTGTGTGCTTATTTGATCACCTAATAAGATAAATGCATGAATCAGACTATATATTGCACTTACCTGTGCTTGTTTACATTGTTCTTGATATTTGTCTTGAACAACAGTTTGTATAATTCATGAAACATATGAATGATGATGATGTGTATTGTATTTTGTAGTGTACTTGTATGTCGCACTGTATTTTGTATGGATGTGTAGATGAGCTTTGTATTGTATTATTGTGGCTTGAATGAATGACTTCTGCTAATTCCTAACTACCTAACTCCTAACTTAAGTGAGTAAACCGGAATGAGTAGAAGTCCGATATAGCTTCGGCCACGTGTGAGGATGCGGAGTCTCAAGAGGTTGGCTGCAATTCCTGACTCTTAAACTGGTCCGCGGCCCAAATCCCTTAAATGGGTAGCATCCCGTATTGGTGAGTCAAGTAAATCCCGGAGGTGGGACGGAGTAGTCCCCAGGGCCGGAGGTCCCGACGACTTAACTTGAGTAAGAGTAAGAGTAAGTAAGTATGGATCCGTAAGTATGTATGAGTATGAGTTGTATGCGTATGTATGAAGTAACGAGTAAAGGAGTAATCTCCACCCGATTAACCCGGGTGGACCAATGAAGCTAACAAGTATTGCTTATCGTGTATGTAATGTGTATGTGTAAATCGGAAGAAGGTAAGTATGTATTGGATGGTTGGATTGTATTCCTTGGATGAAATGAAGTGTATGTATGTATGCTTGCGTAAGTATTATTGTATTGTGTGTAAGAGTATGTATGCATGTATGTTTGTATGAAAATGAACTGCATGTATTCGACCAAGTGGTCGGCGTACCCTCACTAGTACGCGGGGTATGCGGTTATCATGCGCAGCGAAAGCTGACCCCCTAGGGGGAATGTTTTTAGTGTGCAGGTACCCGAAGCGGATGTGGTCAAGGTAAGAGACCGGCGGCACACCCTAGTACTTAGAAAGTGAGTAGTTGTGAGGAATGGGTAGATGTGGACTCTTAGTGAGTATGTATGGACTTGGAAGGGATATTATAATTGTATAAGGATCCTAGTAGACTCGGTTAAGTATATTGTATTGTATGAATTATGGAGGAGTAAGTATTGAATGGAGCATTGTTGTATTCGATTGATGAATGGAGTATGTATTATAGATTTGTAATACTCGGGATTCTGGTCCATCAGACCGATGCTGTATGTAGAAGTAGCAGCCTTGTTAGTCACGTGGGTGACTAACGGCATTGTATCACCCACTGTATGTAAGTATGTATCCGCTGCGTGTATCTGACGTGTAAGGAGATTGGACGGTAAGCATTGGATTAATGGTAGGGGTGTTACAAAAAGTGGTATCAGAGCGAAGTATCGCTCTGATGACTGGAAATACCGAGTTTAGGAAATACCGAGTTAGGAATTAGAAGCTTAGGGCTAAGGGCTGAGTGTTAGCATTAGAGATATGCTAGTTAGGAACTACCGATGAGTACCGGATACCTACAATACCAGTCCCGCCCGCCGCAAACCCCACTGTATAACTTGGGAAAGGACGCCAGAGAGAAGAAAAGCCTTCTCATACTCGGGGAAACCCGATCTGGCAGTTGTGAAGCAACCACACAGTAACAAGAACCGATATATGGTAAATTCCAAGAACTGGAAGTCCCGGAGATGGATCCCGGTTGAACAACAATACCCACAGTCAATAGCGGGTGAACGAGCACTCCAACCACGAG
Source organism: Limonium bicolor (assembly GCA_023374045.1). Taxonomy (NCBI): domain Eukaryota; kingdom Viridiplantae; phylum Streptophyta; class Magnoliopsida; order Caryophyllales; family Plumbaginaceae; genus Limonium; species Limonium bicolor. Next base: position 53,801,642 of record CM041782.1, read on the forward strand.
GAGGCTGCAACCTACAACAGTATGGGGCGACGTGCTTAGCAGTCGCGAGACCTAGCTAACCAACCAGCGGTAGGAAGGAAGCACTAACCGTGCAACGGAATGAAAAAGGGAGCAGTAATGGGACCCGAGACACAAGTCTACGGGATAGCAATACTTGAATAATACCACCAACGGTATGCTAGCCGACTAAGGACATAGTCGGAAGCGGTTAACTCCAAAATATAATGCCATTAAGGTTGCAATACCTGGCCAATATAGCTCAGACAACTACAAGAACAACCATGAGATACAATCCAATAGGACTACAAGCGTAGTACCTAAACGGGAAATGCTCAGTAACCACCACAAATGTGTGGGAACGAGCCACAAGGAACGACACTAAACCAAATAGAACGGGAACCTCCAAGGAGTGGAGAAGTACCTAGATCTACGACAGCCATGTCTAGACCACCAAGAAGCTACCTAAAGGAGCGAGTATACCAATTGTAGATCAATAAGATCAAGGGAAGAGTCAACAAGACTATCAAATGCGAGTGGAAACCATACCGTGATCGGTATAGGATTACTCAAAAACCACCAGTACCACGCACTTGCCATGGCAAGTGCAGTAAGAACATGAATAGGTGAAGGAGCACTAACACGCCACAGGTACATAGTAATGTACCGTGACAGCGATGAAGCGACTACAGGAATAAACATCCTAAAACAGGAGGAATGAAACCATGGGAAGGTCTGACGGCCTGACCACTGCATTTAGAACACGCCAGTCAGCGGGAAGCTGGACTGATCAAGATTTCGAACATGGCTATGCCATGTAGGACTTCTTCCAACACCGAACTGTTATTTTTCAAAACCAAGTTTCTTTCAAAACCACAAACTTTCTTTTAAACCTTGGATTTAAAAACCAAACCAACAAAATCACGGTGAGTATCATAGAACGATACAAGAGGAGTTGGCAACAAAATACTTCACCTAGGCGTGTGACGAACACTACGAGTGTACCCAATTACGGGATGTGGGACAACCGCACTCCGAAGGAGCTTGCGGGCCTGACATATAGTTGGATAAGTGGTAACGTATCAACAAGGTACCCCACGTATGTATACATGTAGTGTGCGACACACAGGAAGTAGTCAAATCCGTTCTACGGACCATGAGTGAGTTCAAATCAGAACAACTGGACACCTCAGACGATCAAGTATAAAGGAACTCAGAGAATCCATTTGAAGATGAGGAATAAAGACTAGGAAGTGCAAAAGGGCACATACTAGTAAGTATAGACTTTGGATATGTCTCAAATAATCCAAGCAACTACCTGACAGCTGGATGGAATACCCAGCCTAAACACATTAAGGCGAATGCCTAACGTGAACCTAACAATGCTCAACAAACGGGGCGGAATTCCCAAGAGCAACCCCAAGATTACCACAAGTATACCCCATCATTGAAGGGGATATCAAACCTAGTCTTAGGCACTAGGAGCAAGTGTAAACAGTCTACCCAAGAACGGGAGACGTTATAAACAAAAGGGGACGACTCAAGTACGATACCACAAGACGGTACAGTGGACAACATATCATAAACGTTAGCCGGATGTAACGACATGATTCAACAGCACTCTGGAGCAATCCTTGAAGGGTGTCTGAATTGCAACAGTCGAACAAAGCGTCAAGACAAGAATACAGGAGCTGGAACGAACACTCGGTTAAGACACCGAAGGGATTTCACTTAACAGGAAATGCCCTAAATTACTAGGGGGCACTAATTAACACCAGAGGGCCTAAAGGGGTCTCCTATGAACGGAAGCGTGATGTCACGACTTACCATGGAGCCCAATAATATCTCAACCTATGACGGTATACATGGCATGGAAACATATATAAGCAGTTGCAAAGAGCATAGCTTGCAGCAATATGGCCCTAAAGCCACAAACCTGATGAGTTGTACAACCTTAAACGGTTGCAAAACCCACACCGTTGGTAACAAGACTTGCAAGGGGGATTGCCTCATACGACAAGAAATCAACAACTGGACCATAAATTCAAACCCAACATCCTGAGTGGCTTGGAGTAATGGCCAACTCAATGTCACTGTCACTAGAGCATCAGCCTAGTATAAAGTTGACAGAGTTCTTAATTACCGCCATGCCTTCTGTAGCAATGGTAGCATAGAGGCATGAGAATCATGATAATGCCACGATTGGCCTAGTCCACACTTGGACACTACGAGAAACCCAAGGGAAGGTACCCCTCGTAACCGAAGACCACTAATGCGGTGATGATGTGAACCCTTAGAAAAGGCTTCCATCTACTATAACAATAAAACCACGCAATAGATATTGCCAAGGGATGATGGGATAAGGAAATGAGATCTCCAAACCATTACGACTTAAGGAGTAAGCATACTCCATATACACCCAAACATGTGGTGGACCATTGCGTAAACACCAACATAGCAAACCTTGTTATTCCTATGAGTGGAGACAACCCCTCAACAAGAACTTTCACTTGTCAGTGATAGAATACCCTCCAATTGGAGAAGGGACCAGAAAACCCTTGAAGTTTCGTTGCGATGTCCTGGTAATAACATACAAGCAAAACACAAGCTGAGCCTAAACCAATGCTCATCACTGAAAGGCCAATAATTATCAAAGCAATTAATGTGAACACACATGAACATCAATAAGATGACTAACGCTCAAGAGAGCTTATAACCCGATGAGTTATCTCACCCTTGGTCAACCAAGATACTTGGTAAACCGTATCATAAATGATGATAGAATGTGAGGTAAGTTAACCTACACATAAACCTAAGTGGAATAAAAGACATCTCCACATTGGGAAGATAATAAGATTGCCGTATGCTACGACAACCGCCATACACACAAACAAGGAAAATCCTAGGTATTTACACCATAAGGAAATGGTGCCAATGACAATGTCACTAAGTAAAAAGGAACTACCACAAGTAACAGAAAACAGTAAAGCAATGTTGTACAATGAGTAAGAATACGGTGCGCAAACAGGCGACCGCTATGCGGAGTAGTTAAGCAATGACATGGAGTATAAGTATGAGATAACGCACAGAAAATATTCTTTCATATCACATAGAGTGACTTACTGTCAAGCGTTTACACTTGCACTCTGTATGACTGAGTGTTTGGCATTGCACTTGTTCAGCTAAGGATCTAATGAGATGACTAGGGATATGGAGAATGTAAACCGTAGTAAATCTTTCTTTCACCACGAACATGGCACTAGTCAATTGAGCAAGCTAGCAAAAACCGTGCGGCCTAAGGCAAAGAAGCACGAAGAGTGTACAACACACTAACAATCACAAGATGTGAATTCCATTGGAGTAAAAGGGTTGAAAGGAGACACATCAAAGTCACTAGGACGACGCATAGAAATGCAAGGTCATACAAGTAAAGAACACTTGTACTGAACCAGGAGAACTGGTATAAATTCAGAAGCTATTGACAACAGAGGAAGTACTACAACTAAGTAGTGACTTAACCTCGCCGACAATAAGTCGGAGGAGCTAATGAATAATCGTGGAAGCATAAATAGCATGTGTAGTAGATACAGAGAGAGCTGGTTATAAATCTTAAACTCGTTGAGTTCAACACGGTAAAAGAATACCGCATTTGTTTAGTAAACCTTATTCCATAATCGACGGGAGTAGAAGGTGATGTATAGCACATTAAGGATAACAAGAAGGGTGAATTAACCGAGTTATGCAGGGGTCGCGCAGCAGAAGCTAGAGTGGGCCCTATCTAGGAGATTGATGTACCCAGTGAGCATAATACAATGGCTATTAAGCCTTGAAGCCGATAGGCTAGAATCAAATTAAAAATGAGTTAAATAAACTCATATAGGAACTCTGGTGCAAAGACTAAACCATTGGTATGGTTAAATCCCTTTGACCAGAGCATATTGTATAGTATACGATAGTGAAGCTAAAACGCTTCAGTTGACCGACTGATTAACACCCAAAGTAATAATAAAAAATATGGTTAGATTACGTGGGCGTAATCCCTTTTAAGGGGGGTTTGGTTGGTGTTTGGGTTTAGAGCGAAAAACCGCTTAATGCAAGTTTTATAAATAAAACACATAAAACTATAATGTGCATAGCACAAACGAGAATCTATCCGATGAGTGGTACTTATGTTATATAAACATACGTATTCATTCATAGTGAAATTGTGGTAACTAAGCATTAGACATGCAAATACCATAGGGCGAATATACCCATCTTGTAACCCAGCGTAAGAGTATTAGTAAAGAAGAGTAATGAGTAGTGGACGGAGCTCCACAAGTATTGTAACCTTTGAAGAAGTAGTACGAAATGAATGAGGATAGTAGATGAATGAAGTTATGAGTAGTGGAATCGTAAGTAAAATATTTGAAACAATTGAAGGCAACTAAATCCTATAAGTGTAGTATTCCTTAGTTAGGATATAGGAGATGATGGTGAGTAATGGATGGAAGTAGTGAAGGTTGATGAAATGAGCATTAGGATTGAACCATGGAGTAAAGCATTTGGGAAGTAGAGTGAGGACGATTGATGGACGGATTCCATCCTTTGGAGATGTATGAATTCGTAATTACGACTAGAAAGAGTAAAAGATAGAAAATGAAAACAATTAAATTATTTGTTTGATTGAATCTGATGTGGGAAGTCGAACTTGATCCTGATCAGATCAAGGGAAACCGAACACAAATTGGAGTGGAAAGATAGTTCAACACTGATGCTGATCACATCAGGGTCGAATGACTCTTGAAGCTCCCCTCAAGTGGTCACAAGAATCACACATAGGATAGAAGTAATGAATATAAATTGGAATATGGAGTTGTATGTTTTAGAAATTTTTAATTGGTAGTGGTGGAAGAATTTCCTTTGGTATGGAGAATGAGGATGTGTCAGAAGTGGGTACCGAAGAAGATAGTAAGGTAGTATGTGGAATTATTCCAAGGGCAGCGGGACATAGAGGAGTCCCGTGTCTAGATGACCTGAGCGCCTGCGGGATTGTATGTCTATTGCATTGCTTTGGGAATAGCTCTGCATTGTATCTATGTATAAGTTGGTAATGAGGAACCGGATGGTCGGTAGTAATGTGGATTGGAGTAACTATAGTACATTGGTATGGTATGGTATGTAGAGACCCTGAGTAATGGATTTGGGAATTGTAAGGAGGAAGAAGGTATGGCTTTGGTATTAGACACGTAAGAATGAGTAAGCATTGTAAACCCATAACCTCGAACAACTTTGAGGACAAAGTTCCTAAGGGGGGTAGATTGAAATACCCCGAACTTAAACATAAGGATTAAAATTAATCTAATACGTATTTAAGGGCCTAAGGGTACCTAATTAATATTGGTAAGGAAAAATAAATCCAAAAGAAATAAAGAAACGCTTAAAAGGCGAAAAACGCTAAATAAGCGTTAAATGACCATAGGAGGTATGAGACCTCGGTTAGCGTATTATATGGGTTCTAAAGGTTTAATAAGACCTAAATAATATATGGGAACAACTCCCGAAGAAAACGGATCCAAATAATGTATTAAAACGCTAATAGAGCTTTAACGCACGTTTTTCAAGAAAACCCGAAAATGTGATTTTAAGTGGTCAAACGAACCCGTAAAAATTATAAATCATTAAATAAATATTATTAAGCATTTATGGAAGCTTAATAACCAATAAAAATAAAGAAACGAGAAAATTCCGGAAAACGGGCCCGGTTAGTGAGCAGTACCTAAACCGGGTAAAATAACGAGCATTTTCTGTAAAAGAGGAAAAACGCTCCAGCTGGTATACTGTAAGGGGGCCGGTTTTTAAAGGGTTAAATAATCCCTCACACACACACATGTAACTAGTTAACAAATAAGTAAATCATAAAGCAAAAAGTAAAAGTACAAAAAGCAAAATAACTCTCTCTCACCTCTCATTCCCACCTTTCCCTCTTCTCTCTCCCATTTCTCCCTCTCTCACCGTCTTCCTCCTCCCTCTCTCTGCTGAGTGCGATTTTGGAGCTTCTCCAGCAACAACAATGGCTTCTCCCCTTTCTCCACATGCTCCATCCTCATGTAAGCTCCAAATGTAAAAATAATTACATATTTGTAATCCCCTCATTCTCCTCTACATTTCCCTCTTTTCAAAATTCGAAAAGGATGAGTTTCATCTCCATGGGTTTTCCCCATTTGAAGAGAAAAGCACACCATTATGGAGCTTGGAGTCTCCTCTTTCCAACAAGGTAAATATCCCCATGAAAACCTTAAGTTTTCCTCATCTCCTTTGGTAGCCAATTTTTGGGCTCTTTGTAATGCCTTGTTTCCTCTCTCTCTCACCTTGTTTTTCCTCTTGTTTTGGAGCTTTGTTTCAACCCTCCAGTGGTGGTGAGAACACCTTCTTGAACCAAGGGCTAAAACCCCTCCTAAAAGCTTCAAAAGGTAAACCCTAGAAATTTGTTTAAAACATCTCAATGAGTTAGTATAAATCTAAGGGCTGCTATATTAATTATACTTGTTTTGTATGCTTTGGGTGATGGGAATGGAGTTTGGCAACTCCATTCCCCACAAAATCGAATTGTACAAGGAAGAGAAGAGGAGAAGTGGAAAAGGAATGAAGGAATTTAAAAGCTCAAGGTAAGAGCTCCTTCCTAATGGTAAGTTCTAATTGCATTAGAGTAATGGGAATGGGTGAACTAATTAAGGAACCCAAAATAATGTATTAGTAATGTCATTTTGGAAGTTTGAGTATTTGTGAATTAGTATGTGGTTTGTAGGCCTTGGAGCCAAGTATGTTGTGTATGAGTATTAGTATTGATGTTTGATGGAGTATTGGTGTATTGGGATGGATTTATATTGTGTTGATTGCTGGTAGGACCCTTGTAAGGGTATGACTAGATTAGGAATGAATTTGGTGAGAATTGGTATGTGTGGCCAAGTAAGAAAAGTAGAGGAACTATGGCGAAATTTAGGTAGGAATATGTATATGTATGGATGACTTGGTGAATGGGAAAACCAAGGTGTGTATTGGAGTTAGTAGAGGTGTTTAATGACTATGGAGTAGTAGTTGTGGTAAGAGAATGAAAGGATATAAAATCTGTAGCAAAAATTGTTGAATGGCATTGGAGAAACTAGGAGGATTTATGTACTTGACCTTGGGAGTGAGTGTTGGACTTGAAGAGGAGAGGCAATGCATTGTAGGCATTGGAAATGGCATTAGGAGAGGAAATTATGTATGGAGGAGGTGGGAACCAAAATCTGTAGCAAGGAGGTATTAAATTGCATTGTAGAACTAAGAAGAAATTGTGTGCAAGATTTGGTAAGAGGAGAGTTGGACTTGGGTATAGGTAATGTAATGGCTTGGAAGTGTATTTGGGATGCTAGTAATGGTATTGGTAGTAGAAGTATTGGATATGAGCATTGAACTCTAAAATCTGTAGCATAAGTGTAACAAAAACTGTTACAAGTGTTGGAAGAGAAGTGAGGGAATTATGTAAGTTGTTTGATGGATTTAGTAATGGATTTGGAGGATGAATTAAGGTGATTTAGAATGTTTAAATAGTACTAAAACATGTTAGGATGTATGTAGGAAGATTGGGGAAGCAATGGGTGAAAATGGGAAAGAAAAATAAGGTCTGTAGCAATGTCCTGCTACCGTCCGACCCACAGCCTGGATCAGACGCTGGGTCGGACATGTCTTAAGCAACGAAAATAAATCTTTCTGGAATGGTCCGACCCAGGGCCGTGAGTCGGACATGGGTCGGACATGCAAAAAATTATGTTGTCGAAGTTTCTGACTCCGTCCGACCCAGAGGGGGAGTCGGACATGGGTTGGACAGGGCTTGGACAACAGACCCGAAACAATCTGGAATGGTCCGACCCAGAGGTGTATGGGTCGGACGGAATAGTGCTGGGTCAGACAAGGAGAATTTCAGAGGACGAGAATGTACTGGAATGGTCCGACCCAGGGCTTGGGTCGGACGCTGGGTCGGACGACCCATAACTTACAAAAAAAAAACGATAGGATTATAACTAGTATATATATATATATGTATATGTACACCCACCTATACACATGTATATATATGTAAGTAAACCATGGATAAGTAATGAAAAGAAAGTAAATGAAATATAAGTGTAAAGAATGTAAAGACTTAGTAAGTATGAATTAGGGAATGTAAGAGTAATCGAATTGAGTTCATGATAGTTAGAGTAATCATTCGATTATATGTATATCATAGGAACTTGATTTGTGAACACCGGAGGAACGTTGGGATACAAGTACAATGGTGAAAGGTATGATTTCTTCATGCCCTGTATCCTAATCTGGTTACCCCGATTTGTGTGCTTATTTGATCACCTAATAAGATAAATGCACGAATCGGACTATATTGCACTTACTTGTGCTTGTTTACATTGTTCTTGATATTTGTCTTGAACAATAGTTTGTATAATTCATGAAACATATGAATGATGATGATGTGTATTGTATTTTGTAGTGTACTTGTATGTCGCACTGTATTTTGTATGGATGTGTAGATGAGCTTTGTATTGTATTATTGTGGCTTGAATGAATGACTTCTGCTAATTCCTAACTACCTAACTCCTAACTTAAGTAAGTAAACCGGAATGAGTAGAAGTTCGATATAGCTTCGGCCACGCGTGAGGATGCGGAGTCACAAGAGGTTGGCTGCAATTCCTGACTCTTAAACTGGTCCGCGGCCCAAATCCCTTAAATGGGTAGCATCCCGGATTGGTGAGTCAAGTAAATCCCGGAGGTGGGACGGAGTAGTCCCCAGGGCCGGAGGTCCCAACGACTTAACTTGAGTAAGAGTAAGAGTAAGTAAGTATGGATCCGTAAGTATGTATGAGTATGAGTATGTATGCGTATGTATGAAGTAACGAGTAAAGGAGTAATCTCCACTCGATTAACCCGGGTGGACCAATGAAGCTAACAAGTATTGCTTATCATGTATGTAATGTGTATGTGTAAATCGGAAGAAGGTAAGTATGTATTGGATGGTTGGATTGTAGTCCTTGGATGAAATGAAGTGTATGTATGTATGCTTGCGTAAGTATTATTGTATTGTGTGTAAGAGCATGTATGCATGTATGCATGTATGTTTGTATGAAAATGAACTGCATGTATTCGACCAAGTGGTCGGCGTACCCTCACTAGTACGCGGGGTATGCGGTTATCATGCGCAGCGAAAGCTGACCCCCTAGGGGGAACATTTTTAGTGTGCAGGTACCCGAAGCGGATGTGGTCAAGGTAAGAGACCAGCGGCACACCCTAGTACTTAGAAAGTGAGTAGTTGTGAGGAATGGGTAGATGTGGACTCTTAGTGAGTATGTATGGACTTGGAAGGGATATTATAATTGTATAAGGATCCTAGTAGACTCGGTTAAGTATATTGTATTGTATGAATTATGGAGGAGTAAGTATTGAATGGAGCATTGTTGTATTCGATTGATGAATGGAGTATGTATTATAGATGTGTAATACTCGGGATTCCGGTCCATCAGACCGATGCTGTATGTAGAAGTAGCAGCCTTGTTAGTCACGTGGGTGACTAACGACATTGTATCACCCACTATATGTAAGTATGTATCCGCTGCGTGTATCTGACGTGTAAGGAGATTGGACGGTAAGCATTGGATTAATGGTAGGGGTGTTACAGTTCCACCATCTCTAATGGCTTCCACTCTTTATTTACTCTTCTCTTCTCCATGTTTGAGTAGTTCTCATTTGTGCTCTAGGATGGGATTTTAACCTTAAATGTTCCAATGTAGCTTGTAAACTTACCTCATTTATTATAGTTGGGTTATCTCCATTAAAGCTTCATTAATGTCTAGGATTGATCACTTATGGCATTTATTACAATTTCTTGTGAAATTAGGGTTTGAGCTAGAAATTAGAAATTTGGGGACAAACCCTAACTTGCATTGCTCTAGATTTAAGGAAGTGTAATGTTAGGGCTATTTTTGAGAGCTTGATATTATTACTTTTTAATGACTCTAGCTTACCTTGAATTAGGAAGTGTGATTAATTAGGTAAGAATTGATTAGTCCAAGATTTGGAGAATCATGATTTTAGCTCTAATAGACAACTAAATTGAGGTGTGTTTATGAGTGTAATTGGGCAATTTAGGTGATACCAATATCCTAGAGTACTTCTCCATCCATTCCAACTAAACATTTTAGTTTACTATTTTATTGTTTTCCTTGTGTTTACAAACAACTAAGCTTGCCTCTATCTAAACCCTCATTTACAGTTTTTAATCACAATTTACTATGATATCGAAGCTTGGGAATTAGAAATCAATTTTTTTGTGGATACGACACTTGTTGTATTACAACGAATTGGGTGCACTTGCCCATTGTAGCTAGGTTTTACTACCTATGTTAGTGTTTTCATCAACAAGTTTATGACGCCGCTGCTGGGGAAATTGATAGTTTCTATCATTTCCCTAGTTTAGGGATTTTAGTTCTTTGTTTATTTTTATTTGTGCTTTTAGTTTTTTCTTAGTTATTATTGTGCTTAGTTGTTTTTTTAGGCGTATCCTTTCTAATACAGTGTACATTATTTTGGTGTTGTGCAGGTACTTTTGTTTTCCTTGTGTATGCCAATTACTCGAGCTAGAGGCTCTTCGCTTATTAGTCTGAGATCCGAGCTTGAGCGTACCTTGAGGAGAGCTCAAAGGAACTTGGATCCCATTATCATGGCTGAACAAGAACCCATAATAGAGGGTAACAGGCACCCACAACAACAAGCTCTCAAAAACTACAACCAGCCGAACACTGAAGGGAGACCTTTAGCGATAGTCCTTCCAATGTTGACGTCTGAAGAGGCCAGACAATGGGTTTTCAAAACATATTTCATCACAACTGTCCGAGACTTAGGGAAAATCAGCGGAGCAAATCCCGATGAGGGTCCCAACTACCTAAGTCTCTTCCTTAATTTTTGCAACTCCTTCGGCAAGGCTGGTAGGGTCAATGAGAGAATACGCTTGTAGCTCTTCCCTCATTCATTGTCACACGCTGCATCGAGGTGGTATAAGAGTCTACCTTCAAGGTCAGTCCACACTTGGGCACAAATGGCTCAAAAATTCCTTGCCAAGTACTACCCTACAAGTAGAACGAGGCAATTGATCGGAGAGATCAACACTTTTTGCCAAGATTCGGAGGAGACATTGTATGATGCTTGGGATCGATTCAAGGACATGTTGATGAATTGGTCCCACCATGGTTTGGATGACCAATCCCTATGCTTATCTTCTTCAACGGTCTCGACGATGCGAATAGACTTCTTGTGAACTCCTCAGTTAGAGGAAGCTTCATGACCAAATCACCTCACGAGGGAATGGAACTTCTGGAGCTGACGACTAGTAACACAAGACAATAGTCTAAGCCTAAGGGAAGAACTCCAAAAGCAGCAGGTCTCCTTCATGTTGGACCCGCCGACCATCTCTCAACTCAATTATCCTCTTCACTAAGATGGTGGAGAAGCTTGCCATAGCCCAAAAAGAAACAACCAAATCCATTGCTTCTTCATCCTCTACTTCTGCTTCAGTTTCAAAGGGGTGTGCAATTTGTGCAGGTCCTCACGAGACCCACTTTTGTGAAGGAAAAGCTTATGTCGATCAACATGAGGACGTGAACTTCGTAGACAACCGCCCCGTGGAGAAATGACAAAATACAAACTCCTATCAAACAATATTCACCGCTGACCAACCAACAGTTCATACTACCCTATATAACGTTGTTTCAAGTTATCAAAGTAAAACCTAACTGAGATTTCCCCTATTAACTAGAGCTGGACAAAATAGTAAACCTTAATGACACAATATGGTACTATAAATGTTAGTGTCATGGTATGAACCTTTTACACCCTTAAAACACGATGCATTAAGCCTATCCTTAGCAGCATGAAGTTCCCGTATATTACTTGGAGGGAAATATTGATGTGTCTCAAAATAAATCAGAGGTAGTTAGGCCTGAATTTTCTTATTCAAGGCCCAATATGTCTAGAAAAACATCGGGGTTTCAGAAATCAAAATGTTGAAGAAGCCCAATAAGTACGTATACTCTTGGGCTGTAGACAATTATCCTTGTCTAAATAGTATAAAATATGTTCAGCAGGAGGATAATAGAATAATCAACAAGAGATCAACTTCAGCTCGCCCCTCAACGGGATTGGTTAAGTGGACTCAATTAATTAACAAATAGTAGAAATAAGGTGGTGAAATGAACGGTGATTGTCACCTTGCGGAGTAGGAGTGGACACTGCGGTAACCGAAACCAAAATGTAAAATTAGATTATAAAAGTTTGAAGATCCGATTAATTTAAAGTGGTTAATCGAATAAGACGTCAATCTACCGAGCGCTCACGATGTAGTCCATGAGAGAGAAAAGTTCTCTCCTCTTCTTTTTGTTTTAGTTTTTCTTTGTCTTCATGGTTTTACTTCGTAGTTCAACATCTAGTCTCTAGATGTTCTTTTGCTTAATAATAAGTCTGTTTAGTTTCTTGTCTTCTCTCTGTTTATGAGAGTTTTTTGCTGTGTATAGGTTGTGCTTTAGTTTCTTTGTATTTTGTGGGATTTGGTTAGGATTTGCAATCATAGCTTCCATCTTCAACGTTGTTGCCAGAGCCGAAGCGTCTCATCTTTGCTCTATGGAGCAGATGCCTGTCAATGAAGTCTGCGTAGCAGACAATACCGTAAAAGCCGGTTGTGCCGCTAGCACCAACGTTGGTGCCGATGGCGGTAGCCATGGTGATGGTGCGTTCACACTATCAGCGTGGAGAAGAAGGCAATCCAGCACACTCTATTTTAGAAATGACATATGTAACTTGCTGGTTAGGGAAGTTGACACATGTCCTACATGGTGTCACTTTGCATGTATCCCTTCTTATATAATATAATATATATCTTGCTTTTCATAAAGAATAAGACGTCAACCTACTATGAGCGGCCTATGGTAGAGTACTACTCCTTCCGTCCTGAATTGACCGTCCTGTTTGCTTTATGACACGTTTTTCCATTTCAATATTAAGCATATAAGATAAAATTATTTTATAAAACTAAATTTTGTAATATATAGTTTATCATGTAAGGAATCATATGCAAAACTTAAATTTTCAAAATTAATTTATCTTATATATTAAAATTGAAGTCAAACAACATATCCAAATAGTAAACAGAACGGTCAATTCAGGATGGAGGGAGTATTATATTACTAAGCATATTTTCATGATCTGTGTTTGAGTTTCTCACTGATTGCAGATCTGTCTGTCTCCTCTTACTTGGCCGCGCACCCCACCGAATCTGGTGGATCTGTGGAGCAGAGCTCTTTCTTCCATGTCCGCGTTTCCTCTCTCGAGTTCCAAGGAAAAATAAAATTTCCGCAAGTTCAGGAGCAACGACCGCAGTAGCAGGGAGCAACGACAGCAGTAGTAGGGATCTAGTACCAGTAGGAGCTTGTCTTGCACCTTCAATGGCACTGCTCCAACAAAATCAGTAGAAAAAAAAAGGAGAAAATAAGTATTCCTTAAGCAAAAAGGCACCGAGACACAGCATACTCAGCTGAGCTTACCTTGCAGCCCCACAAAAGCACAGTGCGCCATCCACTTTCTCTCCTTTTTTTTTTTTTGCTTCTTGGAACTGATTAACCTCACCTATTTCCCCGTTTCTTTTATTTCTTCTTTTGCTTCATTTGATTGCATTTGGGTTTCTTGTTAGTCCGTTGTTATCGACAGCGACCTCTTTGAATCCCCATTGACTTATGTTACCGCTTCTTTCTTCTCCAGTAATTTAGCAGAGTGTTTTGGTTTGCTAATTCAATATTTCTGCCATTGCAGGATAACGGCTCCCCTCTTGAATTAGTTGGGACGGATGGTAGTGGTTAGGAAAGGGCAGTTGGTGCGGCTCAGCTAGGGTTACTTACAGTTGCTCCCACTGTCTGGGAGCGGGATTAATTTTTCCTTGTTTTAGGTCGTGTAAGTAGAAAATGGAGAGCTACTTGAACGAGAATTTTGGGGAAGTGAAACCGAAGAACTCATCGGAGGAGGCACTACGGAGATGGCGAAAGCTTTGCTGGTTGGTGAAGAATCCTAAGCGTAGGTTCCGCTTCACTGCCAACCTCTCCAAGCGATCTGAAGTTCGGGCTATTCGCAGCTCCAATCAGGTCTCCCTTTCTCTCTATCTAATAAGCGCGCGCCATTTATGATTCGAAAAGATATGTTGAATTCGACCGGATTGAGTGTTGATTTTGGCTTCGCAATGTTAGTCCATTTGTCCGTGAAGACATACTATTTGCTACTCGTCCGTCGTAGTTTGTGTTGTAAAACAAAGCTCAAGGTTTCTTCTTCTGCTCCAATATTTATGAACGAACAGACGGTTTAGCTCCAGAAGTCGTAGCCATTTCAGATAGGTGGTTGCTAAGGTTCCCGTTTAAAATCGGGTAGCTGTTGTGCATTGTAATGCCAAGTTTCACGATTTTGTATTCTAAAGAAAGCAGAGGTGTACGCTTTTTTTCTTCTAGGAATATAGCTGAGATGTTCCTATTTAAACACATTAAAAAAGAATTCCCTAATGCATATATTGTGATTACTTTCTACAGGAGAAGTTGAGAATTGCAGTTTTGGTTTCACAAGCTGCACTTCAGTTCATCCATGGTATATGAATTCCTCTTACCTTTTACTACTCTATGCTGTAGATACGCATGACTTAAGCTCTTTGTTGTTCCTTCAGGCATATCATATACACCTCCTGAGGAAGTCAAAGCTGCCGGATTCGAGATTTGTGCGGATGAGTTGGGATCCATTGTAGAAGGTCATAACAAGAAGAAGCTCAAAGATCACGGTGGGTTAGAAGGTCTAACAAAGAAGCTCTGCACCTCTGTTGACAATGGAATTTCAACTTCCGAGCAAGTGGTCAGTAAAAGGAAAAAGATTTACGGTATCAACAGGTTTGCTGAAAGTCCGACGAAAGGTTTCTGGGTTTTTGTCTGGGAAGCCCTTCAAGATATGACCCTTATGATACTGGCGGTTTGCGCTGTCATCTCTCTCATTGTTGGGATTGTAACAGAAGGATGGCCGAAGGGTGCCCATGATGGACTTGGAATCGTTGCGAGCATTTTGCTGGTAGTGTTTGTAACTGCAACAAGTGATTACAGACAATCCTTGCAGTTCAAGGACTTAGACAGGGAGAAAAAGAAGATTACTGTTCAGGTTACAAGAGATGGTTGCAGGCAAAAGATTTCTATATATGAGCTGTTGCCTGGTGATGTTGTGCATTTGGCTATTGGAGATCAAATCCCAGCTGATGGTCTTTTCCTATCCGGGTTTTCTGCAGTAGTGAATGAATCAAGTTTGACTGGAGAAAGTGAACCTGTTCATGTCAGTGAAGATTATCCTTTTCTGTTGTCTGGAACTAAAGTCCAAGATGGGTCATTCAAGATGCTTGTCACCACTGTTGGAATGAGAACTCAGTGGGGTAAATTGATGGGAGCTCTGAGTGAAGGTGGTGATGACGAGACTCCGTTGCAGGTCAAACTTAATGGTGTTGCAACCATCATAGGTAAAATTGGCCTTTTCTTTGCTATTATAACTTTTGCTGTTCTGATAAATGGGTTACTGAGCCGCAAGCTGCAAGATGGGTCTATCTGGAGTTGGTCGGGTGATGAGGCGCTTGAAACTCTGGAGTACTTTGCTATAGCTGTTACGATAGTTGTTGTTGCTGTACCGGAGGGCTTACCATTGGCTGTGACTTTGAGCCTTGCTTTCGCTATGAAGAAAATGATGAATGATAAGGCTCTTGTTCGCCATCTTGCTGCCTGTGAAACTATGGGATCAGCAACCACCATATGCAGTGACAAGACAGGAACACTGACTACTAATCACATGACTGTAGTTAAAGCATGCATCTGTGGTAATGTTGGTGATGCAAAGAGCTTTAAAGATTCTCAGGGTCCATGTCAAGAACTACCTCAATCTGCCAGGAAATTACTTCTAGAGTCAATTTTCAATAACACTGGAGGAGAGGTGGTTAAGAACAAGGATGGCAAAGTTGAGATATTAGGGACTCCTACTGAAGCTGCTATTTTGGAATTCGGATTATCACTGGGTGGTGACTTCCAGGCAGAGAGGAAGGAAGAAAAGATTCTGAAACTTGAGCCATTCAACTCCCTGAAGAAGAGAATGGGGGTAGTTCTTCAACTTTCCAGTGGAAACCTACGGGCTCACACCAAAGGTGCTTCTGAAATTGTGCTGGCTGCCTGTGATAGGTACATAAACGCTGATGGCCTGGTGGTTCCTCTTGATAAAGTATCAGTTGACCATTTAAATGCTACTATCGATCAGTTTGCTAATGAAGCTCTCCGGACTCTTTGCCTTGCATACAAGGAGATAGAAGATGGATACTCAGCTGCGAGTGAGATCCCAACACATGGGTATATTTGTATTGCTATAGTTGGAATTAAAGATCCAGTTCGTCCTGGTGTCAAGGAGTCTGTTGCAATCTGTAAGTCAGCTGGTATCATTGTGCGGATGGTGACTGGGGACAACATAAACACTGCGAAAGCTATTGCTAGAGAATGTGGGATTCTTACTGATGACGGCATTGCAATCGAAGGCCCTGATTTCCGTGAGAAGAGCGAGGAGGAATTGTCAAAATTAATACCTAGACTTCAGGTTCTTAGATTGCAGTCTACTGCATATGTTTATTTGCATTTTGTCTAGTGGCTTGGATCCATATTTAAAAATAGGTGATTTATGCTATGCTAGCTAGTGTTTGCTCAGCAAATTGTAAATCCGTTATTTTTGCAGGTTATGGCTCGATCTTCCCCAATGGACAAAAATATGCTTGTAAAACATTTACGAACAACGTTACAGGAAGTTGTTGCTGTGACTGGAGATGGTACAAATGATGCTCCTGCTTTACACGAAGCAGATATTGGGCTTGCCATGGGCATTGCTGGAACTGAGGTACTTGCTGTTTATGTATCTGAAGTCTATAAGCATTTGATCATTCTTACTAAGTATCTCAAGTCTAGACGTAATTTGTTGCTGATTACATGCTTTGTTTACTAGGTGGCAAAAGAGAGTGCTGATGTTATCATTTTAGATGATAATTTCTCCACAATTGTGACTGTGGCCAGATGGGGACGATCAGTGTATACAAACATTCAAAAATTTGTGCAGTTCCAGTTAACAGTCAATATTGTTGCTCTTATAGTTAACTTCAGCTCCGCCTGTTTGACAGGTAAGACCCATTCGGCTCCTGCTACTGGGTCGTTGTAAAGCAGACATTTCTGTCAACAAGCAAACTCTTGCTTTGTAAAGTTCTGGCATATTTTTCACCATATCCATATTGCAGGAAATGCTCCTCTTACTGCTGTGCAGCTTCTGTGGGTTAACATGATAATGGATACGCTTGGAGCATTGGCGCTGGCCACTGAGCCTCCTAATGGTGATTTAATGAAAAATCCCCCAGTTGGTAGGAAAGGTGGCATCATCAGCAACGTCATGTGGAGAAACATTTTGGGCCAGTCAATGTATCAGTTCACTGTGATGTGGTTTCTTCAGACAAAAGGAAAAGCAGTTTTTGGTCTGAGTGGCACAGATTCTGATTTAATCCTCAACACACTCATCTTTAACTCGTTCGTCTTTTGCCAGGTATATATGCTTTTACTAAGTTGATTGATTCTAGAAATATACATTATTCTTGTGCTATTTTATAGAAGTATAGTTGCCTGGGTGAATATATACTTTTCCTTTTTCTAAGGTTTATCTTAGAGCTAGATTCCTATTCTTCCCTAAGTAAATAGGGTATATCTGTACCTTAGAGTGACGGGGAAAACAAGTTTCCCAACACAATAGCAAGACGTAACTTTTTCCTCATAGAAGATTCATATTATTGACTTATGAGTGGACCCGAGAATTTTTATACAGGTGTCATGAACTTGAAAGAAGTCTAAAAATAAGAAGTTATATTATTGATCGAATTGATTAAATAGCAATTTGTGAGGCTACAATATGCATGATTGGGTTGCATTACCTTATCTTCATTCTGATGCATGTTAGATGCCTGTATACAACTTTATCCTAAAAATAGGGCCGATGTACCCCTATGCGCTATATAACCAAGAACTCAACTGTTTGATGTGTGCACTCGCCTATGGAATTGCATCTGATGTAAATAAAAACTCCTCTGCTCCACAACTTACTGCGAGTGCTCGTACTATTAAACAGGTTTTCAATGAGATCAGCTCAAGGGAGATGGAGAAGATCAATGTTTTCCACGGGATACTGAACAACTATGTCTTTGTGGCCGTCCTCACTTTGACAGTCATCTTCCAGATCATTATTATAGAATTTCTCGGCACTTTTGCCAACACTATTCCTCTCACTCAAGCCCAGTGGTTTGCCAGTGTATTTCTGGGATTCCTTGGGATGCCCATAGCTGCTGCACTGAAGATGATCCCCGTAAAATCAAGATGAAAAATGCTGAGACCTCACTGGAGCATTTAATCTCAGGAAAAGACTGTCGGTATTCTTCATATTAAGTCTAGTCATTTTGCTTGATACATAGGAGCTTTGGAGAACAGCATTATTAGTGAACTTCATTGAACTATTGACACAGAAAAAAAAAACATCGTAAATCGTTGAAATCTTTTCTGCCCACTGTGAAACTTGAAATGACGATAGTGCTTGTAAAAAATTTCACTGTTGTTTGTCTTCAGATTCATTATTCATAATGCACCCCTAAAGTAGACCATCACATGTGATTGTTATTGTAGTGTAGAGCTGTATCACCTGACGTGACATGATATGGTTAATGCATTTGTAGGTTTCCATTTGTCTTGCGCTCTTTTTCCCTTCTTCAAAGTCTGTTTTTTTTTTTTTTTTTGAAAGTTGGCCACATACAAAAGCAAACAGTGGTGCTATAAACAGCCAGATTTTTGTGAGGTCCTTTCACCAAAGTTTTAAATCTTTTAAGAGTACTCAGTCAGGGTCATGCTTTGGCATTATCTCTAGTTGAAAGTTACCAAAATGATCTGAAACAAATGTTGGTGGGCTATTTACTGAATTCTCCCATATTTGAATTCCAAAGGCTTCTGACGTGTAAGCAACCCATTTTGAAACGTCCAATGAGTGAAATGGGAACTCACGGATACCCATGTCTCAAAATTTGTTACACTTGTTGGCCAGATAAACAGGCTGGAAATAGAGTATGTATATAAGCAAGTACACAAGAAAAAAGAGAGAAAAGAAAGAGCACTGCTGCCATATCGCCAATCTGTCATTCCCTGGCAGCGTTGAGAGAGGAAAGTAATACGAGTAGTTATAGCTCAACGCCAAAGGGCAGAGCAGGTACCAATTTGCTCTCTCTTCTGCCAAACAGCAAAAGCAGGTGAACTGGGGTGGGGGCGGGGCAGCAGGGTTGATGGTTACAACCTGTCACTATACAATTTCTTTTATACTCATTTTCTTAAATTGACCAACTTGTTTGTCTTACGACATTGTATTTTATTTCAATAAAACAATTCCATAAAATTAAAATTTGTAATACATAGTTTATTTGTAAGAAATCATTTATAAAACTGAAACTTTTAAAATTATTTTATCTTGAATGTTAAACATTGAAGTCACTAGTAGAAATCAAATTTTTAGTTACAAAGGTTCTTGTAACGATTTAATTTCGTTATCATAGTTGTTATTAGTTACAAGTATTTTGTTACCAAAGATAGCATTATAGATTTTAAAAAAATTGAGACTACTAATAAGACAGACATAGGCCCAGTCCATAATGTACAGTCCTAGCCCATTAGATATCAGGCCCAATTGTATCTAGTAGAATATTCTGTACAACACTACAAACAAAACCCTACTATATAAAGTAGGTGCCGTCACTGTACCGACTGAAGGCAATTTACATACAACGAATTCAGTGCCTCAATATACTATTCTATTCATCGTTTATGGTATCAGAGCTCGCTTGGCGTTTTCCTTGCCAAAAGCCGTGACTCAATGTCGTCTTCTCCCTTCACCATGGCATCGTCTACATCCAGCGCATCAGGTACTGGATCTGGTACAACTAGTCTCTCCTCTGGATCTACATCATTCCATGCCCTCTCTCATTTCTCCCATATCAAACTTTATCAAATTGAATTCTGAAAATTATCCCACCTGGAGAAAACAAGTAGAACCTTATTTAAGAGGCCATGGGCTTTTCGATGGATAGACGGTTCTAAGCCAAAACCATCAGAAAAAATTAATGAAGAGATTAATCCGGAATTTCTTACCTGGATCCAATATGATCAGATGGTCGTGTCAGTCCTTACCACCTCCCTCTCAGAATCTGTGCTTGGTAATGTTATTGAATGTGACACTGCTGCTTCTACCTGGGAAGTTCTCAAAAACATGTATTCTACACAATCAGCTGCAAGAGCAATGCAAGTTCGTGTTCAGTTAGGCAATGCAAGAAAAGGAACTGATTCAGTAACAAAATATTATAAAAAAATGAAGGCAATGGCCACTTCCTTGTCGGCTGCTGGAGAGCCTTTGACAGATGCTCAACTCTGCTCATATATCATCTCTGGTCTTGGACCTGAGTATGAGTCAGTTCAAACCACTCTTACCCTAAGACCAGATCCTCTAAATTCCCAACAACTATACAGTGCTCTTCTTAGCCATGAATCCCTCACAGCCTCAAACCACTCACCAGTCTCCATGACAGCAAATGCCACTACTCTGAACAATACCAACTCTGGAAATACAAATGGATCTGGAAACTCTTCTAGAGGACGTGGTTCCTATCGCTCTAATAATGGGAAAAATGGATCCAGGGGTAGAGGCAATTCTCGTGGACGAGGTTCCACACAAAATGTAACTTTCACGGGCAAGACTGATAACAGACCCTGCTGCCAAGTTTGTCATAAAGTGGGGCACACTGCAGATGTGTGCTATTTCAGATTCAACCACGCCTATCAGCCTCAACCCACCCGCAACTATAATGCAAACTACACATCCTTTCAGACTCCAGATCTGAATTGGTATCCAGACACAGCAGCAACGGACAATTTCACGAATCAGTTTGGACACCTAAATCTTGACAGTCAACCATACTCTGGAACTGATGAGGTTCAACTTGGCAATGGTAATTCTCTTTCTATTACCAGGACTGGTTGTGGTATTCTCTCTACCCCTAGCCGCTATTTTAAGCTATCTAAATTGCTACTTGTGCCTTCCCTCAGTAAAAATCTGCTTTCTGTGAGGCAGTTTACTGCCGATAATGAAGTGTTTTTTGAGTTCCATCCCTCTTTCTTTTTAATAAAGGATCGTCACACGGGGAAGGTTCTTCTACAAGGAGGGCTTAGGAATGGAATTTACCATTTGGGCTCCCAAGTTCAGCCCTCACCTAACAGTCATCCTCACCATCTCTCTGCTACAAGCAAAGCTGCTGCTGGAATTTGGCATATGCGTCTAGGACATCCCTCTTTGAGGGTGACTAAGCTTACAATAAATAAATACTCTCTACCAGTGTTAAACACTGCTCTCTCTTTAGATAACTGTATTGGCTGTCATAAAGGGAAAATGCATTCCCTTCCTCATGCTGAGCGGAATACTCAGTACACTAAACCTTTTCAGCTTGTTTTTGTTGATGTTTGGGGACCGGCCCCAGTTTTGACAGATTATGGTGGGAGATATTATCTTGCTATTGTTGATGCTTTTACCAAGTACACTTGGGTGTTTGTTATTTCTGTTAAATCAAGTGTCACACAGGTTTTCATGGATTTTCTTGCATTTGTTAAGACACAATTTCAGACAACAGTTGAGGCAGTGCAAAGTGATGGGGGTGGTGAATTTCAGCCATTATCCAAACTGTTAAAAACCAGAGGGATATTACACAGAGTTACATGCCCGTATTCTCATGAGCAGAATGGGAGTGTTGAAACACGACATAGACGGATAGTGGATAAAGGCCTTGCCTTACTAGCTCATGCTTCCCTACCTTACCAATTTTGGGGCTCAGCCTTTTCTACTGCGGTGTATCTTATTAACAGGACACCATCAACCACTCTTCAGCTTAAGAGTCCCTATGAAGTCCTCTTTGGTCAAACTCCTGACTATAATCATCTAAGGGTGTATGGGTGCAGTTGCTGGCCTAATATGAGACCCTTTAACCGCCACAAAATGTCCTTCCGATCTACCCAGTGCATTTTCCTTGGCTATGCTCCGAATAGCACTGGTTATCTATGCTATGATCCACTTACCAACAAGACCTACACCTCTCGAGATGTTCTCTTTCATGAGAATCTCTTCCCCTACCCTCAGCTAGCCTCATCCCAACCTAGACCCTCTGATGTGGCACCTGCTACCTTTACTGCACATTCACCCACTGTTTTACCTCTGCCTCAATCTTCTCCCTCACCTACTGATACATCATCCCCTACTACTTCACATCACAATCTGCTACATTCCCCTACTGCTCTGCCCTCACCTACTGATCACACCACACCCTTACAATCACCATCTTCCACAAGTCCTACCTCCCCACCTTCAGATTCTACTTCACATAATACACCCCACCATCACCCCATGATTACTCGTGCAAGAAACCACATCACCAAACCTCTTGTGCGCACCGATGGCACAGTCCCTTGGCCTCAATCACATCAGACAGAAACTACACCTACTACCATTCCAGATGAGCCCACATTTAAACAGGCCACAGCCCATCCCTGTTGGCGTGAAGCTATGTTATTAGAGTTTGAAGCCCTTCTCAAAACCAAAACCTGGGAACTTGTCCAACCCCCACCCACTGCTCATATTCTAGGATCCAAGTGGGTCCTCAAAACTAAAAGGAAGGCTGATGGCACGATTGAAAGAAGAAAGGCGCGCCTTGTTGCTCAAGGGTATAATCAAAAGGCCGGTCTGGATTATTCAGAGACGTTCTCACCAGTCATTAAACCTACCACTATACGACTTATCCTCTCCTATGCGGTTTCTCAGGGCTGGCCCATTAACCAAATCGACATTCAAAATGCCTTTTTACAGGGGGACTTACAGGAAACAGTTTTTATGTCACAACCACCCGGTTTCACTCACCCTCTGTTCCCTAATCATGTATGTCAATTGCGCAAGTCAATCTACGGGTTGAAACAGGCACCCCGCGCCTGGTTTGCTAAACTCAGTGAGGTCCTAATCTCTATGGGTTTTCGGGACTCGAAGGCTGATTCTTCCCTTTTCATTTATCAGGTGGAAATGAAATCTTATATGCCTTGGTTTATGTCGACGATATTATTACCGGCAATTCCCCCTCTATATTTCCACCTTCATCACAGCCCTATCCAGACATTCCCTGTCAAAGATCTAGGCAAGTTACATTTCTTTCTCGGGGTTCATGTTTACAGAAACACACGCGGCTTATATCTCTCTCAAGAGCGGTATATTATCGACCTTCTCAAACGGGCGAATCTATCTCAAGCCCGCCCTGTGACCACTCCCATGGCCACTACAACAGATCTGGTTGATCCTACCTCCCCCGAATTCACAGATGTTACAATCTTTCGCAGTCTATTAGGGGCATTACAATATCTAACCCTAACCCGTCCCGATATCAATTTCTCAGTCAATCGACTGTGTCAATACATGCATAAACCGAGACAGGTGCATTGGAAAGCCTTGAAAAGGGTACTTCGTTACCTTAATGCGACCCGCAAGCTCTGTTTTTTCCTCTCCGCCGCGTCCAATCTTCAGCTCTCCGCCTTCGCCGATGCAGACTGGGCCGGCAGTCGCGATGATTGTCGCTCCACAACTGGTGTCTGTGTTTATTTGGGTCGCAACTTGCTCTCATGGCAGTCCCGCAAACAGCCCACCGTTTCCCGATCGACGACGGAGGCAGAGTATCGGGCTTTGGCGCAGGCGACGTGCGACATTCTTTGGATTCAACATCTAATGGCAGATCTGGGTTTGCATCTTCACTCTCCTCCCATCTTGTGGTGTGACAATTTGGGGGCAACCTATCTTGCGGCAAACCCTATATTTCACTCCAGAGTAAAGCACGTTGCTTTAGACTTCCACTTTGTTAGAGAAAAGTGGCAAACAAGACGTTGAATATCAGTTTATTCACACAGGATCAGACTGCTGACATACTTACGAAGACTTTGACTACCCCCTTATTTTGTAAAAATCGATCCAAACTCCAGCTAGTAGAGTTAGAATCGCGGGAGGGTAATAAGACAGACATAGGCCCAGTCCATAATGTACAGTCCTAGCCCATTAGATATCAGGCCCAATTGTATCTAGTAGAATATTCTGTACAACACTACAAACAAAACCCTACTATATAAAGTAGGTGCCGTCACTGTACCGACTGAAGGCAATTTACATACAACGAATTCAGTGCCTCGATATACTTGTTACAAAATCATATTTTTAGTCACGATATAATTTTTAATAACGAATAAAAGTCGTTACAATAAAAAATTAATCTTTGGTTATGCCATCACATGTAACGACATGTAACAACTTTTGTCATGGCAATAAATTAAATTAGTAACGATTTATATTTTTGGTAACAATTGTTTTTTGTTACCAAAAATCTATATTCTAATAGTGAGTCAAATGAACAAGACGGTCAATTTATGACGGGGGAGTATTCCTCTTTGGTTAGCTTCTTGCTTTTTTCTTGTTTGTAAATTTGTTATTTGTGTACCACCACACACCAGTTAAATTTGATCCTCAGAGTCACCGCTTTCTACCAAAAGTTCTACCTGTGTGTGTTTGTTTTTACATTGATGAGATTACAAGTATGGAACATGTGTGAGTGACCCCATATAAAAGAAATTTTCATAAAAGAAATCCATATAAAAGATGTTCAGATTTACCACAGTTACACTTTTTTTAATTGTTTGTGGAAATTGAAGTTTCAGAGTAGTTTATTGTTTCTAAACATGAGGTGTGGTTCTATTGATGAAATTTTTGAATCTAGTTTAGTTTGATTTTTTCTTAATATATTTATTAACATTTCTGTTGTAAATGAGAGAGGTCAGAGAAAGGTAGAACAATGATAAGATTATTGTAAATGTATATTTACTAAAGGTTTTTGATGTGGCAAAATCACCAGAATATTATCTCAACAACCAAGCATGGGCTTTCCTATATTATCTCAACAACCTGTACAGCCAGCCTTTAGAAGATCTTAACAAAATATTTACTCAATATTCAGAAGGAATAAAATCAGAGGCGCCAGCATTATACTAGGAAACAGTTTAGAGATATTTTAGGATCTTTTAGTTTGTATTTATATTAGTTTTAGATAAAGATTTTTGTAGATATTTAGGAGGTTGTTATCTGCCTCCAAGTAGTATAAATGTATAGCGAAAACATCAGAAAAGGTAGAGCTTCTACCGTAAAAAATATAGTCTTTGAGAGAAAATAGAGTTGTTGATAGTAATCAACGTTTTGTCTAGAATTGGATGTGAGAGTGATTGTTTAAAGTGTTGAACAGATCAGGTGAGGAGTTTTCAAGTTATCAATAATAAGATTGGTAGCGGAGTTTTTCTTCTAAAACACTTTCTGTCTCGTTTCTCGTTTCTGCTCTCTGTCAGTCTCGTACTGAGGCTTCTGATTTTATATATTACGAACTTACAAGTGGTATCAGAGCAGGTTTACCCAATATAGAGGTTAACACTTCTGGGTAGATCAGTGAAGATGAGTTCGTATTATGTAAAAGCACCAAGGTTGACGAAATTCAATTATCCGAAGTGGTGCGAACAGATGGAAGCTCAGTTGATGTCCGTAGATTACAAGGTTTGGAAGGTGGTGATGCAAGGTGATTACAAACCTACTGTCATTGTTGAAGGTAAGGGACAGACCAAACCTGAGGATCAATGGACAGAAGTCGATGAAAATCTCTTAAGCAAAAATAAACAAGCTCTTCGCATTCTTGTTTCCTCCTTATCCGACGAAGATCAAGGAAGAGTCTTGGGTATAAGAACGGCAAAAGGAGTATGGGAATTTCTGAAGATTGCTATCAAGGAATAGAATCAATCGCAAAGCTAAGGAGAAACAATTTCAACGAGAGTTTAACAACTTCAAGATGTCAGAGGGCGCGAGTCTAGCACTAACGGTGGAAAGGTTCAATCAAGTGCTTATGGAACTCAAAACGGTAGGGGCAACTCTCTAATGAGGCTATTAATGATAGATTTCTTGAATCACTAACCAAGGATTGGCTTAACTATACCTCACTTCTTGAGAAAATGAAAGAATTATCATCCATGTCGTTTGAAGAATTGTGTTCAGATGATAGTTCATGAAAGCAAGATGAATGAACAAAATGTAGTGGTGCACAAGGATCTCACACTCATGGCAAAGCAATTTGTCGAAATGCCAGACTGGGACTATGATGATGACATGGAGAATGAGATAACTATGCTAGCACAAGGAATAAAGTGTATTCTTAGTCGAAAAGGTTGTCAAGGTGGAAAGTCTAGAAGTGAGTATTATACCAGCAAGTATGAATGTTTTCGATGTCTCAAAACAGGACATTTGATAAAGGATTGCCCTTTACCATCAAGATCTTCACAACATCGAGGATGTGAGTCACACATGGAAACTTCCGTGTGGGATGAGGATGATGCTGAATCAGATGGCAAAGATAGCAATAAAGCATATTTTTGTATGACCGTAATCATCAGTCTCATACTGACACTGCAAAATATGATGAGTCTATGTGTTTGATGGCTGAAGATAAGGTACTTCAATCCCTCATAAGGGATCAGGTAAGTTCTCAAAGCTTGAATGATTTTTATGATAGTTCTACTAAGTCACAAGTGTTTGATATGTTGAAAGATGCTCTTTCAAAAATTAGGGATTTGGAAGCGAAACAGGAACATACCACGGAGTATCTTATTGTGATTAGTAAATTACAAGAAGAGATAGTTGTTTTGAAAGAACAAAATAAGGAGTTGGCATCTCAGTTAGTCTTAAACTCGGCTAAGGTTGTTCAATCCACGTTTACTCGCACCTGTCAGTACTAAACTGAGTTCTATTCTTGAGTGGGCAGAAAAGGAAATTCAATCTCTCAAAGCTGATAATGAGTGGATACGTCAGGATAATGCTGATCTACAAAGGCAGTGTGATGCACTTAGTAGAAAATTAGACATTATGACTTTGGAAAATCCCTCTTGGTATAAAGGAAAAGCTAAACTTAATGAAATGGTAGGTCGACCTAATCAAGGACATGCTGGTCTAGGGTTTTATGGCACTACTTCATCAACGTCTAATGTTTTACCTCAAAACAAAATTCACAGACTAGGGCTGATCCTACAAGATATCCTAGTGTTTCTAATTCACGAACTTCATATACTACTGCTATGAATGTTACTTCACATGTAAGGGTAGAGTGTAGTTACTGTCATATACATGGTCACCATATTCGTTCATGTCATAAGATTCAACGTAAGAATGCTCGACTTGCTCAGTCTATTACTGTTAAATATGCTCAGCTTTATGTCAATCTTAGACGTCCCAGACAACAATGGGTTCCTAAGCGGCACTAACTGTTTTCTCTTCTCAGGATAATAAAGTTCCAAACCGGCGGCTGATAGAGTTTAGATGTTCTTGTCATAGGAAAAGAAATCATACTCTACTAACTTTCATTTGGTTTTTCATGTAGGATCTGCCTTCTTCCTAAGGGCTTTCACAGATCGAGACTGATAAAAAAATTATTTCTGGTTCTGCCTCATATTGGCCAGTTCAAGCCCGGTGTCTTGATTCTTCTAAGAGGCAATCACATATTGCACTCTCCTACATTGAAGCGGTATATATCGTTGCTACTGCTTGATGCGCCCACATCCTCTACCTTCAATATTAATTGGCTGACTATGGTGTTCCTTAGTCTCCTGTGCCAATCTACTACGATACTCTCTTCAGTATTGCACTGACGAAGGATTCGGTTCAACATTCCTTGATTACACATATTGAGATTCTTCATCACTTTTCTCAAAATCAAGTTGGCAAGAATATTGTGGATCTCCCTCATTGTGCCAATGATCAACAATTGGCAAACACTTTCACTAAAGCTCTTCCACACGAAACATTATCCTCATTCAGTCTTGCACTGTGGATGCTCAATGTTGACAAAGGTGTATTCTTTTTATTTATCGTATTGACTTCTATTGTGTGCATCAAAATTGGTACTTTAGAGTGAGTGGAGCATGCCGTATATTTTATTATTTCATTTAACTCCATAATAAAGTGAGGATTACTTCTCTTTCCGTGGCATTTCTTGATTATTAATTTGGCTGATCTGGATCAAATTCTAAGTTGGAACATTGAACATCTGGTGGCACTATCCATTTATTACCACCACTTAAATTTTTGGTTTTCACTGCCTGACCAACTGTTCCCTCAACATAGAACCCACTTTCGCAGGTCACTTTACACTCACCATTTTCTCTACAAGTTTCCCGTACCATTTTGCCAGTTTCTTTGCTGCACACATTTTTACCTCACCAATGGCTTTCATACTGGTATTTTTGCTAGTATTTTCTTCCTATCCCATAAAGGATTCTCGAATTGTAACATAAAAAAAGGGGTGATTCGCTTCTGGTTGTACAAGCATCATCCAACATCAGATGCTAGATTTGCTTCAGCACAAGGCTGAACAACTCGGTCCAAGACTAGACTGAGGTTTAGTGGGAAGAAATAAAGGAATTATGCAACACCCTACAAACGGAGATTTGTATCAGTCTTACCCAATTATGATGTACCATATGTTGCACAAGATTACAAAAATAATTGTTCATGTTGTACCTCTGGATGTTGTCATGTCTACGCCTCTGGATCATAATCATGATTGGATCCCCAACTCTTTCTAAGACGAGTCTTGAACTGAACGATGATCAGTGCATTGTTAAGCAACCACTAAAAGCTTTGGGTGTGTCTTCACAGCAGATGAAGAAATTTGAAGAAGCTATTCTTGAAGTATGTATTGATCTTCTACCTCATTGCCTTTTAAATTTGATACTCAGGTTCCTAGTCAGCCTTAGCCTCACCCGGTGACACTTTTATTCCTATTCATTGCCTTTTCTATGGACAGCATATCCTTATGTTCTGTGTTCCTACGCATGAATTTGTATAAAATGCCATTTTGATGATCCTGCATGCTATTTTACACTTCGTGAGATATACTTTTTAGTACCATTTTTTGATTTCGCAAAAGGGGGAAATATGGTGGATAATTTGAATATGTTACTTGATTAACCAAATCTTGTTCAAGTGCTGCAAGGTTTTAACATCTTCAGGGGGAATGCATATCTTGAGGGGGAATGCTACATTATCTCACCATACAAAGTTTGCTCACATCAAAAAAGGGGGAACTTGTAAATGTATATTTACTAAAGGATTTTGATGTGGCAAAATCACCAGAATATTATCTCAACAACCAAGCATGGGCTTTCCTATATTATCTCAACAACCTGTACAGCCAGCCTTTAGAAGATCTTAACAGAATATTTACTCAATATTCAGAAGGAATAAAATCAGAGGCGCTAGCATTATACTAGGAAACAATTTAGAGATATTTTAGGATCTTTTAGTTTGTATTTATATTATTTTTAGATAAAGATTTTTGTAGATATTTAGGAGGTTGTTATCTGCCTCCAAGTAGTATAAATGTACAGCGAAAACATCAGAAAAGGTAGAGCTTCTACCGTAAAAAATATAGTCTTTGAGAGAAAAGAGAGTTGTTGATAGTAATCAACGTTTTGTCTAGAATTAGATGTGAGAGTGATTGTTCAAAGTGTTGAACAGATCAGGTGAGGAGTTTTCAAGTTATCAATAATAAGATTGGTAGCAGAGTTTTTCTTCTAAAACACTTTCTGTCTCGTTTCTCGTTTCTGCTCTCTGTCAGTCTCGTACTGAGGCTTCTGATTTTATATATTACGAACTTACAATTATCATTACATAATAACTGAGTACAATGATCTCTATTTATAGAGAAGTAAAAGGATAATCCAATAGGGGCAATATAGGCATTCACTATTTATAACGCTCCCCCTTGAATGTCTAATATTTATTGCCTCGTTAAAAACCTTGCTTGGAAAAACCCAGTGGGTTAAAAATAAAAACTAAGACTAAGGAAAAAAATAGTACAATCATAAGTTCTCCCCCTAAACTAAATGCCACTTCAAATCTCTGAATCTACATAGTCCAATCTTATGGATTAACTTTTCAAAAGTTGAAGTAGGAAGTGGCTTGGTGAATATATTTTCCCAATTCTTGCTTGAGCGATTTGTTGTATATCAATTTCTCTTTCTGAAGATCTTGGGTGTAGAAAAACTTGGGGGATATGTGCTTCGTTATATCTCCTTTGATGTACACGTCTCTCATTTGAGCTATACAGACAACATTATCTTATATAACATTGTGGGAAATTTCTGGTCCAAGGATAGACCACACGTCTCTTGTACATGCTGGATCATAGACCTTAACCAAACACATTCTTGAATGGCTTCGTGCATCGCTAGAATATCTGCATGATTGAAGGAGGTGGCGAAACTTTTTTTCTTTATAGACTTCCATGATATAGCCGCACCTCCATGAGTAAATAAATAACCTGATTGTGACCTTACGTTGTGGGGATCAGATAGGTAGCCAGCATCAGCCTAACTTACTAGATCAGACTTAGATGTCTTTAGAAAGGATTACCCCATATCCATTGTACCTTGAAGATAATGAAGTACATGCTTAACACCATTCCAATGCCTTTTTGTAGGAGCAGCGCTATTTTTTGCTAAAAGATTTAAAAAGAATGCTATATCAGGTCGAGTATAACTCGCCAAGTACATTAATGCTCCAATATCAGATATGGGACTTCAAGACCAAATAACTCTTTGATAAGTGCGTAATATATCTATTTTCAAAGCTATATTTCATGCTATGTTTATAATGAATTGTGACATATTTCTCACTTATCATATGCATTTTTTTAAGATTTGTGATTAAATAAGAGCTGATGAATTTTATGTGTCGGATACAGGAACAAGTTAAAATTTGCATTTTTTTTATCGGTATATATATATGCCCATGCATTCGCGGTTGCATAATATCAAATATAATGATTACAAAATCATTATCTTCATTGCCGAATCATGTTGTCTAAAAGCTGCACAATCACTCACGATTACATGCATTCACGGTGAGAGATTGCTGCATTTAATTGCTGATTAATCACATTCAGCTCACGTACAGCCATGCAGGAATTAACTTTTCGGCACATGCACGTGATGGAGTCTATGAGGAGAATACAAGAATGCATACAGGGGTGACAATATTGGTGGGCTTGAAATTCACGTACTTGCCATGCTTTCCCTGGACCGACGTGCACGTACGGAGATGTCAAAGTGGGCCGATAAGAGAAATAAAGCCACAGCCTTTTACCCGAGTCAGAGGCGGCGCAGACTTGAGACGTACACACAACCATGATGGACAAATTCATGCAGGATGGGCTGGACTTCTTTGGCATATAGATGATTGGGCCGGTATTTTGAATTAAACGAAGTCAACATGCACGTGAAGGGAAAATGATTTGATCGTTCTCATATTTGACTCACGGGGATAGTTTATTAAGGAGATAAAAGAACGGCACCGAATTTGGAGATAAACAAATAAGATAAACAAAGTTTTATCTTTTAACCGTTCGCAGCTCTATATATTGACACTGCCTAGGGTACGAGAGAGGCATGCTTACACGCCCGGAGAGGAGGCTTATGCCTCATTCACCCACAAATTCAACATCATCACTGCTCCATCATCGATCCATCCACCAACTACAATTCGTGACATATCTCCACCACTTCACATTCATCCAATCCCAAACACCCATCACCACATATCCCATTCGATTATACTCATCATCGTACACCACCACACTCACACCACCACCGTTCACTATCACCACCACCGTAACACCAGCATACCACATCACCACCGTGACTTCATCACCACCACCACACCATTGTCCACCACCACTTCCACATATTTCTTTGTTATATTTATTATTTTTATAGTTATGTTTGAGTAGTTAGTTTAGCTCCCCGGGTTGGGGTAGCAAACCGAATCTTTATGTTTATTTTGTAATCTTTTCTCTGATTATAATCGTAGTAGTTTAATTCCTGTTCTTCATGTGCTTTAATTTTCTAGCTAATTATTAAAGCAATATTTGTAGTTTTCTAATCAAAATGCGGCGCTGAGATTAGTTAACAAGACAGAGGAAGTTAAACTGGATTAACGACTAGAAGCATGGTTTGCCTATAGGTTAATGACAAGGAATTGTGTTTAATGCTATTAACTTGATAACTTGGGCATCGTTTGCGGCTTGTTATTTTAGTTAGTTAGGGATCGTTGTACAGGGACCGGTCAACGAACTATTTATAATTCCTGAGTTTATTGCAGAATTAGAGAAGAATTTATTGATAGATTAATAAAGTGAAGGTTTGCAGAACAATCCGGGGGCTTCTTTAGATTCAATCTTTATTTCTTTATTTAGTTTATTTTTATCTTTTTACTGTTTCATTATTTTATGTTAGTTTGTTTAGTCATTCTTTTTATTAAATTAAGTAAAACCTGAAAAAGTGACGTTTTATGTTTTCTTAGTTCAGTTTCTCAGTTAATTAATAAATTGTCAGTTAATTGAACGAGGTCCCTGAGATCGACAACCCCACTTAATTCACTATTCCGCAAAACGATAGGTACACTGCCTAGGTAGAGATATAGTAACACATATTTCTGCTAACAAGTTTTTGACGCCGTTGCCGGGGACCTCTGACACGATTAATTGATATTTTTATTTATTTGATTGAGACTTTATTTTTTTTTATTTTCTTCTTTTCGTATTATTTTTATTCAATTCGTATTTCTACGTCGAATTTGATTCAATTAGTTTAGGATTCATTTTATTTGATTTGTTTTGCTTTTCGTAGTATTTCCATTCAACCGCATTACGTTGGTTACGATTTTGTCTAGTGCTGTTACGTGTGATTTTTATTCTTTACATTTATTTTTCGTTTTGACTTTTTTTTATTTATCTATTCATTTTTGTCGCTACTCTAAATTAGATTAGGACTAGGTTTACGTATACTTCTTCTTCTTTTAGTTTTTAATTTGCTTTCTGATTTGTTTAAAGTTTATTGTGCATTTTTTTTAGTTAATTAGGTTTACGTGCTTAGCGTTTTTTTTTGTTTTTTTCGATATTCTTAGTATACCGTAGGTTTTTGAATTTTGTTCTTCATCGAGCCTATGTTACATACACAAAGTTTATTTAATTGTGTTTCGGTAGTTGTTTCTCGTTTTATTTAATTAGTTTTTGATTTTGTTTTCTATATTATTTAATTAGCTGATTCTCCTTTTAATAATTAGGATTTTATTTTTGTTTATCTTCGTTATTTTGTTTAGTTAATTTTATTTTTGTTTCTTTTCTATTTTTAGTTTTTGTTTTTGATAGGCAAAGGTGGAGGATAACATGGATGAACTGAGTAGGGTGTTGACGCAGTTGGAAACGACGATTACAATAATGAACATTGAGCAGAATTTGAACAGGTATAATCAGCCGGGTACTCAAAGTTACAACCAGTTCAGGCGACAAGATTATTACCAGCCACAACAATCGTCTTATCGACAACCTTATTGGTGGGGAGGTGAGCAGACTATAATGCAGATGGAGGTCGAGCAATGCTACGCATATCAGGAGCCTCCTAAGGAGGATACGAGCAGGATAGAGAATATGCTAGAGCAGCTTCTAGAGCAAAAGAAAATCACTAATGCTAGGTTGGACAGTTTAGATGCCAAATTTGCTGAGCAAGAAGCTATAAACCAGAGTTGGGAAAGACAACTTAATCAGATCTCGCAGCAGTTAGCACAACAACATATGGAATTCTCCCATAGCCAACTTTATTCGACCTAGTATACCAATCTCAAGTAGAGACTTTGATGGGTGAAGACCATTCCAAGCCTATAATTTCTGAAGCTGAAGAGGGGTCTGATGAAGAGGTTGAGCGACATGCTGAAGAGTTCTATTGCTCTCCCCCTTCAACCTCAACTCAAATAGAGCAACCAGTATTTGAAGATATTCTACCCGCACCTATCTGTGAACCAGTGAAGGTACCTGATGTAGTTGATCCCAGAGACATTGAAGAAGTTGAAGCTTCCTCAACAATTGTCTGCCAACAAGAATCTTCCATTGAGCCTTTAACACTTGAGGAAGATGTCTGCATCCTCAAATTTAAGAAGGAAAGCCGTTACCACCAAGTCATCAGCAACTCCCACCTTGCCTCTTGAAGCCTCAACAACAGGAGGAGGACATTTATGTCCTCAAATTTGAGGAAGAAAATTCATCATCACCTGATCTCTAATTAGAAATACGTTACCGACAGTATCTCCTCAAACATCAGGTTTTGTGGAGTATTTACTTTCCTTCTTTATTTGCCGAAGTAACGCTTTGTTTTGATCCAGGTAGTTTACTTTTAATTACTGTCTATTTCGTTTTCCTGGCAAAACTGTTGTCTACTTTTATTTTTGATCCAGGATAACAAAGCGGGAGTCTAGCCAAAGACTATAAAGACGGGCAGCTTACTGGGAGGCAACCCAGTTAAATTTATATTTTGTTTTTGGTTTTTATTTTCTTAGGTTTATTTTGTTTTCCTTTTATTTAAAGGTGGAAATGGTGCAGTGCTTTAATGCAACACTTTAAGCGTTTTTGTGTTAGTTGTGAGTGTGTGCAGGTGAAATTTTTATTATGGTGTTTGATGTTCTCCAAGGTTGGACACTTGCCTGGACGCAAGTGTGAGGAATGATGCTACCCCCCTTATTCGAGCTAAAGTGTGAGGAAGGGAACCTTCCTCAATCTACGTTATCAGGGGAGTTTCAGTTTCTTTATTTTAAATGTTTGTGTTCAGCCTATCATGCTTAATGCTTATTTTTATATCAGTCCATGATTGTCCTGAATGAAATTCTTCATGAGTCTGGCATATTTTGAAAGGTCTTTTCTTGATTTTTATTTTTGAACAATGAGGACATTGCTCCTTTAGTGTGAGGAAGTATGACCTTTCCCTGAAATATGCCAGTTGCGCTTAAATGCCATACTTGTTTTTGTTTGTCCTATTGCTTTGAAGGAATTGCTTCTTTTGAGTGCCAATAAATACTGAATATTCAGGTGAAAATTTTTGTTGAGGTTTTGAAAACAAGCCTGATGGCCACCTCAAGAATCTTTCTGCTTTTGGCTGTTTGTATGTATAGTTTTATCCAAACTGAATCTATTTTCACTGAAATTTGGTGGATTAGCTGATTATGAAAACTGAATTAGTCTAGTTTGGGATTTTGGGAATGATAAGAAAGTTTGGTATGAAAGGATAAGGCAAGGTACTCCGCTGATCTGAATTGAAATTTATTTCTAAACCAAAACAGGCCTCTTCATTCAGTTATTTAGTCCTTGGGGTGCTTCATCACCCATCTACCTAAGGTCTTGTGATCTGGGATAGAAGACCCAAAGCCGCTACAAGGGTGAAGAGAAAAGTCTGAGGGGATGAATTAAATATGCAGATGACAGAATAGAATGTTAAGGAAAAAGAACTTTGAAAAGTTAAATGTGTAATTCAATTATGCTTATTCTGATCATGAGTATGTGGTGTTGAAAGGTATCACGGAATAAGGTGTTACTTCACACCCCTTGTCATCCAAAGGTTGGAGGAAAGAAATGGTGGAAGATCCCAAACTATTCTGTTTCAGTTTCTATAATCTAACTTCTCCATGCTTTTAACTCCACTATCTTTTTCACTGTTTGTGAAAACCTACAGCAAGTAGCAGAACTTTTCTTTTGATTGTCATTTTGCTTGTTTTCCATCGGCAGTTGTTTGATCCTGAGTTTCTATACTGCGGCCCTTAAGAGTAGTCATATTCTCCGTTTGCTTGAGGACAAGCAAAAGCTAAGTGTGAGGAAGTTTGATAAGTGCGTAATATATCTATTTTCAAAGCTATATTTCATGCAATGTTTATAATGAATTGTGACATATTTCTCACTTATCATATGCATTTTTTTTAAGATTTGTGATTAAATAAGAGCTGATGAATTTTATGTGTCGGATACAGGAACAAGTTAAAATTTGCATTTTTTTTATATCGGTATATATATATGCCCATGCATTCGCGGTTGCATAATATCAAATATAATGATTACAAAATCATTATCTTCATTGCCGAATCATGTTGTCTAAAAGCTGCACAATCACTCACGATTACATGCATTCACGGTGAGAGATTGCTGCATTTAATTGCTGATTAATCACATTCAGCTCACGTACAGCCATGCAGGAATTAACTTTTCGGCACATGCACGTGATGGAGTCTATGAGGAGAATACAAGAATGCATACAGGGGGTGACAATATTGGTGGGCTTGAAATTCACGTACTTGCCGTGCTTTCCCTGGACCGACGTGCACGTACGGAGATGTCAAAGTGGGCCGATAAGAGAAATAAAGCCACAACCTTTTACCCGAGTCAGGGCGGCGTAGACTTGAGACGTACACACAACCATGATGGACAAATTCATGCAGGATGGGCTGGACTTCTTTGGCATATAGATGATTGGGCCGGTATTTTGAATTAAACGAAGTCAACATGCACGTGAAGGGAAAATGATTTGATCGTTCTCATATTTGACTCACGGGATAGTTTATTAAGGAGATAAAAGAAGACGGCACTGAATTTGGAGATAAACAAATAAGATAAAACAAAGTTTTATCTTTTAACCGTTCGCAGCTCTATATATTGACACTGCCTAGGGTACGAGAGAGGCATGCTTACACGCCCGGAGAGGAGGCTTATGCCTCATTCACCCACAAATTCAACATCATCACTGCTCCATCATCGATCCATCCACCAACTACAATTCGTGACATATCTCCACCACTTCACATTCATCCAATCCCAAACACCCATCACCACATATCCCATTCGATTATACTCATCATCGTACACCACCACACTCACACCACCATCGTTCACTATCACCACCACCGTAACACCAGCATACCACATCACCACCGTGACTTCATCACCACCACCACACCATTGTCCACCACCACTTCCACATATTTTCTTTGTTATATTTATTATTTTTTAGTTATGTTTGAGTAGTTAGTTTAGCTCCCCGGGTTGGGGTAGCAAACCGAATCTTTATGTTTATTTTGTAATCTTTTCTCTGATTATAATCGTAGTAGTTTAATTCCTGTTCTTCATGTGCTTTAATTTTCTAGATAATTATTAAAGCAATATTTGTAGTTTTCTAATCAAAATGCGGCGCTGAGATTAGTTAACAAGACAGAGGAAGTTAAACCGGATTAACGACTAGAAGCATGGTTTGCCTATAGGTTAATGACAAGAATTGTGTTTAATGCTATTAACTTGATAACTTGGGCATGGTTTGCGGCTTGTTATTTTAGTTAGTTAGGGTTCGTTGTACAGGGACCGGTCAACGAACTATTTATAATTCCTGAGTTTATTGCAGAATTAGAGAAGAATTTATTGATAGATTAATAAAGTGAAGGTTTGCAGAACAATCCGGGGGCTTCTTTAGATTCAATCTTTATTTCTTTATTTAGTTTATTTTTATCTTTTTACTGTTTCATTATTTTATGTTAGTTTGTTTAGTCATTCTTTTTATTAAATTAAGTAAAACCTGAAAAAGTGACATTTTATGTTTTCTTAGTTCAGTTTCTCAGTTAATTAATAAATTGTCAGTTAATTGAACGAGGTCCCTGAGATCGACAACCCCACTTAATTCACTATTCCGCAAAACGATAGGTACACTGCCTAGGTAGAGATATAGTAACACATATTTCTGCTAACACTCTTCATCACTTTTATGGGGTCTAAATGGATCCTTGTTTACATCTAGGGACCTAACAACCATTGAGGGTTCTTAATGGATGAGCATGATCCATATAAAATCTTTTCAACACCTTCGTAATATATTGAGTCTAATGTAGGAATACCCCACTTGGAGAATGCTCGAGTTGTAGTCCAATGCAGAAGTTTGTCTTACCAAGATCTTTCATTTCAAATTCTGATTTTAAACATTCAACAACTTGTTGAAGTTCTGCAAATGTTCCAATTATGTTGAGGTCATCAACATAGACTACAATTATGACAATCCCATATCCACTTTTCCTTATGAATAGACAGGGACAAATTGAGTCATTCTTATAGCCTTTCTTAAGCAAGAATTTGCTAAGGCAATTATACCTCATACGGCCCAAATGCTTTAGGCCATAGAGGGATTTATTCAATTTGATAGAGGACTTTTCCCTAGAGCTTAATTTAAATGTTTCAGGCAATTTAAATCCCCCTGGTAGCCTCATAGAAATGTTGCTATCAAGTGATCCATATAGGTAGCTGTAACCACATCCATTAAATGAAACTCAAGATTTTCTTGGATTGCCAAACTAAGCAAGTATCTAAAACTTGTGGCATCCATAACTGGGGAATAAGTTTCTTCACAGTCAATACCAGGTCTTTGACTAAAACCTTGTGCCACTAGACGAGCTTTGTATTTAACAATTCCATTTTGCTCATTTTGTTTTCGCACAAACACTCCTTTATAACCAAATGGTTTTACCTTACTAGGTGTATAGACCACTGGTCTAAAAACCTCACGTTTTTGAAGTGAGTTTAATTCTGCTTCAATAGCATCTTTCCATTTTGGCCAACCATTTCTTTGTCTGCATTCTTCAATAGACTTTGGTTCATGATCCTCTTAATCATTCATAACTTGTAGCGCTACATTATAAGCAAAAGTTTCATTGTCATAAATTTGATGTCGGTTCCATCATATTCAGTCATGACATAGTTGATCGATATCTCTTCATTATCAATATTTGTTTGGTACCTGATTTTTCTGTATTTCGGTAACTGTCATGTCTACAGACTCTTTGAAACTAATTAGTGCACCTGATGTGTCCCCGACCGGTCGTGGACATATCTATGACTCGATTTGAACTTGATAGTTTAGGGATGAACACGAGATAATCTTAAACTGGAAAACACATTTCGATTGAGAATTTACACACACAAAATTCACTCAACCTCCCTTGCCCCACACACGGACTCCCAGGATAGTTTCAACTTTACCCCTAAAGTCGTCAACCCTCTCCTGACTATCGGCCTACGGTTCACCGACCGTTCCCTAACCTGTCATTTTATCAAATACCCAATGTATTGATACTATAACCCAGTCCTTTCTAGCTCACCAACTCTCTAGCTCTTACACACACTCTAATATGATCCACACTTGCCCAGATTATCTTTATATTTTTCTCTCGTACAGGCTTGCTTACATATGGAATAAATGCAAGTATATATACACGGTTGTTATGATGTAACTACCGTCCTATTAATCCCTAGACTTCTAGGAGTCGACTACAACTTCAATTATTCACATAGCAGCCACACTAGACTTGCAGAGATTCTTCAACTTGATCTGGAGGCTTGAGCTACGTGTCGCCTCATGGTTGGTCACGTTTGGTGGCAGCCGTCTTGATCTGTCAAGCCCCACTTGTGTGTCCTACTTGCCTGATTCTGCTTGGCTCATTAAATGCTCATAAATTCCCTCTTCTGAGTTCATTACGGCTATGTAATGATGTTCATTTATAGCTTTGTTATCTTGTGCATTAATGAACTTCTCCTTTTGTCGTGAGCTTGTCTTGAACAAGTTCCCTAAGTGGTTGTATGTGCTTTATCTGAAAGTGTCGATCCTTAGCAGTCTTCTGTCTTTGATTTTCATCTTTAAGCATAAAAGATATCTTCGTGCGGTGTCTGACCGATTGTCTGTGCTAGAAGTTCTACCGGAGCTCTCTCTCACGGGTGCCCGACTGGTAGGGCACATGTCGTGGATTGAGCAAACTTGCAACCTTGCGTGCTAAGCCACTCATGACTTA
This sequence comes from Limonium bicolor, assembly GCA_023374045.1. Taxonomy (NCBI): domain Eukaryota; kingdom Viridiplantae; phylum Streptophyta; class Magnoliopsida; order Caryophyllales; family Plumbaginaceae; genus Limonium; species Limonium bicolor. The sequence goes on from CM041782.1 coordinate 53,841,647, forward strand.
AGTGCGCTTGCAACCTTGCGTGCTAAGCCACTTATTCACCTGTCTATCTGAATCATGAATCTTGACAAACCCATTAGATAGATAATACAAGGTTTGCTATCATCAAAACTAAAGGATCTTGTCTTAACAATTTCCCCCTTTTTGATGATGGCAACCTATACACTTATATGTACTCGGCAATTCAAAAATTGAGAGATTCCCCCTAAGAAGGATTCCCCCTGAGTTTGTTAAGGGTTTTAAGAATGAAAAAAGCTTTAACAAACGATAACAATAAGTGACTACTTTTATGACCATAGTAGATCAAGTTTTCATTCAGATGATACATAATACAAGGACGATAGACATAGTTTCACAAGTACATATACTTTTTCTTCCCCCCTTTGCCATACAGCAAAATAGGGAGCAACTACACGACTTAAGATGTTGTAAAGGCCATGACATTCCATAGAGTATAAACTACAAACATGATCAAGATAATCTTGATGGAGTGACGTAATTGGGTATCCATTTCATAAACTTCTGGGCCAAAAGGTTCATCCTCCGAAAAAACGGCTTTGATCCAAGAGGGTTTGGCTGTGGTAGGTTTGATCAAAGGAGATTCAGCTGTGGTAGAAAGATCAGACTCATCAGAATCTATGGCGAACTCCATGCAGTGTGGAGAACGTGTATGTGATAGAGTGACACTTGAGATGATAGACCAAGCTGTAAGTGAGTCGGAGTCTGGTTGAACATAGCTTTGGACGACGTATTTCTTTAGATGTTTAGTGGCTATAAACTTGCGAATTGTGGAGTGCATTGTTTGTTCATTCGAACTGGATGAACTTTGTGGAGTTTGTGCCATTGTGTGATATGTGAATGACTGGGTGTGAGTGGCGGATGGAGTGAGCAAGTTTTTATAGACACTTTGGATATGCTCAACGACTGATCGGTGAGTGGCAATAAATGAGGTGCTACGTCTTGTGGGCTATGTTTGTAGGCTTTTTGGGTGTCAAGGTCCAACATTGGATTAGTGGAATGGATGGGACTAAATATCTTAGATAATTTTTACAATTTTTAATCAAGGAAGAAGCAGCCAATACAATAAATTATTTTGGAACCATCATAAGCATATTCATGTCGACAAGAACCAGTTGCATTTTCATTGATATCAAACAAGTTACTTTGAAACAGATAATCAAAGGCAAATAAAATATTTGACGGAAAAGAAAAATCTAGTCCTAAATCTAACTCTCATGGTTTCACTCGTGTCTGTAAGAGACTAAGAACTCTTAGGCTATGTGGGAGTCTATAAAATCTATTGCTCCTTGAACCATGTGATGAACACTTGGTTCAGAGGAGACGACCTGCACAGCTGTGAGAGTAACTCTCACTCTCTTCATGTAACACGCCAACTGCTAAGCTCGTCATTACCTCTTAAACTGTCACAATTTACCTTAAAACTCGCAGCGGACTCTAATACAACAAAGGGTGATACAACGCCGTTAGCCACCCATACGGCTAACCAGGCTTAACTCACATACAGTAACGGTCTGATGGACTGGAACAACCGAATACACATTACAAGCATAATACTCAATACCTTTCTTTACTATACCAAGTCTACAATATACGGATGCCGATAACATATCCGGTCTTACACCTCATTCAAATACATAAGTAATTACAATCTAACTACCCATACTAACCACCGACCCCGTCCTACTCTCCAACGGTATCATCTTCGATGTACCTGCGAATAAAAACGATGCCCCTAGGGGCTCAGCTTAAAGCTGCATATGAAATTCGCATATACCGCGTGCTAACCGCGGTACGCCGACTACTTTTGGTCGAGAGCATGGAGATTCATTCTAATTCAATCAACATGCAACATAGTAATACATTATATATGTACACTACACAAGGATTCAATAATCATTCATGGGATACAATCCCTATCTAACATAACAAGGTTGTTAGTTGGATCATTTTACTCTTAGGCCTAGAGGGTTATACCTCACTATGCCTTGGTTACTCATACAATAACTCACCCGCTCTCTCGGGTTACTTATTCTTATACACACCCATACTCTTGGGCTACTCATTCTATACTCACCCATTCTCTCGGGTTACTTATACTCATTATCTCACCCACACTCTTGGGTTATTTTGACTCATTATTTCACCCACACTCTTGGGTTATTTTTACTTATTATTTCACCCACACTCTTGGGTTGTTTATGCTCAAGCTCTTGTAGACTCTCGAGACACTACAGGTCTCCTACGTCACACTTGTTACTCTTAATACATACTTAAGCCAAATCTCATGGCTCTCGAGCATAGTTTTACTTCCCCGGTTTCGACCCTACTCTGGGTCTAGCATGGTGGGAAGGTTCAACTAGCTCCCGGAATTCTCTCTTAGTTCCTATCTCTTTTACATAGGTCCGACAACTCTCGGACTACTCACATTCCCATACATTCCTCTCTCGGAGTTATAATAATATTATGTATATTAGTCTAGGAGCATCTCTCTCGATGTTCCTAATGATTAGGGAACATTACTTAAATTCGGGTAATCTTAGTTTCAAGGGTTACCCATACATTTCAATACTTACACTTACGGTTATTTTCTTATACCGGGTACAATCCTCATATAGGAGGTCGACCATGTCTCAAGGGAGTTAAATAATCCCTTAGGTCTCTTTTACCTTTCTTGCAAGTTCACATCTAGCACTACCTACTATCCTCTAGATGGAGGTTCATTTATCTCTCCACTTTTGTTTATTTCGTGGATTGGTACATTATGGTTTTCTAACCGTTATCGGGTATTACTCAACCCGTACATCTCCTCACATTCTAGGGAGTTCATATATTTTCGTTATCGTTATACTTTATTCGATAGTTTGTGTGTGTTTGCATATTACCATTGTTTATGAGACTACCCGATCTACGGGTTTCTAGTCAATCAATACTCACTATGAGTCGGTCTACGCACTATGTTAGACCACACCAGCATACAAGTATGTTAGCTCATACAACATACCACACGACATACATAATCAAACAAGGGATTATTTTCATGCTTTAATCTTGATTAAGCCGGCACACAAACACGCAAATCAGAGTAACTCGGTTAGCATACGGGGCATGAGAAAATCATACCTTTCACCGGGGTTTTCACTTTTACCGTGTCATCTCACCCTGCTCGGTTCACACACGATCCTCTAATAATGTTCCAAACATTATTATTAATACTAAACCCATACGGTACATAATTAAATGCTACTCCCGTACATACCCCGTTATCCCGCTACCTCGGTTTTTCTCTTGTTAATTTGAGTTCTCACTTCTCAATCACTTGTAACACTTTCTTACACTTCCTAGGGCCTTTATATGTCACCAAACAAGGCCTTAACATCATATAACATCTTTAACATTCAAACCCCCATCATTATAAACCTTTAAAACACTCACGGGGCATTTCTGGGGGTGGTCCGGGACTTGGTCCTTACCCTAAGTCCTGGACCAATTCTGGTCGTAACTCTCGGGTGAATTTAACAAGTGGTCCGGGACCTTGTACCAGACTCAAGTCCCGGACCAGGCATGGATAGCTACTCTCGGCATGAATTTGTGGGTGGTCCGGGACTTTGTCCATGGACTAGGTCCCAGACCCTGCTAAAACCTGCAACTTACATTATTTTTCAGCCCCTAATCAATCCTTAAAGCACCCTTAATCTTTCCCCAATATTTCCACAAGATTCCCACATGTTTAATCACCTTAGAACATGCTCTAAACTCTTCAAATCATAGGTTCAACCCCTACTCAAATTCTTGCTCAAATTCACAGATTTTTCATTCTCATTTTGCACAAATGCACACTTGTGCATTTCTAACTTCTCCTCAACACTTTGCATTATGTTCTCTTTCATTTTGACCATTCCACATCTTCCAAGATAATGCACAACTCATACCAAGGTTCATATCTCTCTCTTAAAACCTTAAATCTCCTTTGTTTTTCTACAACTCCTCAAACATTTAAACAACCTCTTTTGCTACAGATTTTTGCACAAATCTCTTATCTTTGAACAAGCATTCCTATGGCGGTTTACTAACTCAAATAAGTCTCCATCCACACCTAGTTTCTCTAGATCATTCCTCACTCACAACAATGCTCAAACGACTCAAATTTCTTCACAAATTTTGCCATAACTTGGCTACTTTTCTAACATTTCCCAAAGTTCATCTCATCACATTATTCAACCTAAAACTAACCAAACCCATCATGGGTTCTACCAGCACACACAAGTTCACCAATACTCATCAATTCTCCAAATACAACACAATGCTTAGTTCATAAAATGCATAGCTCTAAAATCAAACACTAAATTCACAAATGTTTTCTCACTTGCATTATTTCTATACAAGCACATTATTACCACAACTCAAGTGGGGTTCATTCATTTTAATTAACCCTTCCCAAATTCTAATACATATAGAATTTACATTAGGGTTGGTTTCTTACCTTGAATTCTCTTAAGTTTCCTTAATTTACTCTTCTCCTCTTCTCTTCATCCAAAATCGGTCATGGCAAATCACTTGCCCAATTCTCTAGACCAACATACCAATGGATATAAGGAGTGCTAATTAGTTCTCCTAATAATAAAAACAACTCATGAATTCAAGAGGATGGCTTAAGGTATAAAGTTTAAACATTACCTTTGGAAACCCTAGAATTGATTTGCCAAGAATCAAAGGAGGAGCTCCAACCCACCATTGGAGGTTTGAACAGATGCTCAACAAGAGAAGAAACAAGGTATTAAGAAGGGCAAAAATCAGCTAACACTAGAGAATTGAGAAAATGAGCATTTCTCTTAAAACTTTGTACCTTGTTTAAAGGAGGAGACTCCAAGCTCCAAAGTGATGTAATTTATTCTTCAAATGCCCAAAACCCATGGAGGTCAAACTCCTCCATTTGAGATTTCGAAAAGAGAGAATGATAGGGCTCGAGGAGAGGAGTTCAAATATATAATTTATTTTGAATTTGGAGCTTAAATGAAACTTGGGCATGCGGTAGAAGTGGAGTTGCCATTGGAGCACTTTTTTGCAGCTCAAAATCGCTCAAGGAGGAAGGAGGAGGGAGTAAACGGATGAGAGAGGTGAGGGAGTCAAATGAGAAGAAAGGAAATGAGGAAAGAGAAAAGCAATTAAGTACTTTCACTATTCCCCTTTTTGCTTTATGACTCACCAATTTAATTAACTAGGATATAGTGTGAGAGAGAGCTATTTCATGCTCTAAAAATCAGCCCACTTAAGTAATATGGGCTGAGAGCGTATTCGACTTATACAGAAGACGCTCGTTAATTTACCCGGTTTGGCACTATTCACTAACCGGGCCTGTTTTTCGGATTTTTCTCGTTTCTTTATTTTTAATGATTATTAAGCTTCCATTAATACTTATTTATAGTTATTTAATCAACTATAATTTTTACGGGTCCGTTTGACCACTTAAAGTCGCGTTTTCGGGTTTTCTCGAAAAACGTGCTTTAAAACTCCGTTAGCGTTTTAATCCGTTATTTGGATCCGTTTTCTTCATTCCCGTATACTAATTAGGCCTAACCAAGCCTTAGGAATCCATCTCGGACCCTTACGAGATCATATATCTCTTATACTCATTTAATGCGTGTTTTAGCGTTTTCCGCTTTTCAAGCGTTTTCTCTTTACTTTTGGTTTTATTCTCTTTTCCAATACTGATGAGTACTGGATGTCAGTGAAATACCCCCAAATCTAAATAATATTATTTAATCATTATTTATTGGAATATAATCCAAATATAAATCATTTCACGTACGCATGCAAACCCATGCATGAAAACGTTACGTAAAAACAGTCGTTTCACCATAAACGCTAAAACGCCTTAAGAGCATATGGTCAAACATGACCTTGTATGACCCTCTAATATTCAAACTAAATGGTCATACAATTATTATATGAATATACAAATATATTCCCTAAGCTATATTCAGTCAAATACGCAAAATGCTCGGGAGTGCTCACACCCGCTCCTTAAAGCACGAAAAGTCCGGAGGAGTGCCGAGGTGGCACGAACTCCTATAAAATTAATTCCTAGAGTTCCTAACATCATTATTTATCATTCTAAAGAGAACCCACGAAGTGGTTTCTCAAAATTCAGCAAAAACCAAGGAGGATTTCTTAGCGCTCCTTTTTGGCCCGGGTGTCCCGATGGCCCGTAAATTATGTCACGGGTTGATATAACCCCATATAACTCAATGTAACATCTTAGTATATGTTTATTTACTATAATAAGTGTTTACAAACACTTGGAACTCATAAGAACAATTGGTTTCCCAAAATTTCCTTAGAGCACAAAAACACACCTTCGGGTGTCACGAAAATGCGTTTTACGCAATTACCTTGTAGTTTTTGACATGCCACGAATTGGTAATCTTAAAAAGGGTTAAAATGACCTTCTAAATAAGTTGGTGTGACTAGTCAACAAGGCTCTCTATAGGGGCCGATTTTAAGGGCAAAAACTAGTATAAAAATTGCATTAAAAATTTATAAAAAGCATAGAACATGGTGACTCACCTTCCCATGTGTTATATTACTTAATGTCTAAGTATGTAGGTCTCATTTGACCAGCAAGCTGTCGAAATTAGGCCATGGAATAAGGCCATGTGAGCTAGAACAAAAACAAATGAGAAAAAGTAAAAAGTGGATCTAGAATTCACTTTTCTAGATTCCTTCTTTTCCATGTGACCTAACATGCTTGTCCTTGGCTCTTCAATGTCAATTAAGACACCCATTTGA